>OY744604.1:27966598-28221598 GCA_963556255.1 Allolobophora icterica
CGTCCGTAGTGGTTTATAAACATGCACTTCTATGTATTTCAATGTTGACTCGTATTGCTCATGACGGAGAGTATACAAGAGGCTCATAGGCTAAGAGCACCATGGAGAATGCTACAGAGGGACAGAAGCGAAGTTTTTTTTATTTTCTCTGTACTTCTTGTGTTATTCGTTGCCCCAATTCAGTTCGTTTGGTCAATCCTTTGATATCATTCAGTTCTAAACTTAAAATTCATCTCTTTCACCTGGCATACCCACCTCTTCTGGTTTCTCTGAACTTTCAGTTTTCAAACTGTCTTCTGTAATAGATTATAAATTTCATTGGGAATTCAGTCGAAGCAACCATTCACTGATATATTTGGCGTTGTGATAACGGTGCTGTAGATTAGATTGGATATATGTTAAGCTAGATTAGATTAAATTTGTTTGGGTTGTATTAGAATATAATGCAATAGATTCGATTCGTTGGATTAGATTAGTGTGTTATGACTTTTACTTTCTATATAGCAAATCCATGTATTGTTTGTATTGTATTGCATTGTATCTAAACATTTATAAACGCCTCTCACAGCGTTCGCTGATCAGAGGCGCTCCCAGAGCGAAAGACCTAGTGAATAGAAAATCGTTTTAAGACAGCGGAACGAGGCACTTACAGGACCTCTAATAAACCAGCTAATAAAGAGGCACGTGACAATGCAGGGATTTGATTCCAAAGAGCAGGACTAATGATTTAAAACAGTCTGGAGGGGATAGACGGATTTTTGGTTTTAAAAGACTGTGTAGTCTAATAAAACACATAATATAATTATGTACCTCCACATTTTGGTTTTAAATACTCCCCAGCGCATATTGAGGCCTACCTATTTATTTAAAAAAATGTAAATGACTTTATTTTTTATTTAAGTTTATTGACTTTAGTTGTAAGCATCTGCTACGCTAGTCCATGATTATTAACTGCATTATTTCTATTGCAGAACCATTTATTTTACACGAATCCAAAACAGAACAATGTCAAACCACCGTGAGTAGACGTATTTCACTCTTAAACTTATCTATTAATCTGCCTAACTAAATCAAAGGTTCATCGATAATTAAACCTAACTAAACCTGGTGTAAGTTTCCTGACAAACTGCGTCTTTTAAACTTGTAGGCCCTATGTGCATCTTTGTGTTACACTGTGTAGTCTTATAACACACATTATAATATAGGCACATCTTAACGAAACATAGATCATAAACCAATGTATTCACTTTATTGACTCGCAGCTGCATCACGTACGACATTATTCGTGGTTAAAATTAATTGCTTGGATGTGTTTACGCAGCTGTAGCGGTCCAGTAATTAGACCTAGTTATCAGGTTGGCCTAATCGCGTTTCCATTCTATGAGTAATCGCGGTTGCAAAGCTATAATTTAATTTAGTCTTAGCCAATTCGTAGTTTGTCATAGGATGATACGAGATTGTTTAGCATATCTGCTTTTCTTCACGTGGCTTTACTCCTGTGTAAATGTAAAACCTATGACCCTTTAACTTGAAATTCGTCATGCCTCGTAGCGCTTGAGAGATTTTGGCCGATGAACAGCGTATGAGAGATAAGGTCATCATGCGCTGTGTCCCCACTCAACACTTAAGATATGCATGGCTTCACTTTTTGGCATTTGCTATTCACACTCAGCATATACATACCCTGCTATATCATGTTATTCACGCTTAAAATAATTATTGGTCCTTGTTGTTACCAACGCTCCACTTATTATTTTGCATTTTTAAAGCGCCACTATCTAATGGCCAAACATCAGTCGAGTTAGGGTTACGATATTTCCGCAGAGGAAAAAGAGGACAAAAAATCAAAATCGTATCGGCGTATACAGTGTACGCTAACTGGCTATGATTTATTTTATACTGTCTAAATTTGAACTGCAGAAAAGTAATGTAAATGGCTTAAGACTTCTAGTCAATGAGCACGCACACAACACAAAACAGACTTACAGTAGGTGGTTTTTCTTGAGACAAGAAGAAATACTTCAAGACTGGAAACATCTGAAGCAACCGCAAAAAACCAGGAAATAGAGACAGCCATCGAGTTTTGCTGTGATAAAGTAGCTTACGATACTCAACTGCAACAAATTCGCAGTAAGGACTACTCCTTCAGGTGTTCAATTCTAACCGTGTAAATTGAGAAATAGTTGTAAATTTTCAATGTAATTTGCTCAATGTCAAGATCAAGTGTGTCAACGCCATGGTGTAGGGCGTTATTCAAAACATGAGCTGGGCAACCAATATATAATACCCAACAAAGCTCCACTGCTTTGCCTTTTCATCTTCTTTAAATTAGCAAACACATTATTGCCATCAGCTCTACGTTGAACACCTCCGAAAATTAGTATTGCAATTGTCTCTGGCAAAGGCTAGGTTATACACTTCTGAAATAAGTGATGCCTGTCCAAGCTGTCCTTTATGCATCTCGAAATGGTGTCTGCAGTTTCATCTGGAGTGCTGTGCACGTCAATGTGTTTCGACCGTAAACCACCATTCTTCCAATCAAAGTATTGAATTAGAATAGATAGGAAATAACTTCACAGACCCACGATTGCTACCGTCTGTAGCAGCACCACAGTAACGTACTGTACATGACTAATTGCTTCTACAACCATCTGAACGCAATGGATTCAATGGCTTAGAGCTAACAAATACAAGTTGTCGCGTTTCTGGTTATGTCGCTGTTCTAGGCTGCAAGTAAGTCAGTAAGAAAGTATGGGTTCACCGTCCAGGGTTCCATGTAAGAAATTGTAGAGTGGAAAACCCGGACAAATGCCCGACTTCTGGAAAACCGCCCGGACGCCCGGACAGGGGCCTAAAAAGAGGACATGTCCGGGGAAACCCGGACGTATGGTAACCCTAAGTCGAGTGAAAGACTTGCTCATGGTCCTTATAACCGCCGCAGAGTAGGCTCGAACCCATACTCTCTGCGTTATAAAGCGAGCGCTTTAACCAATCGGCTACCGTATTCAGGCTCCATTTATGAGTAGGCCGGCCTGCTTGTCATTACCTACAAATGCTATATGCATATCTTGTCCTTTTTGTTAGTTATAACATCTCGGATTTGTGTAGCCTATACAGTTGAAATGCTCTGACTGTATGTAGTTCGTTAGCAGTAGCTTCTTTGAAGATATTCAGTGTATAGTGTCTTACTGGAGTGCAAATATGCAATCTATCACTCCTCTGGCTTTTCTTCTAAACCTGAAGATTTCCTACCATGATCCATCCGTTCCTCCGCCTTCCAATCTCTCTCATCCTAAACTCAACCCGCTCTTCTCTCTCCTTCTCTTCCTGACCTTCTGACAACCGGACTACGTCCCTCACTTGGCATCTCTCGACAACCCCTCTGTCTTGACGCAGCGGTCATGATTAAACTGATTCCATGCGCTTAGCCTTTAAGCAGCTTTCGTAATTTCACGATAAAGATCACGAAATATTTACCTAAAGAGTCATACAACGTACGCGTGACTTAATTATTCGTGTCAGATTTTGAGAAAGAAGTTTCCTTGCTAAAAATATATTGTCGTGTTTTGGTTCAGGTGGTACATCAACTGCAGTCGAAAAGATGCAGAAGAAATATTACTGAAACATCGAGAATACGGCAACGTTCTCATTCGACCGAACTCTAATTTCGCAGTCAACGGATCATACGCCTTGTCTGCAGTCACGATTTCAAGCGGGTATACTGTACTATACAAGTCTCTGTATGCTACAACACATACAACCAAATACATAGATAGTAGGCTACATTCTATATACTTATATATACATTTCTATATGTAGGTATATATAAAACCATGCCTGTAAAGTATATACATGTATACAACTATACATGCATGTAGAAATACCGAGGCAATGTTCTCCAATACACCAGCCTGGTGACACTCTCGTGCATAACATATTCAGAATGCTCGTGTATATATGTTATAGTTAAAAGGTGATAAGGTTTAGAATCGCTTTTGACGTTTGACCAGTTAGTCCAGGCCCCTAGACCATGTTGAATTGTCTAATAACCATTTTCCCGGGAAAAAACGTTAGACCATTCTTCCTTGTTGGTTATTTGCGAGGAAGTTTGAGTAGGCCTAACAACTGTTACAGATTGGGCCTAATCTGGAAATTATCTGTAAGTGCATAATGTCTTGCAATTGCAGCGAGAACAAATACGTACATTATGTCGTATCGAGAGCGACCAGTGGCTTCAAATTAGAAGTTCAATCGAAGGTAAATTACAGTTTTATCTTATCTAGCAACTGATACAATTTAATATATATATATACGTCTGTACAAGACAGAATAGGGCCAACACAATCGCGCACTTAACACTCGACCTCAGACATAATTAATTAACAGCAGATGAGTGGATAATTAATTAATTGAACGTGACAATAGTTATCTTCAGTCAAAAGATGATGTCCTTTGGCACTGGCTTCCAATGATATTGCTTAAATTCAGTTTAAAATAAATGGTGTTTGGATATCCACTTTTTAATCGATGCAGGCCTAACCTAGATGATCTATCACCTTTAAAAACGCAGTTAGGCCTACTAGCATGCAGCATAAACATTAGACTATTAGGCAATGCGCTGGTCCTCTATAATCCAACAATTGAGGATTCGAGAATGCTGATCATACTCCGTGAAACAGCCATGGACTTTATTTGCACACTGTTGTCTGACACTTCAGATTAAGATTTACGCTTCAGATTATAAGGTCATCAATAATGCGCTGAAAAATCTAAGCTAAATAGAACACGGCATAGAGCTATATAAGAGTAAATCCCATGAGTTAGGATTAAATTAGACCTTCTTTAGCTGTTTATCCTTTTTAAAATTCCTTTATATTGGTCACGCATGCACGTAATAAGAACAATAAAAATAAATAAGTGAATAATTAGCTCATGTAACATTTTTGGGTGTTGTTATTAGTGAGAGTCTTGGTCTATGCATAGTGAAAATGTTACTTACAAGGTATCGAAAGTTGTTGGTGTAATATTTAAACCTAAATGGATATGGCGAGCCTCATCTTTTAAATTGCTATAATTATTCTGCATCAGTTTTACCTTAGGTAAACTATTGTAATGTCGTTTGGGCGGTTGGATACAAGACAAAGCTTGAACCTCTGTTGTTAATAGGCCTACAAAAAGGGCAGCTAGAATGATTTGTGGAGCCCATAATTGTGCAGAGAGTGGGAGCATATTTAATCCACTTAAATTGCTGACTTCTGATGCACCGCACCACGCTGGGACTCTTCCAGCATTGTCTGCAAATTATTTTATTGAGAATGCCACAAAACATGATTACAATGCCAGGTTTAAGCACAAATATCGGGCTGCGATCGGCGGACTAAGATCAGACAATCTATAGTATTAGAATCAAAGGCCCTAAACTATGGAATTCTATTGATGCTGAAATTCGTGACTTACGGAATTATACAATTTTCAAATCTGCTTTTAACTCATTCTTGATTGATCAATGTTGCTAACTTATGAATGTCAGGTTTGATTCTACCTAAGTGTCCTATTAACTCTTATATATAGGCCTATGCAAACTAGTTATCTTGTCTGATAATTGTTATCGTTATAACTCAACGGGGACGACTTGATAAGCTGAGCCAGGCTTCTTCTCCTCGTGTTTCGATTGTGTTAATGGTACTGGTTGATACTAACAAATCTAAGTATAACTTAAAGTTGATCTAGGACATAGAATTATGATTTGTTCTTGTTTTACTGTTTGTTACACACTGATTTTCTTTATGATCGTGTACTTCATACGATTCGAAATAAAATCAAATAAAAATAAAGTATATGGGTCTGTGAATCCTACCATTTTGTTTTCAGCCAGCGCCCATGCCCTGCCTCCATGACGTTCTGGAGTACTATATATCGGCCGCCGGTTGTCAAACTCATCACTCCATGGTCTTAGATCCCACAGGTCAGTTGTTGGTCAGTAGTTTGGCCAGTCTTGTCGATCGAGTGACCAATAAGTAAGACATAAAAGAGTGATTAAAGCTTGTAATTAAGCCAGTATAGGTCAACTGGAAATAGGTAAGTAACTTAAAGATGGATTTTCAGCTTTAGAAGCTTTCAGTGATGTTCCAACTCCTCTAAGTATTTAAGAAAAGGCGCTATACAACTAACTAGATACATACATTACTACACCATTTACTACACCATTTATTTATCTTCGGCACACCATTACTACACATGTATACGCTCATCCATACATTCATAATATATACATACACATATACAATTATACATAGGGCTTACATACAATAATTCACATACACATAAAAATTATACATGAATGCATACACCCGTGCGTATATAAATGCACACATACATAGATACAGACATGCATACATACCTGCATGCATGCATACCTGCATGGATGTTGATAGGCCGACACATATATATTACATGCGTACATACATACATGCGTAAGCTTGTATTATCTTATATTTTCAATGGTTTTTATCTCACACAGAGACATCGAATACAAAGACCTTATGTCGAAACCCTATCTGTAAGTAATATGACTTTTGTTAAATCCAATTGAATGTCGTCTTTCACAGGTTACTATTTGTAGATCTTCCGAAATCGAAGCAGTATGCAAAACCTTTACTGTTATGTAGGCTATTATTGGGGGGGGGGCGATAGCGCATTGGATAACATCTGGCGTAGAGTGCGAGAGGTACAGAGATCGAGTCCCATAGGCGGACATGCTTTGTAGGCTGCAATTTGCGCCGTGTATTGCAAGCTGTCTTTTCTGTTAGTAGTTAAGATTTATCGCATAACATGTACATGTACAGCGCAGTGCGTTTGCAGGCGCTTAATTAAAGAATAAATATTATTATTATTATTATTATTATTATCATTATTATTATTATTATTTTTTTTTTGCCCGAGGTATTTAAGATCCCTCAGGCCCTAAGAGACTGTCTACTAATAGACTAGTTAAGCTTGGAGCTCATGGTCGTCATCCTAGGGTGACCACATTTCCTTTCTGCCATTCCGGGACACCACACACATATATATACATATATATGTATATATATATATACACATATATACATATATATACATACGTATATATATACATATATATACACATATATACATATATATACATACGTATGTTTACATATATATATGTACACATATATATATACACATACATAGTGCTTTTTTCTGGAAAAAAGGTTTCAGAAATGAACAATTATGGGAGGGCTAAATTGAGGGCGAAGCCCGAGAAAAAAAACAGAAAAAATGCACATTTTCTATTTTAATCATTTACCATCAGATCAGCAGTTACAACGTTAAAAATTAAACTAGCAAATATTAGCAGTCTTGTTGTCCTCGAGACCAAGGTCTTGGTCTCGAGTGCACTCGAGTTCGTTTTATAAGTCTTGGTCATGGTCTTCACACCAAAAGTCTTGGTCATGGTCTTGACACCAAAAGTCTTGGTCTTGAGGTTCAAAGTCTTGGTCTTGTTCGTGCAAAACCAAGACCAAGACTCGGCTATCATTATGAACGGTCATTTAACAAAACTCAAGAATTTAAAAATTTATCAAGCCTGCTTGCGTCATAGACCAATATCTATGGACCAATACAAGTCTTGTTGGTCAGGAAAACCTGTCGACAGCAGCAACAGTTATGCTGTATCAGATGGTATGATAAACCATGGAAGGATTTCAAAAGGACTCACGATCTGTACATTTACATCCAGTGCTGGAAAAGCTACTGTGTGTGCCAGCGACTAAGCATATGCAGAACGTTTTTTCACATGGCGGAATTTTTATGAGGCCCCACAAAGCACGTCTTGGTCAGAAAATTCTGAGCGAATTGGCTTTTATAAAAGACAAAAGGCATTTGGAATAACATTTTGCATGAAGGACTTTTGTAAATTTGAATTCGGAATTTTATGCAGTCTGCATTTAAAGTTAATTCGCTTGAATAAAATATAAGACTCATGTCAGGTATAAAATAGCGAGTATACCGACTTGACAAAATTTTGTAGCAAGGAATACAAGTCTTGACCTGATTAATTGCAATTTTTGGGTCTTGGTCTCGGTCTAGGTCTCGAGGTTCAAAGTCTCGGTCTTGGTCTTGATTGCGAAGTTCAAAGTCTTGGTCTTGAGGTTTAAGGTCTTGACAACGAGACTGAATATTACTATAGGCCTAATGCTGAAACTCTGTAAAAAAATTTTTTGAGTCAATTTGGTGTCACCCCTCTGAGGGTGTCACCCGGTGCGTTCCACACACCCCGTATCCCCTAGTGATGCCACTGCAGTTAAGCATCTGTTTCTTGCATCCGACCAGAATGATTCCATCAAACTAAACCTTGTTCAGCTGCAGCATTTGAAGCAGCTATGCTCATGATGAATGGGAGTATCTTCAAAAGATTTGGTAAATTGCCAGTTCCTGCTTTTTAGAATAGGCCCCCTACAACTGCCCACATGAGCGTCTATGGCAGAATGTAGACCCATAGTTAGCTATAATCTTAAGATTACATTGTGCCGAGGATTTGTAAATTTTATGCGGCGATGCGTATTTGTTGATGTTATTTCTTTTTTTTTTTTACTAATTATTGGAAAATTAAAATAGCAAATTCTACGTAGGCCTATTTAATAATAGAAAAATTTATTCCGGGACGTTCCATTGTCCCGGAAAGGACGTGTCCGGGACGCGGGACATTTTTTCTAATTCCGGGACTGTCCCGGGCAATCCGGGACGTGTGGTCACCCTACGTCATCCCCGGTGTGTGGTGTGAAAGTGCCTGTGAAAGCCACGGCGTTAAAGCGCTGAGTGCAGACTGATATTCGTTGGAAGAGGTATGCTGTCTCCCTTGGGTCGCCGGAAATAGCAGTCCAGCGGCGTCCCAGCTCAGTTAGAAACTCGCGTCCTGCGCGGTTTATGGGACCCAGTGTTTCAATCGCGACCGGTACGAACTCGTGTGTAGTTGGGAGAGACTCGTATTTTAGACGCTTTCTGTCTGCAGCGTGTTCGGCCGCCCCTCCGGGCATCGAAGATGTCAGGTGCGTGTAGGAGGCCGCGCAAGTATGAATAGTGGTAGCATCCCAGGCGATGTATTTTCCTCTAGCCCAGGGGATCAGTGTTGCCCCGTCTGGTCTTTTGCCATCAGTCCTGATGAGGCCAGGTGGCTCCTTAGAGCTGGGGATGCCCGCCCCAATGAGGGCTCTCCACACCAGGTCGTTGATCGCAAAGTGGCGTGCCGCCCTACCAGAGGACCGCTTGCAGACCAGCTCATGATGTCCTCTCGGGTCGGCCAACTGTCCACAGTGACGCTGGTGCGGGGCGCAAAGATCTAAACCGAGGCGCAGCCTGTGGCCACCCGAACGGCCTCATCACTCATTTATTATCATCACTCATTTATTATTATTATTATTATTATTATTATTATTATTATTATTATTATTATTATTATTATTATTATTATTATTATTATTATTATTATTATTATTATTATTATTATTATTATTATTATTATTATTATTATTATTATTATTATTATTATTATTATTATTATTATTATTATTATAAGATGTTTAGTTGGGTTAAAATGTCCTTACAGCAAAACACCTGTATGCTGACTCTATTCACAAGGAATAGGCCTACTGGTTTAATACATTTACTGAGTTCAGAAATATTCGCAATGTAAAACTAAGTTTACAATTAAGAACTTATTTGTTGCTGTAATATAATCACGGTTAAACTCCTGAATTTCAATAAATTCAAATAAAATCCGCTAAAGTTGGAAGATCTTGATTTCTAACCCATCATAAAAATTAATGTGTGTTACTGATATCTGTGCTTCTCTTCTCGTGGGAGCCATGCATGCATGCATGCATGCACTTCTCTCTTACCGTGAAACTTCTGAGTTTAAGGGAAAGAAGGCATGCTAGGCGGATCCCTATTACAAAGACTGTTTAACCAACTACCGGTACACTATCTGTGATGTAGAAATTCTTATAATGTTAAAGCAAATAAATATTAGTTTTATTCCTTTACAGCCACGAAGAAAAAAGGCGACTATGTGAACTTACCTGATTCGATCACAGGTAGGCCTAACTTCTATACCAGTGACTCAAATAAAACGGTAGGATTATATATCTTTTAAATTGTGAATGGTCAAAATAAATGCATTCGATGCATGTCAATTCAAAGCGGCAGTCCATGCAGAAGTTCATGCAACAATTAGGCTATTACGTCCAAGTCTATTACTTACATTGTTAATGAACTGCAGTCGTATTTAACCCATTTCTGTGCAGTTGCATTTAGAGATAGTTTATCGTGGTCCCTTCTCTTTTGTAGTAAATAAATTGATGTAGATCTGAGAAATATGAGGCGCAGTGGGTAACAAAGTTTCAGCGAACGCGAGGCAAGATTAAGAAACTTAAGTCGGTGCATTATTCCAACTTTCACGAAATCTGAGTTTTCAACAGAACAGTTCGACTAATGCTTTCGGATGAATAAGCCGTATGTGTTCACAAACTGTGACACTATATCTTTTGGATAAGTTGAGTGCTACAATCGTTTGTTATCAACGTCATGGTACGTTTGTGCTGGGTTGACAAGTAGCCTATGTAGGCCTATGTTTCGGAACATTTGTATAGCGCCTTTCAAAAACCTCTCAAAGTGACCATCCCAATATTAGGTTCATTACGAACGTCACACGTTATGGTATACGTGTGACGTTCGTAATGAACCTAATATCGGGATGGTTACTTTGAGATGTTTTTGAAAGGCGCTATGCAAATGTTCCGAAACATACATACTTGTCAACCCAGCACAAATGTCACTTGTGTAACGAACGGTAGCTATCGAAGGCAATAATAAATAAAATTTATCTGGCCATTAACTGAAAAATGAATTAATTGGTGAGCGACAAGGCATTGCTACGGAAGCCATTTACTTTCAATTTTTAGGGCTTCGGATAAGTGCTCCAGTTGATGAAGATATCTACCTACCGATGGATGGTAAATCTAAAAGTAAGTCATCATTCTCTCCTTTCTTCCTCTTTTATTGTTTAGTTCAGAATCAAATTACGCCAATTTCCTCTTTTTATATGGTCTGCCCTTTACCTCCCCGCAGCTCAAAGCTATAATCGTAGATCCATCGATTATCAAGTTCATCGATTATCAAGTTCATTAGCAAAGCTTTCTTTCTACTTATTTCAACTTAGATCCGCTTTTTCTTCCAGTAGGCGTTACCTGCCATAAAATGAATATCAAGAATTTGTTTGTAAGTTTTCTCTATCGATTCCTTCTCATCAGTGCACGTATTCATATCTGTAGTTTGCCTCCACACTACTTTCCATAAAAAGTGAATGTGCCACATATCTGCAGTTTGTCTCCACACTACGTTCCATAAAAAGTGAATGTGATTTTAAGCACAGTGCAATGTTCAAAATTAAGCATCCATCTCATGCTGCAGCATTTGTTTCAATGTATTTATTTTACTTCGACAGAATCGCATGCCATTCCGCGACGCTGTTCGGCTCCTGGACCAATTAGCAAAAAAGATTACGTCAACATGCCTAAAGGTGCCTTATCCTGATTTTATTATAATGATGGAATGGAAAAAGATGGAATGGAGGCAGATGGAATTTAAGGAGATAGAATGTGGGATGGTACGAAATGGAATGGTATACGAGATGGAATGGTGGAAGATGGAAGAAATAGATAGAAGGAGGGTAGATGAAAATGGAGAAGAAATGCTATCATTTATAAAATGTAACAGCCGTGACTTCGTATCATGACGGTGGTATTCGAGGCCCGGTTCATTAGGCTTCTCCGCTCCTTCTTTCAGCAATTGACCAACTGCGCGCCACGAGATCTTGCAGACTTCATCAAACCGCTGATACTTTGATGGCAAATGATGTTCTAAGACAATACTTAGTGACATTGTAATAATGACTGTCATTGTACAGTGAAAAATAGTTTATGCAGATGCTCCGTTAGCATAATACTCAGTATTTGTGAGAGTTAACATTGATGCCACCACCTGTGAAGCACTACTTTTTATTTGGGTGACTCTGCATAGCGGGACCCACATGGCTCCTTTTGAGTTCTCCTTCTCACACGTATTGATGTGAACTAGACTGTCTGGAAATTTCTAAGCTTTTGGTGACCGATAAAGTGACTATTTCTAATTACCCAAATCGACTGTGGCTGCGTATTTCAGTCCGCAAAGTTTTACTTTCCGGCAATTAAGACTTAAATGGGTAATCCGGTCTTTCGGGTCGTTGGTCCGCGTGTGTGGAAGTGAACAGCTTTTGGCTTCTATTCAGAAGACCAAACTGTTAACGCTTTCAAACACAGTTTAAATTCTATTCATATGACTCTGAGTAGAGGCACTCACACCCAATGACACCTTAAATGCAGTGAAAATTTGTAGTAGAAAGTTTCATTTGTGGCGTGAATATTTCTATAGCGCCTCTTGTCATCTAAAGAGGTAATGATGGAACTGACGGTGCTGCGAATTTTGCTATGGTTGGCCTAGAATTTTCATGGAGCCTAATAGTACATTTCTTATTGGTTTACAGCAACAGGTGCTTATCCGAACGTCAACGATCACTACGTAAACGGAAAGGAACTGGATATGGACGAACCAAGAGGTAATGCAGTTTCAAAAACTATCGAAAATCGTGTCAACAAATTATAGGTATCATGGCCGTCTTATCCACTACGCACAGTAGGCACTGCGCCTAGGGTCTACGAAACTTTCAGAGGCCTACAAAAGTATGAAAATCTGAAAATGAGATGAGAAAAGTATATTGAGATTTAAGATCAAAACTGGGTTCGTTCGTGAATCATGATTAAGAAATAATGAGAAAAAAATGAGAAATGTGAATGTGAATGCGTTTAGCTTTAATGCAGAGTTGGAAGTTGAGTGGGGGTCTACGAATGTAAGACTGCCTAGGGCCTACGACGACCTTAAAAAGGCCCTGATTGGTATGAAGTGCTAGCGACTTTTTTCTTAGCCTTGGCATACGAGGGCGGGTGGCTAGTCCTCTCTCTAACCGTCGGATCTTCCCACCGACAGTGTACAGTCAGTGTACTAACTATAGCTGAGTCTGTAGAGTTTGCAGGTGGAGCAGAGATCTCCACAGAAATTTCTGCCCTTGCTGAGATTTGAACCCTGGAGCTCTGGGCTGACGCTAAAGGTTTGATACCTCATAAAATGCAATCTCATATCCTGACCAATACGAAGTATTCGAAAATTGCTTCCGGAATTATCTTTTACATAATACCTACATGCACACTTACGTATAGTCATACATACATACATACATACATACATACATACATACATACATACATACATGCACACATGCACACATACATACATACATACATACATACATACATACATACATACATACATTCAAGCAAGTACATACGTGCATACATACTTGAAACCATGCATATATAGGCTCATGCACATAATACCTACACACATCAGACATCTTTTTCCATCTGACTGGTAGCTGTTCATGCATCGCCTCTGAGAGCCCTTCAAGGTGCTCTATACAAGTGTTCTGCTACATTGCATTACATGCATGAACACTTGCATGCGTACATGAATGCCTGCATGCATGCAAGCATACATATATACATACATACAGACGTGCGCATAAAGTCAGTGTGCGAGTCATAATGCGATTGATTGCTCTGTTATTAGGTCGAGGTGGCCATGACTACATGAACGTTTCGAATCTAGTGCCTCGTCGCTCTCACTCTCCTATGCAAAAGGCCAGCTCATTTCCTATCCCCAGAAGAGGTCTGTTGGCATATTATTGTAAAGCACCAAACTTATAGAGACATACTTCTGTTTTTTTTCACATACTTTCTTGCAGCTGAACGATATCGATAGGATATAATTATATCCATGTGCAATATACTTTCTTGTAGTGCATTTATTAATTTAGACTCCTATACATGACGTCAATTTGTCACTTAAGAGTAGTTAGCCAAAGTCAGTTACATAATGACATGTTCTACGGACAAGTTTTGAAATATCCATTTGGAACATATTCAATTCTGTTTATCCTAATTATCTACAATTACCGTGGTCGAGCCTGTTTTTCTTTATTTATTTTGACTGCCTTCGTTACTAGGAGTCTAGGACTCTACGTTTTACAGTCGCTACATAACTAATTAGGCCTACTGTCAACGGACTCAACTGTCAGTTTGTCACATTCTTAATATAATTCAAAGGCATTTTCAGATCCTGTAGGCCTAACTGTAAAAAAATGGAACACATTTCTGTGGCACTACCACAACAAAACAATTAGACACACTGGGAGGCTGAAAACCCGGACACTGTTTCGGATTGATCCTATACTCTGTAATTCGAGCAATATAGCCTAATTCTTATTTGAGTCATTTTCCGGTATTTGGCTAAATTGGAAATACGGCTGTCCCCGGTCATTTCTCAGAAAACAATACCTAATCTGATCATGCTAAGTGATTAGATTAAAACGTTATTGATCAGTCAACAATTTAAGACCTTTGAAAATAATTCAGAGCAATAAAATAATTTATTAAAATTTAATTTGAATTTAAAATGTTCCACTCCGTTACCGTCCCTAGGCTATAGTACATATTGATTCTCTACAATTTCAAAATGATTTGCATTAAACAAAAACTGTGTATGTTTCTCTTATAATAAAATAATTGTATATTTCTAAAAACAACTTTGTGAATCGGATCTTCAGTATAATTTTTTTAAATATATTTTAACTTGTCCCCGAAAAATTATGTCCGCTCCGCTAACATGTAAAAATTATCTCGTATCTCACAACCCTTTCAGTTCTTTGGTCTCGCAGCTTAACACATCTCTTCTGTGAAGATCTTTGTAATTAAGTATGTCTTAATACAGGATCTGAATGCTAAGACAAATTTCTTACAAATTTTCATTTATTACGTACCTGATGTGTTTTCTTATCATACATCCACTCCGTTACTGCATTTTTGCAATGATCATGAATAAATTTAATTAAAATCATATTTTTAGTATAACATTTATAAGCTATATAATGAGTGTACCGTACCGACGATTAATGTGGACGCATGAGAGATAATATGATATTTACCGTGCTGATACACAATTTGTCCACTCCGTTAACTGTCCACTGTTACCATAAATGTGACCCTTGAGGTACTAAAATTTATTCCACTGTCAGGATAAGTCGTCTACTTAAATTATCATTTCTAATACAACTTATATAACAATATATGACATTTTTAATAAATTTTTGTTTTGGCAGACTGTTTTTTTAAGTTCACTTTTCACATTCTGTGCTCAATTCTCGACAGATGGTAACGGAGCGGAACTTTTTATGGTAATTTTTTTATGTAATTTTGATGTTATGAGCAGATTCTTAAGACAACATCATAGATATTTTAATGTTTTTTGTTCATTTGATCACTGGTAATGATTGGCTCAAGTGATTTTTATTTTGTTATTTGGCCAAAAAAATACAGTCAACTTTACATTGATTAGATTCCCTATTTTTCTTTCGGTAACGAAGTGGAATTTCTTTAAAAAATTAAAAATGTTATGGAATTAAATAATCATTTGTATTGTAATTTCTTTTATATTTATTTTATAAACATTAATACTAAAAATATATTGGCATGTCAAACTACGCAGTAGGAAGCTGTCTACTATATATAAATAGCTCATATATGTGTTTTGGTAACGGAGTAACGGAGTGGACAAACATTTTCGTAGGGCTCCTTTCTTTCTGCTAATAACTTCATAATTTTACATATTAGTGCAAAACCAAATATATAGTGAAATAGAAATATTAAAGATTTGCTCCAAACAAAAATCAATGTAATTTTTAAATTTGTTTGCTTCTTCAATTAGTGAATGTGACATATTACCGGAAAATGACTCATTTCTGGAGGGGGTGTAATAGCTCTTGCAACATTCGCTTGTCTGCGTTTAACCTACATTTAACCTAAATTCTGTGACATCATTTTTAATTGCTGACAGTTTTTAAACCTGAATCTAGATCACATTTTTGTGTCATAAGGTCCGTGGTCAGCTATAGTAATGTTCGGGGTAGTCAAGCTCATTATGTTTCTAGTATCAGTTAAAAACTGGAATAGAAAACATGAACCTATGTTATATTTAACCTCTTGCTTAATTCCAATTGGCTGGCTGCAAAATAAGACCACTTTGGACATTTTTATTGTTGTAAATGTGTATTGTTTTCCGTAGACGGTTATGACTTTGATGACGACGACGACGAGGATTGTGATTCACCTACATACCTGGCTCCCCAGCCTCCGATTTTCTCAGATGACATCCGACCTTCCAGCATTCATGAACCTCCAGGTAGGGCAGACAAAATTCAACTGCAGCTTATGAAATGACTACGGTTATGCTGGGCCTTTTAGGAATTGAATTGGTTTAAAAAATTAATTTGATTTTGGAAATTATGGCTAGAGTTTGTTCTTTTTTCTTTGGTTCTAGAAATGCTTCAAATTCATTCACCCGGAACGAATTACCCTCTGACAATTATGTAGCCTAAGTTATAAATCTGCTAAGCAAATGATGCACTGCCTTTCATCAAGTTACCTTTATCTTCGATATAAGTTATAGTTAAGTACATATAATCTGCATTAGTACACACCTACACGTAACACAAAAAATGCATAAAATAGTGAAAAATAGTTTAATGTTTGTAAAAAAAACGAGGCACTATTATAAACAATTTTAAGTTTGACTTAATGTATATAGTTGCAACCTACCTTGGGACTAGCAGCATTAAAACTTGCACTGGTCTACGGTTGGAATTAAAATTGTCGGATGTCATATTGATACTCGATATTTGATATTAATATCTCCATCGTAGCAGTGGCAGAGATCATTTTGTGCTTGCATTTACACTTTTAAGCTAAGAGCATTGGAAACGTTGGTCTATGTACCGTAGCTTAAAAGCGTAATAGAAAATAATGCGTGGTTTTGTTCTTCTTGTTTAGGCTACTAACTTAACGGACTTCTGGAAATGATGGAAATAGAAGACTTCGAGGGCTATTCCAGCTCTGAAACACGAAATCCTGTTCAATATTGGAGATTGTGCTTCGTGAAAGCGACAGTGATTTCTGCTGTATACCATGCTAAATACTGGAAAACTTCAAAGTTGTCCCTGTATTTCTGTTGTATACCAAAACAGAGGTCCAGACATTTTTCATCATTAAAAACTTTTACTTCACGATTTCGGATGCTAATATAGTGTCTTAACACATCAACAAACTAATTCCAAAATGCTGTCTATAGGCCTATAGGTTTGTTAATTAGTAGGCTACGGAGTGACAGTTTAAATTTATGAAGGATTGTTATTTGTGTAGCCTCTAAGTATATATGAATATCGGGAAGTTAACGAGTACTGACTGCATGGTCAGTGGTCAGGACAATATTATTTTCCTGTTGGATTATAGATGGATTGTTTCAGACGCATCGTTGCACTTATTTCCTTGCGTGTTTTGTTATCGAGCTTGATCTAAGCTTCAATTAAGAGACAATTGAAGTGTACTTAAGATTTTAATTAGAAAGAACTCTGGATCCGAAAGGCTTATAAAAACTGTAGGAGTTTCAGTTATTATGGAGTATATGTAATGTGTTTTCTAATCGCCGACAACAAGGTTGGAATCAGAAAGGCCTATCAAATCGAATAGCGCGATGGTTTTAAGTAGTGAGAATGAACACCAGATCGCGTGAGGAATTTTGACTTGCTCTTGGAATTGTGCTCTTTCAAATTAAGAACCCAACACCGGCGCAACAGCATTTTACAGAATTAGTGTGATAAAACATTTTCGTTTGAGTATACTTGGTTGAGTATAAATTAAGCTGGTTTTCTTTTACTGTCCCATACTTTCTCTAAAATCGAAGGAAATAGTTTCATGCTGTTCTTCATAATTGCCCCTAATAAAAAATATCAAGTACTTTACTCAGATTTTCATCTAAAGCGAAATTAGATTCTACGTTTAAGTTTGAGAATTTGCTTAGAAATGCGTCAAAATCATTGGCAGCCGGGTTTTGACTAAGCTTCCAGAAACTCCGTGATCTCAATTTACCTTAGAAAGGGATTCTGTCCTTTAATAGGTCTCAATCTTTCCTAAAATTCTCCTTTCTGCTTGATGTTCATCTACAACAGTAGGGGTCTCTCTGCTCTATAGGGCCTATAGGTCTAAACCTTCCTTAATAATCTTCTTTTGGTTGTTTTCTATTTAGAGGTGAAAGGATAAGTTTCTCCTGCAGAGTTCTAGGCCTTTCTTACTGTCCTCATGTTTCACTGATATTCATTTCTGAACTAATGATATTATATTATAGACACACTTTGCCACGTGAAGCCCATATTGAACCCATATTCTCATATGGGACTCTACAATAATACCCCCTATAATACCCATGGAAATGCGGGCAGGGTAAGCCCCTAATATATGCCTACTTTTGGACGTACCGGTACTACTATTGTACTAGTGTTCTTTCATAAACCATATGTATACACCTTCATTATTCTGTTCTATTTGCTCATTTCTGAGTTGTGATATGCTTAGGCCTAATTAACTGCGTACAATTTTCTAAATGTTTCCAAAACCTCTGGTTGTGCTTGGCTTTCTTCCTTATTATTATTACTATTATTACTATTATTATTATTATTATTATTATTATTATTATTATTATTATTATTATTATTATTATTATTATTATTATTATTATTATTATTATTATTAAAGCAGTTTTATATAGGGCCCCTTCAAGATTGCCTACTCAGGAGCACTCCCAGTTCAACCACGATAGAACAATGTAGTTTTGAGGGCAGTAAGAAACAGGGTGAGATGACCAATCGGTATTTGACGCAGCTTGTTAGGGAGCCTATTCCAGGTCATGGGGACAGCCTTCCCATCGACGCCTCATGCTCTGTTGAGTTGATATTTAATAGACATTGGCGTCTCGTTATCTCTGGACTTGACCTTTGAAGGTCGTGTGGCCATTAGACCAGCGGTTCTCAACCTGTGGTCCGCGGACCACTGGTGGTCCGCGGCCATCTGCCTGGTGGTCCGCGAGCAAGGCCTACAATTTATATTTTTTATAATTATAACATGGAAACAGACAAATTTTGTCAATTTTTAATTTAAAAAAAATTTCAATCGCTAGAATCTGCTAAATGGCATCATTAAAGTTTAAATCCGCGTAATATTAGTTTAATGATTAAACTAATAGGCCTAATACGCGGATTTATGGCAAAATTTCTTTTGTATTAATTCTTTTGTTGCACAATTTTTAGTGGTGGTCCGCGACTTAGACACAAAGTTTAAAAGTGGTCCTTGAGTCTCAAAAGGTTGAGAACCGCTGCATTAGACCATCAAGCGTGCAAACTCCTCCGATAGATCGGCCAAGTAGGGCCTATATTGTATATTTATGGTTTTACCAAGAATGTAAATCTGCGTGACTTTCTCTTAGCGAGTGCTTGTTTAGACCGCATGAAAGACATCTCCCGCTACGACACCATTAACTGTAGAGCCCATAAATAGGCCTAGCTCTCCACATTCTTAGCTAAACATACATTTTCAGCGTAGGAGACCCAAGTATTAGCCCTGGCAGTTTTCGTACGAGTGAATAACTCGCTCTGAACTAAAAGGGGTCAATTAAGTAATATTATGAATAGATGCTGCTC
The DNA here is from genome assembly GCA_963556255.1 of Allolobophora icterica. Lineage (NCBI taxonomy): Eukaryota > Metazoa > Annelida > Clitellata > Crassiclitellata > Lumbricidae > Allolobophora > Allolobophora icterica. The sequence continues at coordinate 27,986,352 of OY744604.1, forward strand.
GTTGACACGCAGACCTGTGTATGTAAGTATGTATGTATGAATGTATGTGCATGATGAGGAAAATTTTCATCATAAGGATGCTATATCAGATTTAGGGATAATATGTGGACTGCTTTAACGATGTTTGATCATAACCATCTATGTAAACTAAAATGCGGATAACAGTTGGTATATTAAAGAATAATTATTCTTATCTTATCTTCTATCTTATATTTGCATGCATGGTATGTGTGTTTGTGTGTACGTATGTATGTATGCATGTACGTATGTATGTTTGTATCATGCCACTTAATATGGCGAATTCTAAGTAGGCTACCTCATAAAAACGATGCACACATGACTATCTAAACCAAAGTGAAAGCGTTATTTTCTTTATCAATTCCACAGAATCAAACAATATATTAATTACCATTGGTCTCTGTCTGTCTGTCTGTCTGTCTGTCTGTCTGTCTGTCTGTCTGTCTGTCTGTCTGTCTGTCTGTCTGTCTGTCTGTCTGTCTGTCTGTCTGTCTGTCTGTCTGTCTGTCTGTCTGTCTGTCTGTCTGTCTGTCTGTGATTTGGTGTAGTTCGGCGGCCGCCTCCATATGCCTGGCTGGCCACGGGCCTGGGCCAGGCCCAGGCCTGCCTGGGCAGCCTGCCAGGCCTGCAGCGAAGCCAGGCCTACACGGTTGACCTATCTCTTTCTCTCTCTATCTTTCTCTCTATCTCTCCTCTCTCTCTCTAGCGGGCTGGCTGGCTGGCTGGCTGGCTGCACGGGTTTATCCCTTCACGCACTCAGGCGGGCTCGCCACCATATCAAGGAAGTGCTTAAGACGACAGTACGGGCTTATGGCCATTTCAAGGTCGCCTCATTTACACAGACGCCTCATGCACCACTCCCTCCATGCCTGACACTGACGGAGGGCTGACCCCAGCCAGTGAGGGAGGAATGGGGGAGGGTTATCCTTCTTCATCCTCATTCAGGCCGACTCGAAGCCAAGTGATAAAGTGAGGGAAATTGATTCGGCTGCTACGGTTACCAGTTCAAATTTAACCCGTGACAGATCACGGGACGTAAATTAACTTTATGAGTTGTAGCCTAATGTTGAAAAGTAAAATGTGCTTCAAACCATAGATTTTAAAAAGTAGGCTTAATTGTTATCATTACAATAATTGTTTTATATACCGTGATTTTTCACGGGTTACAGCTAGTTCCTGTAATAATCACAACTGACGTGCTTAATCCCTTAAGTGACTTCTGGAAGTACTTTTGTAATGACTCTGCTGGACCTGCCCATCATCGTTAGACTGGTCTCTATAACAGTTCGTATATACTATTAAGGCACTCAGAACATGCATATTCTAGATTGGTGCAGTTTCGTGCAGATGGCACACGACGTTTAGTTTATTCGTGATAATAAAATCTCTTCCATGTGCCAATTAATTGCATAAAGAAATTGACCATTTGCGAAGTTTTTTCACTACAAGAAAACAGAGAGTGAATGATTCAACTACGACCATTATTTTGTTCACTAACCTTTTAGCAACAAATGCCACTAAATAAAAAGCCATCCATTATTATAGGCTACTTAGGTTATATAAGAAGCTGTTTTCATGCAACTTATTTGTTTCGCTTTTGTTATCGTAATCGTAATAGTAAATTTGTATAGCACCCATAGGCGCCGACTTTTGCTTTTGTCTCTGGGTGCCAGTCAGGGACGGATCCAGAAGGTTTATCAGGGGGCCAAAAAATAATTAGTCGTCCCCTGGAAAGGGAATAAAACTTGTATCAAAGTTTTAAAGGACAACGAAACTTTTTTTAGGAAATCATCTCCGAAAAAAACTGATGACCTTTTTTTTAGTCATCCAGAAAAATGTTCACTTATCTAATTTCTACACGTGTTCGGGGTCCTGTCGCGTCCTGTGTAAATATCAAAAGGGGGGCCATTTTACGTTATTTCGTCATTTTTCAACGTCTACTGCGTGTGTGGCCTCCTCTCCTGGATCAGCCTCTGGTGACAGTGCATATTTTACGATAATTCTCTCCTAAAATTGTTACGACTTTTTTTTAGGAATTCATCCCCCCAAAAATGTGACGACCTTTTTTTTAGGAATACGCAAAAAATTTTCATTTAAGGTCCGAATTCTTCTGGGTGCCAGGCCCCCACTGAACTTTTTCTCTGGGTGCATTGGCACCCAAGGCCCCCAAGAAGTCGGCGCCTATGATAGCACCACTTCAAGAGAAACTCCTCAGAGAAACTCGAGATCTCGACAACACCAAAACACGATCGAAAAGAATGGTTTTTCAAACGCTTGAATAGTTTTACACAATAGCTTAATTAGCATACCATAAAATTATTATTAACACTGTCAATAGGCCTACTAAACTAAATCCACTCGCTTAATTTAACCTAGACTAAGAAATTTAGGGGCCTAAGTAGGCAAAGGCCTATAGGGCCTATCATCAATTTTCGTTTATTGTTTTACTAGTGCCTATATACATATAGGCTAGTGTATGGAAATTAATTCACTCTTCTACCTATATGAACACAAAAATAGGTCAATGGCAATGATATTGGATTTGGCCATAGCGTCATTCGTGGTAACGTAGCCTACGTGGTCGACAAGCACCTCAGTGACAGGGCTGTAGTCGAGGGTATACGCGGGTATGTATACAGCGTAGGCCTATACTCACCTCTAGAGAATTTTGAGAGCGTATACTCAGGGCTGTAGACGAGGGTATACGCGGGTATACAGCGCATACTTACCTCTCTAGAGACAGCGTAGCCACTGAGTAATGAAATTTTGAGAAAAAAAGAGGTTTTGAACGGTTTTTTAGGGCGAATGAATAAAAAAGGTCATCAACTCTTCAGAGACGAAATCGTAAAAAGTCATAAAATTTTCTGAGAATTGCTAAAAGGTCATAAATTTTTCTGAGACGAATTCCTAAAATTTTTAGGGTGACACCAACCCTAGTGACGCCGCTGCTCACCGGTAGCGTATACTCACCTCTAATTTTACCACTACAGTCCTGCTCGGTGAGTTTTCATGTCTAGGCTATGGACCCACGGACTAAAATTAATGGAAGTGAGATAGGCCTACTGCCCAACACCGATTTGCAACGGGTTTACAGGACAAGTACAGGACTAAAGTGTAGGCCTATATTATAGTTTTATTGGTATTTCTTGTGAAGGCAATCTGCCATTTTGAAATTCATTTTTGGGGGTGTTCCCGTGGTCGAATTTTGAGGATTTTGGATATGTTATTCAGCAATAGGCCTAGTTCCTGAGCAGGAAAACGCTTCTGAAGCAATTTCGCCCAGGTCTAACTGCAAATTATTGGTATTATTATTCATATTTCTTAGGAAACCGCCAATCCACCATTTTGAAATTCATTTTTCGGGATGTTCCTGTGGTGGTATTTGGGGGAATTTTGGATATGTTATTCAGCAATGATTTCTGAGCAGGAAACCGTTTAAAGGCTTCTGAAGCAATTTTACCCAGGTCTAACTGCAAATTATTGGTATTAGGGCCTATTATTCATATTTCTTAGGAAACCGCCAAACCACCATTTTGAAATTCATTTTCGGGGTGTTCCTGTGGTGGGATTTGGGGGCATTTTGGATAGGTCTATATGTTATTCAGCAATGATTTCTGAGCGGGAAACCGGGAAACCGTTTAAAAAGCTTCTAAAGCAATTTTGCCCAGGTCTAACTGTAAATTATTGGTATTATTATTCATATTTCTTAGGAAACCGCCAATCGGAAATTTTGAAATTAATTTTTCGGGGTGTTCCTGTGGTGGGATTTTGGGGGCATTTCGGATATGTTATTCAGCAATGATTCCGGAGCGGGAAACCGTTAAAAAAGCTTGTACAGCAATTTTGCCCAGGTCTAACTGTAAATTGCCTGGACTAATTACGTCTGTGGGGGTAGAGACTTTGATTAGTCTGATCCATGTGAAATTAGATATTTTATCCGTATAATTTTGCAAACTGAGAAAATAAAAAAATGTAATAGAAAGCTTAAACTCAGAGGCGCGTTTTGAGAAAACGGGGCCTGTACTGAAAGAAGATGTTACTTGATCTGTCTTCAGTTATGGTGGCAGCGGTGTTACGTAATCGAGCGGCTAGGCTAGTCTTCGGGGGTCTTGTTAGCGTTCGAAGCACGTGGGTTTTTGTAATTCACCTCGCGAAGACAGTTAGAAGACAGTACTCTTGTATGTTTTGCAATTCTTATTATACAATATTTTTACACAACGTATGTACACCTAGAACAGTTCTCACTTCGTGTTGCATAACAGTTTCTGCGTCTGCAATTTTCCGTCACACGATTCCTCCCTCCGTGAGTTAATCGTACGTCTCACCGATTCCTCCTTCCGTGAGTGAATCCTACGTCCTAGCGATTCCTCCTTCCGTGAGTGAATCCTACGTCTAACCGATTCCTCCTCCTGTGAGTGAATCCTACGTCTAATCGATTCCTCTTCCTGTGAGTGAATGCCGTCCTCCTTCCAGTCTTCGCTCTTCCTCCTTCTCCCCTTTCGCCCAGACCTGTCATTCATCCATCTCTTCCCCAATCTCGCACTCCTATCGGTTGCGCTATCATTCCTTCGCCCCTCCTTCTCCCTGCTCCCCCTCTTATGACACCCGGTCAGGCCCTAATGTCAGCCAAGTCTTATCTGATCTCGACTCTAGTGTTCTTTAGCCTACATCAAATCCTAAGCAACACATAATACTAATATATAGCGTAATCCTAAATCCCTAATATAATATCGTCCATGACTGTCACTACATCATCACACTTCCAAAGTTCGACGGTCATCGGTTCGGCTTCTCAGAAAGCAAGATGGCATTTCAGGAGTGTTTTTGTTGTGCAGTCATGGCGATGTACAAGAGCACAGATGACACGCATGATGGCGTTTTAATTTCAATGTCTGTTTGCGCCATTGTTCTTGCGACGTCATCAGGCCGGTTTAGACATGTATCTACGGCGTTAATCTATAACATAAAGCATACAAACACAACGAGTAGTAACTGTGATACAAACATTATTAAGTTTCTCTATCACACCCTCGTTTAAAAGACAATATATAACACTTCGTAACATCGGAATAAAGCAAGTACTTGTAACCGAAAACATAACCATTATATCAGATTTAGTTGGTCATAAAGGCACGTGACAAACCCATAAACCACAAACATACATCATAAATCATAAATCATACACCATTAATCATAAATCATAAATCATATTCGTAAACCATAAATCACACACCGTAAATCATAAATCATAATCCTAAACCGTAAGTCGCACGCCGTAAATCATAAACCGCAAATCATAACTCATAATCCTAGACCGTAAGTCACACGCCGTAAATCATAAACCGTCCACCATGGGATGGTGTTTTCCCCTGGGACGTGGCTTATCCCCACCTCGTAGCGCTGGATTGCCTACGCGTGTACATTACAAATTTCTTTTTGCTTGGCGGTATTAGCCTGCGATCGAATGCTACGTCTTCTTGGAACGAGTCAAATGTTTTAGTCCTGGCACCATTCCATTTTAATCTGTCTTTTCTGTCTTCAGTCCTAATTATTGTCTTATTGTTATGTTCCTCTTCCATTACGCCTCTTATCTTCTTTACACCTGCAGGTGGTATCGACCTGTGGTGTGACGCTGAGTCTACTTTGACTCTGTCAAATGTCTTATTCTTATTCCTGTCTGTTCCGTCTTTCCTAATTAATGGCTCTCTGTAATGTCCCTTATATGCTACGCATCCTAACTTCTTTGCACTTGGTGGAATTAACCTATTGTCAAATGTCTTGTTCATGGTAACACTCCATTGCATCCCGTCTGTTCTGTCTGTCTTATGTAATGCCTTGTTGTCATGTCCCTTGTCTGCTACATATCTTAGCTTATCATCGTAAATTTCCACTAGCCGGACGCCACCTACCATCGGTACATGTGTCTCTACGTCTCCAGGATGCCATAATTTTCCTGAGGAACGATCATGATATCTAGTTCCCCTTGTCTTACCAAATAGCATGTCCAATGATTCGTTCCTCATTGACCCTTTGATCGACGGGGCTCTATTAGCCTTCGCGTCTATTTTAAAATCCGTCTGCCCTCTATAGTCGTTAAAGTCTGCGCTAATGTCTGCTTTGGTGTCTGTTTGGGCCGTATCATCGTCGCTCTCTTTAGCTGTGTCTCTGTCTGCGTTAATCTCTTCTCGAATGTCTTCGCCGTTACTGTCATTAATGAAGTCTCCATCTTCGGTAATCTCTTCTTCCTCTTTCCCTGCTGTCTCGCCGTCGCTATCATGATTGAATTGTACGCCTCTGTCATCATTAATGACTGAACTCTGCGCCCTTCTAGACGCCTCCGTCGGTGTAGCTGTATTAATTTGTGAGGTGTCTTTGCCTCTTGTCCATCCGTCGTCGGAAGTGGTTCTATTCTCTGTCCACCCCTTCCTGTCATTAAAGTCATTAAATCCATTATGGTCATTAATGTCATTAACACCTTGTCTGGTCCCGTAGTTTGAACTAGATCGTTTGTCGATTGCCGTTAATTTACCCCTTCCGTCTCGTCTCTCACCTTGCGTCTCTGTGTCTCTGTCGGCCACGCGGAGTTCATTCAGTGCGTTGCCGTTATTTACGTCCGATATGGCTTCATGCTTTGAATTTGGTCGCTCACCGTCTACCACTAACGTCTTTCGCTTCGCCCGTCTTTCGTCATGAGGTCCCGTTGGAAGTTCATTGGGTGCATTCATGGTCTGTCGTAGCACCATCTTGTCCTGTTCGCTACCGTCGTAATTACGCTGTCTAGTGGCGATTAGCGCCTGTGGTGTTGCGTCGTTTCTGTTACGGTGGCCTATGTCTACCGGGTCTAGTAGGTCCCGGTTTTGCACAAATACGTCATGTCCCAGAATAAATTCCACTGCCAAATTTGGGACGACTCCAGCCAGTACCTTTACCTTGCGATTTGTCCCAAAATGCGATGACATAATTTCAACTTCACATGTGGAAAAGCATTTAACCGATCCAAAAGCACTCTGGACTTTCATGGGCCTTCCCATGACGGACGATTTATATGGCGCCACTCGATCACTTATAAGACACGCCTCAAAACCAGAGTCCCTCAAACCTTGCACTGGTACCCCGTTTACAAACAGTGGCACCATGAAACGCTTTCGATACTCACTGACCTTACTCACGTTTACACCTGTTCTGACAAAGTTAACTTGCGCATGAGTTTGCGCTTGCTCCTCAAATCTGTTGTGATTTCTATTGTTGAACTGTGTTCCTTGGGCTACATAACCCGCTCTGTTATCCTGGTTGAAATGCATTGGGCGTGCATTCGCATTGGACTCACTTCCAAAGCTTTTGGGTCCATGCTTTTCCAACTGCTGGTTTCTAAAGTCAACATTGTTAGGCTTAAAACCATGATTATGTTTTAGTTCTCCCTGATTAAGCTTTCGACTTTCCAGAGTACACTCAAAATGCAAGTCAGCATATTCAGCTAACTGCCTGGCACTTTTTGGCTTTCTTGCCTGAACGAAATAACGGGTGTCTGAGGGCAGACTTTCCTGTAAGCGCTCTAGCAAAACGTCATCTTTAAGAGATTCAAAATCCTCTATGCCTTTGCATTCCAGATAGTAATTAAAGATATCATGAAGATTGTCTAACACTTGGGCGTATGTTTGTTTGCCTTTTCTGTGTGTCGCCTTGAACTTGTCCAGATAATATCTGGCGTTCATCCTACATGCATCCAGTAGCGCTGCCTTTGTTTGTTTGTAATGTGAACAGACTTCAACAGACAGTCGGTTGTAATGTAAGCGCATAGAAGAATTAAGCAGAGCTGGTAACAGCTTAGCCCATTTGCTCTCATCAATAGCGTGAAGGCAAGCCACTTTTTCAAATGAATGAAAATAACTAATTGCATCTTCACCTTCACACATCGTCGGAAGTTTAGAGTAAGATGAAGACAAAGGTAGATCAGTGCCAGAAGCAGAAACATTCGATTGTAATAGCCCTAACTGAGCCTTTTCACGCAAAAGTGCTATTTCCATCTGCATCTTCTCCGTCTCTGCCTGCATCTTCTCCTTCTCTGCCTGCAAGCGCTTCTCCTCTGCCTGAGACCTCTTCTCCTCCGCCAGAGTCAGCTGGAGCTTCATCTGGGTTTCCCCGACACTCTCTTCATCCACCTCCACTTCCTCCATCTCGTTTTCACTCTGTTCCACCTCATTCTCGTATTCTTTTAACTTCTGTACCATTCCCTTCTTATCCAGCCCTTCATAGCAAATGTCTCTCTTTTCACATTCTTGCTGCAAAGTCGCCAATTTCATCTTCTCAAACATCCTCTTAGCAATTCAGTGCAATTATTCGAACAGAATCCACAATACACTACACCTTCGAAAAAGTCTTCGTAAAACACTCAAACACAAATTCAAAATCCCTCGTAAACACTGAAAAACCAATCAACAGAAAGTCAAGCTATGACAGTCTTTCACACTTTTCGTCTAAACAATAACTGTGCTTTCGTTCGCACTAACAATCAATAATCACCGTCCTTTCAGCAATAAACAATTATCTCAGCTTATACACTTTATCATCTAGCGTCAGTGCAATTCATGACACTCATTCAATGATCATAAACAGATAATTATTTAACAAGCTAGGTCTCGCTCACCCGATCTCGTCAGATTTTCAAGGTGTGTAGTTCCGAAGAATCCGCCGCACCGTCCACTCGAGATCTCTGCAAGGCTCCAAGTTGTCCTCCAACCGTCCGATCGTCCTCCGCGTCCTCTTGTGATCGTCCGAGTCCCTCTTCCGGTTGTTCGGATCGTCTGCTCGCTCGCTCGTTGAGTTCGGCTGTTCAGCTGGCCCCGATCGTCGCGTGCTCCTCGTCTTTTGCGTCCGATCGTCCTTCTTGTTCCGCTTCTTTCTCCGATGTCGTCACCGTCCGTTGTGCTGAGTTGTCCTCCAACGTCTCCGCTTGATGCTGGTTCGAGCCGTGCAGCGTAGAAAATCTGCTCCGTCTCCCAATACAGTGTACTGAAGAATAAACTGTACCGAATCCCTGCTGGCACAATGTACTGAAAGAAGATGTTACTTGATCTGTCTTCAGTTATGGTGGCAGCGGTGTTACGTAATCGAGCGGCTAGGCTAGTCTTCGGGGGTCTTGTTAGCGTTCGAAGCACGTGGGTTTTTGTAATTCACCTCGCGAAGACAGTTAGAAGACAGTACTCTTGTATGTTTTGCAATTCTTATTATACAATATTTTTACACAACGTATGTACACCTAGAACAGTTCTCACTTCGTGTTGCATAACAGTTTCTGCGTCTGCAATTTTCCGTCACACGATTCCTCCCTCCGTGAGTTAATCGTACGTCTCACCGATTCCTCCTTCCGTGAGTGAATCCTACGTCCTAGCGATTCCTCCTTCCGTGAGTGAATCCTACGTCTAACCGATTCCTCCTCCTGTGAGTGAATCCTACGTCTAATCGATTCCTCTTCCTGTGAGTGAATGCCGTCCTCCTTCCAGTCTTCGCTCTTCCTCCTTCTCCCCTTTCGCCCAGACCTGTCATTCATCCATCTCTTCCCCAATCTCGCACTCCTATCGGTTGCGCTATCATTCCTTCGCCCCTCCTTCTCCCTGCTCCCCCTCTTATGACACCCGGTCAGGCCCTAATGTCAGCCAAGTCTTATCTGATCTCGACTCTAGTGTTCTTTAGCCTACATCAAATGGGCCTATTATTCATATTTCTTAGGAAACCGCCAAACCACCCAGGTCTAACTGCAAATTATTGGTATTAGGGCCTATTATTCATATTTCTTAGGAAACCGCCAAACCACCATTTTGAAATTCATTTTCGGGGTGTTCCTGTGGTGGGATTTGGGGGCATTTTGGATAGGTCTATATGTTATTCAGCAATGATTTCTGAGCGGGAAACCGGGAAACCGTTTAAAAAGCTTCTAAAGCAATTTTGCCCAGGTCTAACTGTAAATTATTGGTATTATTATTCATATTTCTTAGGAAACCGCCAATCGGAAATTTTGAAATTAATTTTTCGGGGTGTTTCTGTGGTGGGATTTTGGGGGCATTTCGGATATGTTATTCAGCAATGATTCCGGAGCGGGAAACCGTTAAAAAAGCTTGTACAGCAATTTTGCCCAGGTCTAACTGTAAATTGCCTGGACTAATTACGTCTGTGGGGGTAGAGACTTTGATTAGTCTGATCCATGTGAAATTAGATATTTTATCCGTATAATTTTGCAAACTGAGAAAATAAAAAAATGTAATAGAAAGCTTAAACTCAGAGGCGCGTTTTGAGAAAACGGGGCCTATATTATAGTTTTATTGGTATTTCTTGTGAAGGCAATCTGCCATTTTGAAATTCATTTTTGGGGGTGTTCCCGTGGTCGAATTTTGAGGATTTTGGATATGTTATTCAGCAATAGGCCTAGTTCCTGAGCAGGAAAACGCTTCTGAAGCAATTTCGCCCAGGTCTAACTGCAAATTATTGGTATTATTATTCATATTTCTTAGGAAACCGCCAATCCACCATTTTGAAATTCATTTTTCGGGATGTTCCTGTGGTGGTATTTGGGGGAATTTTGGATATGTTATTCAGCAATGATTTCTGAGCAGGAAACCGTTTAAAGGCTTCTGAAGCAATTTTACCCAGGTCTAACTGCAAATTATTGGTATTAGGGCCTATTATTCATATTTCTTAGGAAACCGCCAAACCACCATTTTGAAATTCATTTTCGGGGTGTTCCTGTGGTGGGATTTGGGGGCATTTTGGATAGGTCTATATGTTATTCAGCAATGATTTCTGAGCGGGAAACCGGGAAACCGTTTAAAAAGCTTCTAAAGCAATTTTGCCCAGGTCTAACTGTAAATTATTGGTATTATTATTCATATTTCTTAGGAAACCGCCAATCGGAAATTTTGAAATTAATTTTTCGGGGTGTTCCTGTGGTGGGATTTTGGGGGCATTTCGGATATGTTATTCAGCAATGATTCCGGAGCGGGAAACCGTTAAAAAAGCTTGTACAGCAATTTTGCCCAGGTCTAACTGTAAATTGCCTGGACTAATTACGTCTGTGGGGGTAGAGACTTTGATTAGTCTGATCCATGTGAAATTATATATTTTATCCGTATAATTTTGCAAACTGAGAAAATAAAAAAATGTAATAGAAAGCTTAAACTCAGAGGCGCGTTTTGAGAAAACGGGGCCTTAGGCGCAATGCATTTTGGGCCCTTCTGAACTTGTAGACATGAGAGTCTAAAATTGAAATTGAAGCCGTTTTGTGACACTGACACTGTAATTATGATTAGTTATAGTTATAGAAGATATTTTCAAGGAATGTGAAGTTATTTGATTTAATGCATTATTTTAGTCTAAAAAAACTGACATCGGGTGTTGAATCAACAATCAACGCGAAATACGTAGCCATTTTTACTTCTTGAATAAATTGAGCTCTTAAATTGTCTCCATTATTGTGATAAATGCATCACAAATTGTATTGGATAATTCTATCATTGGAAAAAAGAGTTTCCATCGTTTGGGGGCCGTCCGAGATTTGGGGGCCCTAAACGCGCGCCTACGTGTAAACGCGCCTCTGCTTAAACTTCTTAAAATGATGACATCACCAAATTTAGGCTATTAATATACAATTCATATGGTCACAAATGCTAAAATATAAAATTATGTAGGCCTACAAATAATCACACAAGTACAACTGAGGGAGTTGGAAACGACCACCTGTGGAGTGTGCAAAGAATACTTAACTGGGGTCCTAAGAAAGACTAGGGGGTTAAACCCCCAACTCCCGACAATTCTCACCCTGCATAGAATAGGGCCTAATCTGACTGAATTTAATTTGAATTTAGTCCTTTAATCCTGTTTTGATAAGGCTTGATCATATAGGCTACATTTTTACAACCTCTTAATTAGATTTAGCGAAACGTTTATAGCCTACTCCATTATCCTACATGCAATGCAAGCCACATAGCGTGTGCTCAGTTATGTTAATATTAACAGACTATCAATATCAATTTACCCAGAAAGCAGAACGATTTCTCATGTTGAAGACTCTTGCTGGGCGAACAGTATATCCTTTGCTCGAGTGCAGCTCGTGTAGCCCAGAGCTATTCTATTAGGCCTAATAGACAGCTCTGGTGTAGCCTGCTGCCCGTGAGTTAAACGTCACAAGCCGATACTTCTTATCGAGGTCGTTGGTCCAGGGTCCGTATCGGCCTAGTTGCGTGAAACATTACTGTAGAGTTCGGTCGTGTGAAGTTAAACAACTGTTCGTACAAGGTTATTGGTTTGTACCATATCTATGGTTCTTAGGGCCTACGCACTTAAACCGGAATTAGCTTTGAAAAATTCCTGCACATCCGTTGGTGTTGCTGTTGGTGGCCTAATCCTGTCTTGAGGTATTTACGTTCTAAAAGTAAGTTCAGCTTGTACTGTATAATAGGCGTTATATGAATCGTGTCGTAGCCGTAATGTCGTAATTCGGAACCAGCAACAGATTCAGATAAATGAAAGTGTACACGTTTTCTGTAGCTGCCGACCTCGACTCTTCTGATTCTTCACTACGCGCAGGAACCCTGCCGTAGATTCGCGCCGCAGATTGGCGATTTCATGCCACAGATTCGTTGTCCGCTACAGAGTCGCCCATTTTGGTCCCCGTATACGGACCGTGCTAGCTCCAGGGACGTAACTAGCATTGGGCTTGGGGGTGGGGGCTTCCAAACGAAGCTGAAGCCGCGAAAATAGAGCAAACAGTTGTTTGCTTACAGCTAAAAATTCTTACGAACACTGTATTCATGTTGCCATGCTCAAGGCTTAGCCCCCCCCCAAACGAAAAGTCCTAGTTACGTTGCTGGCTAGCCCGAGACTTAAATCTCAGAAATAGGCCACTGTTGGTATACGCGACCAGCATCTGCACGCACATTGATGCATGGGGACGTACACTCCAACCAATGTGGTAACCTTGCCAGCGCAGAAAATGCTGCAGAAACAGCATGACCATAAGCATCTTGTAAGACCCATGTGGGGTAATCCTGTAGTTTAGCGTCCCAAATTATTTTCATTGAAACGTTATAATAGCGTCCCAAATTATTTTCATTGAAACGTTATAATACAATAAATATTAATAGAATAAATAATCATCGTTCATCCAACTTCTAGTTTCAGTTACATTTCATCAATCTTCCAACTTCTGGTTTAAGTGTTACTATGAAATGTTTTCATCGCTCATCCACGGCAATGATATCGGCGTTAAAACGATATATTTTCATCACAGTTCCAACTACTATTATGTGTTTTATTATGTAATATTTTCATCAATGATCCAGCCTCTAGTTTCAGTAATATTTTCATCAATCTTCCAACTTCTAGTTTGAGTTTTACTAAGAAATTTTTCATCGCTGATGCAGTGTAATTAATTAATTTGGAACGCTAAACTACAGGATTACCCCATATGGAACCTTTATGGATCCCATATTGGTCATTGATCCCATACAAATTATTTGGACATGCTTGCTGTCTACAGATTTGCCATCTTCCTGCATGCCACAGGTACAGAGTTGCTAAAATCTCAAACCGTCAACAGATTCACATATAGATTCAAGAAATTCTAAATCTAGAAGATGCAACATTTAGAAATATTCTGCCAGCAATGCCTCTAAACAATTTATAGGATTCACATGGACCCTATATGAGTGTCATAGGCCCTAGATGAAAATTGGTCCATATGGGCCTTCTGTGTTCCAACTAAGCCATCTTGGCAACCAGTTAGCTGTAGTGTTTGGTAGTTAGAAATTCTCACCCTATGGCACTTTGTTTCATTGTGTTTGCATTAGCTTAGAAAGCTTTATGAAGTTGGGTTTATGAATCTATGGGCATGACGGCAGGCTATTTGTTTCTTCAGCATTTTCAATAATTCAGTGAGTCTGTATCTGAATCTCTTAGTAATTGTAATCGTAAACTTACAATTTCTAAAGCATTATTCTAAAGCTAAGTGCAAAGCACCGGCTTATTAACGAGTGTTGCGTTGTATCAGGTGGTTTGTGCCATGGGCGACGATCAGGGGGGGTCACTGAGCATAAAAACTTGATGGAAATCTACCATGTACGTTTCTAAAGCATTATTCTAAAGCTAAGTGCAAAGCACCGGCTTATTAACGAGTATTGCGTTGTATCAGGTGGTTTGTGCCATGGGCGGCGATCATGGGGGTTCGAGGGGGACAAGACCCACCTTTCACAGTGGGGGGACACGCCATGCATCGCCCCCCCTCCACATTTTGAAGAAACACCAATAAGGTCATCATCCACGAAAATATTTTTACCTTTTTTTACCAGATCAGTTCACAGTGATAAATTTTTTACCTCTTTTTTGACCAGATCAGTTAAAAAATGTCCCCTTCACCTGTCAAACAAGATCGCCGCCACTGGTTTGTGCCGAGATCGATGTCTGTTGCTGGTTCAGGACACTGGACAATAGGGTGCATCGAAAAAAATTTTTTTTAAACAATATTCTAATAGTTGCCGATAGGTGCCTTTTATACTCCTTAGTTAGCATGTAAATTTTTGAATTTTTTGGATAAGTCCTTGAGGTGCCCCAAGGACCCTAAAGTCTTCACGATTTGAAGGCTTTGGAGCACTGCATTTAACGTAATTTGTTGTAACTTGTACGGCAAACAAATATATGTATAGCTTTAAGGAGTTCTGTTGATCTTTTAGTAGGTAGGTGGCAATTCATTCGAGTTCCTAACGATGAGCAGGAGTTGCTAGCTGACCAGAGAACAGTAAGGTTGATGTACATCAGCAATGTCGACAAACTTACAATAAATGAGCTTGAAAAGAAAAGCTAAGCCAGGTCGACGAGTCGAAATATATCGCGTCATTATGTGGAGAGAAGGTCATGGATGTTAATGATGACTCAGTAGACGATTATGAATCTAGTTTCGATACCAGCAGGTCAAACACTTGCAATCAACCAGATGAAACTAAAGATCATATTGTGCAATTTGGTAGAAATCAACTTGTGATGAACCTGAATCGAACGTTATAGTCAAGAGACTTTCGTAGTAGACTACCAACATTCGTTTAAGCCTATGATCGTTATGGTTTTTGGACAGAGCAGCTGCTGAGATAAACCCCATGGTGATGCAGGATTTCGGTGTTAAATGTGATGCTTATTTGTCAAATGTTATTGAACAAAATAAAGTTAGACGTGAATAACAAAATAAGCGTAATGAGCTGGAAGGCTTGAACAACATAGCTGATTTACACGGTTTATTTTTTTGATGGTCGAAAAGATAAAACTCGAGTACAGAATTCAATGGAAGAAATAGTACTATCGACGAGTTTTTATCGAGGAATACTTATCTTCGGCGAAGAAACCAGTTTTGACTTACGTCGGACATGTACCCTCACGACTGGATCAGCCTTGCAAAATTGTTAACCACATCGGAGCATATACTATCACCACATACATCGCCAGCATTTCAAGCTCTAGTGATGGTTTGCAACTGCCAATGTAAGTAAATTAGTAAATTCAGTCCATATCCGCAAGTGGGACGTAGGTGAGTCGCTCATCTCCTTTTCTAAGCCCTTGAGCCGGCAATGGACGAATCCCAAGGTCCTGGACACGAGGCCAGTGATATCACAGGACTTGCCGTTTACTTCCCAGCTTACGCCAGTACCAAATTATACTGCTTGGTGACAGAGGCACGGTGTGCGCAAACAACTTGCCCAGGGTCGTTGCACGGAGTCGAACCGGCCACCGCATGCTCCGTGAGCAAGCGCGTTACCGATAGCTCCACCGTGCCACACCAACTGCCAATGTACAATTGCAATATTCTATTCGCAGTTGTCAACCATCGCAAGAGACTCGATGTCCCGGGGTCTTTTTTTAGATAAATTCAACGAGCACTGGCCTCTAACGACCGTGATACTATGTCCCACGAATATCACCGGTCACTTCTTAGGTCAGTTAAAGTTGCAGGTGGAAAATCCGATTCAATTTTATCAAAGCACACTACTTGTAACTGTTTACACAAAATAACCTCTTACCAATTGGTAAGAGAAAGCACGGGTAGGCCTACTGCTTGTTGCTGCATGTTAACTGATGACCGTAAGAAAATTTGAAAGTTGGGAATGCGTCATATCGTGAAAACCAGGAAAACTGTATACGGTCTGCAATTTGAAATTCGTTGTTCCTGTGCTAAAGCTTGATGCCTCTGACTACACTGAACTCATTGACTGGCAAACATGCGTTACAGAACCACCATTAATATTGAAAGTATTTGATGAAGACATGATGCAATTTGTAGCGACGCACGCGGCAGAAACGTTTGACTTTCCTTGATTCCCATGCCACACATAGGCAGAGGAGCATTGTTTTAAAGTAGTGACTGAGGCTGCAGTCTGCGGCATCAAAGCTAGGGACGGTTTCATAAGAACAAGATTGGAATTCAGGCGAAGAATGCCGACTTTTAACACTAAGAAACAATATCGCATAGCTTGACTTACTTGCATTAATGGGATAAGACTGGACTGCTACTGTAGTTGAGACTCAACTCACTGTTTCATCATTGGTGTAATAGACATAATAATGTAATAATATACCTAATATGTTTTACCATTATTGCATTCTACTTCTCATGAGATTCATACTGTGGAAGCTTATTTTTCTGGACATTACTCCATGCATAACATGGGTAAATATTGTGCGTCTATTATCAAAACTTCAAGGTCACTGGGGCACCTCAAGGTCATGTGCAAAATTGGTGAAATTGCACCAGAATACTGCTGACATCAAGTGGCAACTACTTTGCACTATTAGAAATTGAAATGAAACAAAAAAAATTTCTCCCATTACAATCGATGCACCCTACCGGACAATCTATTTGTGGAAAGTGTTGGATTTTAGCGAATCTTTGGTTCTGCCAGTATGCCCAGCAAGGGTCATTTGGGACCATTGTTCCCACATTGCATCTATATGGGGTCAATATATAAAATTATGGGCGTGCTGGCAGGTTATTTGTATACCGGTATGTAGCTTTTTCAGGATTTGGTAAAATCTGAATCTGTTGCTGACAGTGATTCTGCAGGCAAATCTGTATTTGTGGTATGTCTGGTTTTGGTGAATCTTCTAACGGTCAGCCTGCCCTTACAAGGGTTCCCATGTGGCAAGAATATAAAATTCACATAGGTCATATAAAAATGTTTATGTGTATGCTGGCAGATTTTTTTGTTTCTGTGGCATTTTCTGAAATTTGGCTAATCTGTGTCTGAATCAGTTGTTGGCTCACCATCCTGCTGAGTTGGTGTCTTTGGCTGGTATGGGATTTTAGCAAATGTGTAAACATGCAACATGTCCACATGAGGGTTTCAGGAATTTTCTTGATGCTGATCACAAGATCCAAAAATCTCTTCTGACTGATTTTGCTAACCCTATCCAGTGTCATAAGAAAACCCTTGTGTTCAAAAGTCTTATCTGAAATTATGCGCATTAAATCCTTTCCAACAATTTTCAGTTAAATGTTTATGGTACTGATATATAACGGATATAGAAGACAATTCGTCCCAGAATCAGTAGCCCAGAAATGGTTTGAAAAAGCAGTATTCATAGTTCTAGAGTGCAACTATAGTACACAGAAGAGCGGCTAGGTATAGCTAGCGTTCGATGCAAAAGTGTTGGCCTACAAGTCAGACAATGTAAAAATGTGAAGAGACAGGTATATGTGTATGTGCAGTGATAAAACTGAAGTGCACTGTTGTAAAACAGTTGTTTGCATGTTTAAACAAACTTAATGGAATATTTCTTTACATTCAGTATATATTATTTTACGTGAAAGGATAAGTGCTGCAATAAATGCTTCTTGAGTGATGTCTTTAGATAAAAGTGGTGTTAGTATCAGAAATGGGTTGATGGCCAAAGTATAACTGATGCAGGTAGTATGGCTAGGAGCACTGGGGTGAGTTGAAGCTTGGGACTGACGCCATCCAAAAATTGCAGTGACGGAATTTTGAGTTAATGATAAATGCAATACTACATTGCATTTTGCTACTCTCATCCAGTGAGCATTAGTACAGTGGAAGTTCTTAGATTAGTATTTTTCATTATTATTATTATTATTATTATTGTTATTAGTGAGGTTTGAGAAGTTTTGTGCTATTACTCAGAGATATATATATTAATTTTGATTTGTTTT
Organism: Allolobophora icterica; assembly: GCA_963556255.1. NCBI lineage: Eukaryota > Metazoa > Annelida > Clitellata > Crassiclitellata > Lumbricidae > Allolobophora > Allolobophora icterica. The sequence goes on from OY744604.1 coordinate 28,004,566, forward strand.
ACATAGGTGTCGTGTACCAGTAATGGCTGTTAGTGCAAGTGATGTGGACTTTGAGAAAGTTGACTTTGATAGGCTAACAATTGGGAAGAACTACATAAGCAACGGGGCCTATGGTACAGTTTTTGGACCTATCACATGGAACAGTAAAACGTTTGCTGTTAAACAAATATTTATCAGTCAGGACAGACGTGATGATTTCAAAATTAAAGTGGAGATCTGGACGTCACTGAAGCATAAAAACTTGATGGAAATCTACCATGTACGTTTGATGCCAAACGCAGTATACTTGGTGATGGACTATGCAAGTGGTGGTTCGTTATGGAATTTGTTACATAAGTCTGGTGTAACATTTCATGTTTCAAATTGGGCCAGACAGATAGCTGAAGGCATGCTGTACCTACATGAAAAGGGTATCGTCCACAGAGACTTGAAATCCTGCAACAGTAAGTGAATGCCTACTTATTTTTAACATAAAACTGCAATATAGTAGTTTACGTACTAGTTAAAGCAAGTAGAGCCTCTTTAAGATGTCATTGAAATTTATGTAGAATCTCTTGAAGATATCTGGGTCAGAGCCATTTGCAGCTGATACTGGATTAAAGAGATGTATACGTGATCTGATCACCCGAGATTTGGGGTTGTCAATCAACAGTAGAAGGCGAACACTCGGACAGGCATAAAAACTTGATGGACCTTAGCCAGAAATACAGAGTTGCCCGTCCACAAGCATTCGAAGACCAAAGTCGTCACCCCCCACGCCATGAGCGCACGAAGTCGCCACCGCCCGAAGTCCCACCCAGAGATGTAGCTAGGGGGGGAAGGGATGTAAGAGTCCTTGGGCGCCAAGGGACGGGGCGCCAAAAAGAGGGTGAAGATAAATATTTTGCTCTTAATTTTGATGCAGTTTTACCTAATTTTTCCCAAATAAATTTATAAGATTTAATTTTGTCGCCCCAAATATTTCCAGTTATATCCTCATTACTTACAAAGCAGTTGTCAGGTATGATTTTGGCGCCTCATTGAGCACTAAGGGCACCATATACTGTACTATCTGTATTTCTCATATTTATTTAATTAAAATTGACATTCTATTATTTGGAAAATGTGAAATAGTAAAACGGGGGGGGGGGGGATGGGCAATTTCATAGTTCGTCCTCAGGCGCAAAATATCCTAGCTATGCCGCTGGTCCCACCGCTGTATGAGTCCACCCCGCCAGGTTATCTCTCTCTGTCTCTCTCTCTCTCTGTCTGTCTCTCTCTCTCTCTCTCTTTCTCTCTCTCTCTCTCTCTCTCTCTCTCTCTCTCTCTGTCTCTGTCTCTCTGTCTCTGTCTCTCTGTCTCTGTCTGTCTGTCTGTCTGTCTGTCTGTCTGTCTCTCTCTCTCTCTGCAGGTAAGACGAGCGAAGCCCCCCCCCACCAGCTCCTGCCGACAGCCGTAGTCAGGATGCATTCAGAGAGACACACAGAGAGAGGCCAGCTCTGTCTCTGTCTGTTTGTCTGTCTCTCTCCCGCCCACCCCCAGCCAGCTCCCGCCAGACCTGCATTCACGTCCCGCTGATCTCTCCGTCTCTGTCTCTGTCTATGTCTCTCTAGGGAAGTTGTTAAGGCAGCACAACAATAAGGGAACTAAGTTTACATACCCTTGTAGAAATAATTCGGCAACCCGTCCAATCGGCAACTCGTCCACGCATAATTTATACTGGTCCCAAATAATTTCCACCCGTCCAAAGGACGCGTGGACGGGTGGCTGGCTAAGGGCCTGCACTCGGATGTAGGGTTGCCACCTCCTAAGGATACGAATCCGGGAGATTCAAGAAATGTTTTTAACATTTGCAATTGCACTGATAGAACAGAATCTAAGTACAGTTTTTAAAGCATTTTGTTTTAGACATTAGGTAAACACAAGAAACAGCTATCAACTAATTATTTAATTGGTCATTCACTTTAGTCCATAGTGCTGTGGTAGAGTGATGAAGACTACTTGCGCTTTAAAGTATATTTCGCATCAGATCTTGCAGCAGCCAACAATCTGGGTTTCTTAATCAAGAAGTCATAAAACTCTGAGCATTTGTACTTCAAATTTTCACACACCTGCAGCTCAGCTCGCAAAAGAGCAAGTCCAAGACGATTTCTTTCTTTAGTCCACAAAGAATTCATCACACTGAAAGCAAAGTCTACGACTCTAAGATCTTTGCTGAAAGTTCTTTCACATGAAGAATTCGAAACAGGTATAGAAAATACGAAGGACACAACTTTCAAGAACTACACATTTTGCTGGACTAGACTCAGACTCCGAGTCAGAATTTGAATTCGCCATTGCGAACTTCACGGGCACACTGCACGCGCAGTCATAAACATAGATATCTCAATTGAAAAGTGTCCGCAGAAAGTTAGAAAAATACATAGATATATAAATTGAATTTGAAAAGTGTCCGCTGAAAGTTAAAAAATACAATCTCGATCAGACATTCAGACTCTGAGTCTCTGACTCGATGTCGAGCAGTGACGCATTGTGCAGTTGTCCTAGGGAATAGGACTTTTCAGCATTCCGGGATATTTCAAAATTTTCCAAATTAATTCCTGGAGAAGGGAGATCATATCGAAATACGGGAGACTCCCGCCCAATCCGGGAGAGGTGGCAACCCTACTCGGATGTCGTGGAGTTGTTTATTTGATGACCATCCACTATACCCCGTGATCGATCGAGTCGAACTGCTACGATCGACTTGGCTCGGCCGACGATCGACTCGATCGACTTTGTCGACTAGTCGACCTCTCGTCGACTCGACCGACTTGGCAAATAAACGATCGACTTGGTCGACTTTGTCGACTTGAACTGTATCTGTGGGCCAGGGGCCCGGGAGCCATGGCGCCAAACCGCCAATTCTCATACAAGTTTTGACTCTGTAGCGCCGAGGCACAAGCATGCTCACACAACTTTTGGCTGGCGCTTTGTATTTGATGCCTGCTAAAGTAGTTATTGACTTATTGTGCTATAGACGCGTTTCATTTCATGAATATGTAGGCCTAGTATAATAAACTTCCACTGATTGTAAAAAATGACAAATTATTCTTATTGGTTATATCGGATATAATATATAATTCTATATATCTTAGGTCTGTACTTTGCCTGAGGTTAGCTCTATTAAACATTTTCCGAGCCACTGTTCTTGGCCAAAGTCGAAGCATTCAGTCCCGTCCTAACATACAGACATTCGAACGTTTTGAGATCGTCGTTACTGACTACCATGATGTAAAAATAACAACTATTTTTACATCATACTGACCACAGAGCAGAAATTTCCTGAAACTAGCCCATTTTTAACGCATCTTAATCTTTCCATTTTCACCGTAAAACGGTGAAAAAAGGATCTGCAGCTTCCACTATACGAAATCACCAAAAGGCTTATAGTTTGCACTGAACTTCATATCAGGTTAATACGGTAGTTGTGCGTTTACTAAGCATTACGTCATCACGTCATGTGAGTCATTTTGTGAAGTACCAGCACAAAATAGTAAGAAAATATTTCATAGTCGAGTCAAGTCGAGGAAACAACGACTCGACTTGTCAAAACAGATGATCGACTCAACTTGCAAGTCGATCGAGTTGAAGATTTTTCGACCGACTCGACTTGGCCGAGTTTCGATCGACTTGATCGACTGACTCGATCGATCACGGGGTATACCATCCACACAGCAGCGACTCCGACAGACTGAGCGACTTTACAGTCTCGACATTGTGCTTAAATTACTCTTTCGGTCGGCGTCGCTTAGTCTACGTATTTGCACTTGCAGGACTGCCAACACCCTGTGTGTCTTAACCATAGGTACGATTTCCCTACCTAGGTCACACACTAGTGCATTCCTGCCATGCACAGATTGCTGCCTCTGCTCATTCCTAATTTCCTATCTGCCTGTCTGTCTTTCTATTTATGTGTCTGTCTGTTCTCTGACTGTCCGTCTGCCTCTTGCTCTATCGCTTTGTCTCTATCTCTTAAATGTCTGTGTGTACCCTATACACCACTACAGATTTATTGATATCCCATACAAAGCACAAATGCAGGCTCTGATGGAAAGGCAAAAATGAAGATCAGAGAGCACGCTCATGAGAAAGGATATTATGTATCATATCAAAAGCTTTTAAAATTTCCAAGTAATACTTTTGGTTATGAATGCTGAAATGAAACAAGTATACTCAAGAGATGATATAACTGAAGATCTACATGTATGTGTCAAGTCTTGCACTAAACATGATAGAAAGGTTGATCAAACAAATGATCACAAAAAAGGAGCATGAGTCATTCTCACCTATCACCACAAAAAAGTTGCTGGCGTCATGAATTGAAGATGATGATGACGATGACGATGACGATGACGATGACGATGATGATATTATGATGCCTGGGCAATAGAATACTTGGCCATGTTCAATTAAATGTTGGAGAATCTGCACTATTGGCAGAACTCAGAAGAACTTTAAAACTTCAAGTCCAGGCGAAAAAGCACACATGTATGATGCTTTCTAACCATTGCCTTTTGAAGCGCTAAATTAATAAATAAAAAAGGTCCATAAATAAACATAAATAATTAAATACAAGGGATAGTCATAAGTTAATACAGCACTGTAGTGGGAAATATGCGTTTGGAAAGTTCTAGTGAATAGAAGCTGGTCATCGATCACTGTTAAGGGTAAGCTTGCTGTTGATTTGATAAAACAAAGTCGATAAATTTGTTGTCTTTTGTATAGTTGTTCTGATGGAGACATTTGATTCTTTGAATGTTCACGAGGAGATGACACTCAAGATTATAGACTTTGATGAGGTCAAAGAACACGTTGGCACAGCCACAATGTCATTTAAAGGAACATGTGCCTACATGGCACCAGAAGTTCTACAGACACAAAGGTTTTCTAAAGCCAGTGATGTTTGGAGGTGACTGTGAAGTCTTTTATTAATCTTTCTCTTATCTTGTTAGAAAATCATATTTCCAAACCCTAGATGTGTTTAGTTAATTAGCATGAATAGATTTCTTGAGAAGTATAAGAAGAGCATTAACCACTGGCATACACGCAGAGCTCAACTGTCAGATTCCCATCCAATTTACAATTGGCACCAGGGTTGACAAGTTTTTGCCAATCGGTGGAAAAACCGGGTTTTACTCTGGGAAAATCGGCTTAGAAAAATAGTTTTTGCGGCAAAAATACTCTTCACCACATTAAGATCTAATAATTTTTTTTACTATTGTTACTTGTTGCATTAACTAAGTTAATATTTAACTTAGCCGCATGTACATCTTCGCTATTGTGATGGAAAGGAGTGCTGAAAGACACAAAGTTGGACATATGTCTTCAGTTTTTGGCTCTTGCAGTGCATCTACTGTCAGCCCCAGCAAATTCTGCATCTATTAAACACATATTTTCTAAGTTTGGGTTTATTCACAGCAAGATTAAAAATCACATGGACAATGAAACATCAACGAAGCTTGTGTTTTGTTACCGGATGCTTCGTAGTCCTCATGCATTGGGCGCTGAAGATAGAACATTGGATGTACTCAGTGATAAACTGGGCAGTTTATACCATTGTCAACATTCAACCTATGGTGATACTGAAACTAAAAGTGACACTGACTGACACTTTGAGCAGTGGCGTAGCAATGTGTTGTGCAGGTTGTGCAATGCACAAGGGCTCCCGGCGGTCAGAAGGGCTCCTCGCGAGTAGAGTCATTTTTGGCCTAAAAGTAAATCTACATGTACGGCAAGTTAGCAACAGCCTGTGACTGTTGCGACATGTGAAAGATCATCTTCGAAATTGAAGTTAATCGAAAACTATCTACGGAGTACAATGTCAGAAGAGCGGCTGAGCGACTTGGCAATGTCGTCAATAGAAAATGAACGTGCAAGAAAGATTGACACTTCAAAAGTGGTATATATATTTGCGCAAGAGAAGGCGCGCATTGGAACAAACGTTTTAACTTTTCGGAAATTTCGGATTGTTTTAGACTACCGTAGACTAAACACTTGTCTAATTTGTTAAATTGTTCTTTATTTCATCAACCAACCCAACTGTTTCACAATTTGACAGAATTCAATCGTGGATAAGTCATATTTTAGCAGTCCTAGCAGATGGAACATGTTTTTAGATTAATTACACTGGTCAACAATGATTTTATTGCCGATTATATTAGAGCGATTTTAGGGTAAACCTGTGGTGCTGATTCCGAATATGGAGTCGGTTTTGCTAGATTGGCTCTAGTTTTTGAGTTATTCGACTAATTATGAGAATTTAATGGTTTAACGGAGCAAAGTAACAAATCGCATTGAAATTGTCTCAAATTTTATACCAAAGTGTTCACATAAAATACATAATGGCATTGTCTTCGGTCTGATAACATTTAAACATGGTAAGCTGATTGATAAAAATCACAATTTTTAGACTTTTCTAAGGCTTTTGACACTGTCAGACACTCTTTCCTGGCCGACCAACTGGCCATTGCACTAAGTTCCATGGTATCACATCGTCCCTGGCCTGAATTAATGCAAGTATCATACAGGGCTCCGGCATGGGTCCCACCAATTTTGTTGTAGCCATGTCTGGTTTAAAACCTCTCTACCACTTTAATCGCATCTTCAAATAAGCAGATGACTGCTATCTTCTCATACTGGCTTCTAATATCTCCACCACTGTTGCAGAACTTGATCACATAAATGCCTGGGCCCAGAGATGCAATCTTCATCTTAACCATTCTAAATCCAGCGACATTATCTTCACCAATTCCAAGACTTAAATCCTATCCACTTAAATTAATTAATTAGATTTAAATCCTATCCACCACCTATATGCGGAATCTCAAGGATCTCTTCATTAAAAATATTAGGAATTGAAATAACCGATAACTTTGAATTCTCTCCTTATATCCAAAAACTGAGCTTAAAGGCTAAACAATCCCTTTACGCTCATCGTATCTTGATTTCTCATGGGCTCTCGGGCCCTGGCTTCATGACGTGATACGGGCTACCACTGTATGCTATGCTGTTCCCAGGTATGGTTGCTTTGCCAACAAGCAGGAACTTGATCATTTGGGCGCAATTATTCGTAAGTTGGTTCGTCTTGGCTCCCTCCCTCCTTCTTTTCCTACTTTTGAGGAACTCTGCAAAAAAGCTGATCGTGGTCTCTTTAATAGCATTCTCAAAAACCCTAGTCACCTCCTCCACGACCTTGTACCTCCCGTTCTAAAGACCGGGTATGATTTGCGCCCTCGTTCCCATAATCTGATTCTCCTTAGATATGACTCCCTTACCCAACAAGGTTTCCTGTGTAGGATGCTGTACAGTTAAGCTCTGTTTCTATTATTTCATTTATCGTCTAACGTCATTATTACTGTTATATTGTTTTCTTTCCCCTTTGTGTATGTAAAGCGCTGTGCGTTTGCTAGCGTTTATTAAAGAATATACTTACTTACTTTCTTACTTAATTAATTAATGCATAGTTAAACGCCATTTGTACGATTTTCTTTTATGTTAGTTATCAGGACAATCACGTTGGAGGCTCCAGCAATAGTCTGCCATCATGTGTCTGTCCCATTTGCCTTGATACCTTTCTTCCATGACCTTTATATCTTGGTGAAACCTCTCACCTTGTTCCTCACTGACATGTCCAAGATTATATGGAAATCTATTTAAGTGGCTATGAAGAAAGTGTACCTTTATGCTCATATTAGTACCCAAATAGCTTAAGTTTGTGAGCATATTTTGCACCAGTTCTTCGTAATTGTCTGCTTAGTTGTTGCCTAAAAAGTTCTGCACAACTAAGACAGAACTGTAATAGGCAGAAGCTTCAGGACCATTCATACATTTTGTGAAATCAGAATCCATGATAAGTTTACGATTCCAACTTATACAGCATTCGAAGTGTTCGGAGTGGGGGTAGGTAACATTGTCTGGACATGGTCCGGACAGGGTGTCCGGACAGTTCACAGAGTACAGAGGGACAGCAACTAACATCAAGACATAATCCGAGCCAAACAAGTAAATACATACACATATACAGGCAGACATATACACACATACAAAGACATATACGCACACAAACAAAGAAAAATACGCACATATACAAAGACACATACGCACACATACAAAGAAGCATACAAACACACAAGGAGACAAACAGACAGAGGCGATGCTGGCCGGCAAATTCGCTACAAAACACAAAATTAAAATATTTAGTTGTTTATTTCGAGATGTATTATCTCATGAACTAGAGCCAATTCGAAAAAACCACTTCCATTTTTGAATTCAGCGACCCCAAAATACCAAAGAATTGTTCAAATATCCTTGGCAACGAGAAAAAAGTTTTTATTTGTTGACCAGTGAAATTATCTCTAGTTCAATTTTTTTATGCAAGCCTTTAGAAATAAAAAAATGTTTTATAAAAATAAATCGGAGGAAATAATTAAAATGTAATTATTTAATTATTGTTTAATTGGGGTGCGATTTATGATATTTGCGTAGGCTATTTCTCACGGCGCGAAATATGCAAATATCGCTAAAGCGCCAAGCGTTTTTTGCACTGCGTTTTTTGAGTTCAAAAGGCCCACAATCGAAGCTCTGCACAAGGGCCCTCAAAAACCTTTCTACGCCACTGACTGAGAAATTGATATTACTGTCAGAAAACGAGTAGCATTATTAAAAAGGCAATGCTGACACAGACTAAAATGCACCATATTATTGTTTATTTTTTATTCTTTAAAGACTTTGTCATGGTCTACGGAAGCCCATACTGCCCTCATAAGAAAGAACCACGTAGGCCCTAACTGAAAATTTGGCCGTTTTGAGTTAGATGCAGTTTCTGCATGTATTAGTGGTCTTACACCTTGGTAGGAAGTAAGAACCTCCTATCTTGATGCGATCATAGAGAACCAGCGTTTGTTGATCCCACGTATCTGCACTAGGGTTATAACTTTTTGACTTTTTTTCACACAACCGATTTCCTGTATCATAAATGGATGAACTTTTGCTTAGAAACACTGAAAAAGTGATTAATTCTTCTCAGTTGTGAAAAAAGGTCACCCCCAAATGAAAAGTTTGAATCACCGTATATGTAACGTTACTACTCATATAAGTAGTAGCACTTATCAAATTTATGGAACTGTTTAGAACTTTTCCAGCTATCTGGAACTCCCTCAAACTGTTGAGCACTTTCTAGAAGAATTCAAATATTGGTCTATATAGAAAAGTTTGTGGGCAAACATCTGAATTTTTATAATTTTTTCAGTGGCAATATAGGCCTACAGTGTCACACAAGAAAAGTACAAACAGGCTACCAAGAGCATTGTAAAATTGAAAGAGGAAATTATTGAAAAGTTACAGATGGAACAGTGGTCCTTACATTTTGATGGCAAGCTTATTGAGGAAAATGAATATCAGGTTGTGGTACTGAAGAATGAAAGAACCGAAGTAAAAGTGGATGCACTGCGTCTGAAAGATGGCAAGGCCGAAACTATTGCCGAAGGAATTGCAAAAGTTCTTGATGATTACAACTTATTGAATGCAATGTAGATGACCACTGCTGATACAACCAGTGTTAACACTGGGAAAAAGAATAGAGTTGTTGTCAAATTGCAACGAATGTTCTCAGGCAAAGGTGTCAGCAAACAACAATTTATCAGTTGCCAGCATCATACTTCCTGGACAGGATTCTCAGGGTGGTCATGGACGAGGAACTTGGTGGTAACACCAAGGTCTCCAAACATAGAATTTCCGCTTATGTCTCAACTGATGAACAAGTATGAAGAACTGAAAGCACAGTTTGTTACTGGAACAGAAGAAATCCTCGATCAAGCATGCTGGCAGGGGCGTCTACACCATAGAAACCTTGGAGCAAATGCTCCATCCAAGAAATAGGGGGAGATCTGTCCATGTGTGTGCCACCATTTTAGGGGGAAGGAACGGGGAGAGGGGAAGAAGAGGGAGAAAAGGGACGTTGCTCCAATGACTTAGGGGGGATAGACGCCCCTGCATGCTGGAGAGATTACATGAAATTGTTATACCATCTTACACAGGTGTTCAGATTCTTTGAGGAAAAAGGGTTTTTTCACTCGTTAAGTTTAAGAAAATTCCAAACATCAGCAATGCCAGGTGGAATTCAAGAGCCATTCTTGCTATCGTTGCATTCATTCTTATCCCTACAGCAAGGAAAACTTTGGAGAAGGTATGCAGATTCGTTTCATATGACTGGGCAGCCTATTGGTTTTGCTAAACAGATGTACAATAAAAATCACTTCAAGAACTTGTCACAAATATTGAAACCTTACAAAAAAGCATTGTGGGTATTGGAGAATCACTGGAAGCAGGAGCCATCCGTATTCCAGATACCAAGAAGTAATCATCAGTGTGCAGAACGCGCAATCACAGTAAGGCGGGAACTTCATGAAAGATAAACTGCAACATCGATGTAGTCTAAGCAATAAGCAGTGATGTACATTGTACAGTTGTACATTGTACAATTCACAAAACATTGTACAAGTATTATATATACAAATTATTGTACAAATATTATAAAATTTTCTGGCTCATTATCTCCTGTATTACAATACTGTAATACATGCTAGTTTGCACTATGCATGCATATTACATAATACATTATACAGTGACATATAGGGGCCTACACGAATCGATTTTTTGATTTCGGGGTGACCTTTTCCAAAAGATTTGAGAACGACAGTTCATTCCTTTGTTTTTAGGCAAAAGTTCATCCAACTAAGCTACAGGAACATGAGGTTGTAAAAAAGTTATAACCCTAATCTGCACACTTCGTATCAATACTAAGTAAGAACTACGCATCTCACATGCGTTGTTTATTGCTAGTAACACAGAGCGTTTTTTGCAGATCCGTGTCCACGCGCATGCGCAGTTACTACTTTCCGACAATGTTTACGTTTAAGTTTACAAATCTGAGCGATAATAAATTATTTTTAAGACTAGTTTTAATCCGTTTTGGTGGTTTTCATCATTCATTACGCTGTGAGATTAAGTGAAATTTGATCAACAATAAATATAGTATTTTAAAACGTTTTAAATGTTTTTGAATGATTTATCAGGACTTTGTTTGTCACTACGGGTGATTGTTTTGGGTGCGTAGCGAATTCCCGACACCCTAATTCCCGAAACAGAATTTCGTCGGATCTCCGAAAATTATTTTCCAAGTTACAACAAAGTCATTTGCGCAAATCTAACTTTTAGATACATTTTCAAATATACTATACAGGATATTGGCCGGCTAATCCAGACTAGTTTTCAGGATTCGAGCGCTTCGCAGAATATTGTTTTCGGGAATTGGATCAATTTTGCATTTCCACATTTTATCTAGTTTCGGCTGTTCGGATAGACTCAGATTGTTTTGTAGGCTTACACGGTTGAGGTTTTTATGATTTAACTTGACAGAGTCAGAAAGACGATATGAATAATGTGTGGAGAGGATAGGCCTAAGTACATAGGGTGTGGGATGCGTCTGGCTGTTTTTTTTATTCGATTACACATTGATTCATTTTTCCAACCATATCACACTATCGTCGGGAGTATGCCCAAACAGGCGTACTTCCCATCCGATATTTCTATTACAGAAATGTATAATGACTTTACAGCGAAACATTAAGTTGTAGTCTGCTGTAATGATCTCTAGATCATAATGTGATAAAGCAGATGAACATTTCATTTACAAACTGGGTAACGAGGAGTGAAAGCGGTGTGAAGAATTTTCTTTACATAGGCCTAATTGTTCATGCAGTAAAGATAATCTTAATTGCACGTATATGCAAATTAGGCGTTCAAAACCCAAATGCAAGATCTGAGGCGAGAGAGATTCCCCGGGGGAAAAAGATGACATTAGGGCCTATTTCTAAACTGACCGTTCTGATGCCAGAAAATAGAAAAAAAATTCTGGCAAGATATTAAGACATCAGATGTTGTGGACTTAATAGATGCAGATTAGTAAGTGTGGCTCTTCTTCATCTGTCCTGTGACATGTTCACTATTCCAGACTATTTTGATAGTCGGATATTTTGAAGTATAAGCGATATCAATATTTTTAAAGCCGTATATAACTGGTTTCATATCATTGAAATTATGGTTAACATGGGCGTAATTTGGTCGGAAAAGTGGAGGTATCAGTTTCTTAAATACATACACGAAGCAAGGCAGAGACTGTGATTTCTGGGAGGGATCAATAATAAAATATTGATTGGCATGGTTTAAAAAGTGGGGGTTCGGTTCCCCAGTAAAAAAGTAGGGGGACGCGTACCCCTCGTACCCCAAGGGGCGTAACTTTGGCCTAAAAAGTGGGGTACCAACTTCTTACATACACGAGGCAAGGCAGAGACTGCGATTTCTGGGAACGCTCAATAATAAAATATTAATTGGCATTGTTTAAAAAATTATGGGTACGTATACCCCTAGTTCCCCTAGTACCCCAGAGGTGTAAATTTGGTCTAGAAAGTGGGAATGCCAATTTCTTACATACACGAAGCAGGGCCGAGACTGCGATCTCTGGGAAGGCTCAATAATAAAATATTGATTGGCATTGTTTAAAAAGTGGGGGTACGGTACCCCCGTGTAAAAAATAGTGGGGTACGCGTTCCCCTTGTATTCCCACACATTACGCCTGTGTTGTTTGATATAATTGACCTGAAATATGAGTCAATTGTTGAATTGTTCCACACTAAAACACGATTTTATGCAGATGCGTTGTTCTTAACAATTATTGGGTTATGTCGTCGGTCTTCAAAGCTAAGTAAAAACACATTTACTGACATCTATATAAATAAAGACAAGAATCTGTCTGTCTGTAACGCGACTTTGACCGCGAAGGATTTCTACAGCTTTCGAGCTTTTCACTCGAAACCTCACTACTGTCTCGGGGTGGGCATGACACACCCAGTGTGAGGCTTCGCGTACCCCGTTTTCACCGCTACCATGGTGTCCCGGGCCAAAACCTACCCGGGCAATGCATTTTTAGCTGGTAAAAAAATTACACTCAACCTATTTTCACTCGCCAGATGGCTCCGCCGGGTTAAGCAGCTACAGTACAGATTCGCTAGAGGGATTGAAACTTTCACTGAAATAAACCCGGGCAACGCCGGGTTAAGCAGTGTTTTGTTGCTTATTCGCTAGAGGGATTGAAACACCCAAAACGCCGGGTTAAGCAGTTTTGCCTCCCCCGTTTTGACCGCTACCATGGTGTCCCGGCCCAAAACCTCCGAAACCCGGGCAACGCCGGGTTCACCAGCTAGTTTAAAATATTTATGAGAAAACATATTTAAAATTCATTTCCCCCTAAAAATGGTAGCTTTTTGTTGCATATGTTGGTTAAAAGCAAAAATGAATATGAATATAGGATCTACTTGGCAACAGCCAATTTGTGTTTTTTGCATTTATCTCAAAATCAACTTTTTGCAGATGCGTAGTTCTTTCTTATGAGGGCAGCATAGGTGACATGCGATTTTTTTTATCTAACTCTTATCTAGTGCGCACTAGAAATGCGCACTAGATAATATCTAATGCTCACTAGATAAATAAAAAAAATCGCATGTCACCTCTGGGCTTCCGTAGTGGTCCCAATAACTGCAGTCTGCAAGTTTTTGCCGATTATTACCAATTTTTTTCCATCGTCCCAGCAAAGATACATTTTGCCATGTCAAATTGCCATCCATGGTTAGTAGGTTAGCACCGTTTTCAGAGTCCTGGATCACACGGATTCATTGACAGTGAACAACGACTGCAGACCAAGTCTGCATGGCATAGTAAATTCAGGCTCGTGCTGGACAGTCATCCTTCTCCAGCTGGCCAGTTGTAGACCTGGTCCATGATTGACGGTCAACACTACTTAAGATTTTCCTTGCCTTTTTCGTAAAATCCTAGATTTCTCTGATGCAGACAGCATGTATTGGTGTACAGATCTGACACTGGAATTTCCATCTAGGAACCTGCCGCCCCTTCCCTTTGAGTAGAGGAGGAGTTCGCAAGTTTTGATTCTTAACGTTTTTGGGTGGTTTTCTCAGGTATGATCTTATATGCCTATATGGAGGTTCTTCTTGGAAATAAACTTTAGTCAAACACCATCCAAAACATCTGACGGAATAAATATATGCTAAAATTTTCCAAATGCCGGTCGACTGGATCACAGTAGAAGCCCAAATAATTAATTTATAAGAATATTAAATCAAGCAGTCTGCACTAAGACAAAATAATTTGCTGAATTGATGGAGTATGCCAAACAGCAGGTTGTAAATAGGGGCTTGAACACACAGTCCATCAGCCTCAAATACAAACTCTCATGGCTTTAAACGTTCCCCACCCCGAAGCCGCCTAGAAGCTATCATGGTATAAAACTAATATATATGTTTTCAAAAATCATGACATATCTACGTTTAGACTTTAGACGCAGTCTATACCGACCAGCCGAGCCGCATCCTGTTTGAAATCACTCCCTATATGCCAGCGTCTCCCATTCCATAGATAAATTCTCCATGTTTTTACTCAAACCTCCTCCTGGATGTCATCAAATCTCCTGTGCTTAAACCAGGCTAAAACTGAATTCATTCCCGTAGGCCTGCGTTATCAACTTAAGAATTATCCCAGATTCCTCTATCTCCTTCAACCTTGACTCTACAACCACCCACACATTCACCGTCAATTCTCCTGTCCGCAACATTTAGCCACATGGCGTTTGCAGGTGGTTTATTAAAGAACATACTTACTTACTTACTTAACATAGATGCGATCTTTGACCAAAACCTTAGCTTCTCCCATCACATCACCCATCTTTCCTGTTCTTGTTTCATGCAACTGCGTGACCTTCGCAGAAACCGCCCTATTGACGTATCTTTTAACAATAACGTCCTTCTCGTCCGCATACTGCCTAACGGCATCTCTCAGCACCGTGTCCTTCTCGTGCGTGTATTGCCTGGCATCGACAAGCTTTTGGTCTGCATGCTTCTGGTCCACGTATCGTACGACTTGTGCCCAACTCGCAGTGTCCCTATCGGATCCCGGTGTGTCCATGGGCAACCCAGTCACTTTGTGATTGCCCATTTTTAGAACACCAGACATCGTTCCACCGGCGAGTTGCAAGTTGTCCTGGTCGATGGTGTCTGCATAGCCCTTTGTTGCAGCGTCCGTGTCCGTCATAGGCGTCCCCACATTTGTTAGCTTAACCCCCCAGCCGAAAGAATTCCCAGCATGGTATCACCCGCCTTGTGGACGAGCCCAGCAGTGCTAATCTGCCTCCCCTCTCATCGCACCTCTACCGTCTCTTCCAAACTTATCAACCGGCATTATTTTTTTTACAAAAAAGGTTGACAGAAGTCTAGCATAGATCAAGAACGATGTCTTCAAAATTCTTTCCAGCAGCGAGATCTCTTACGACGAGCAGACAGAGAAGACCACATAGAACATCATCGGGCCCGTGCAGCTGGAACGTTTGTGTCCTTATGGGACAGCTTAAATATCGAGAGACTTCGAAAGGCGGATCAAGTCCATAACTGTCAAAGTAGACGGCTGTAGGCCCAGCTATCCAATAAGCGACCCAGTGAGTGCCATCGCCAGAAGCTGAATCTAGATTGACCTATCCACACTCCTCATTATGAGCCGCGGTAAGCAGACCATCCCGCATTAATAGACCGCGGAAATGCGGCAGCGCCCCGGCGGCTTTCTTTATGTAGAAGTTGCTCAGAGGTTTTAGTTTTTTGCCCGATGTAGAGCCCCGATCCTTTACACACTGGACAACAACCACATCGAGTCTCACGCCCGAGATACAACCCCGACCCGCGGAGCTGGGCCTCGAGTTCCCGATTGAGTTCCCGATTAGCCTCGGCTAAAGCCGCGTTGTTTGCCTATTTGCTATGCACAGCCTTTACCACCCCAGCGATCCCCCCAGCTAAGGCACCCGCCGCGAATAACCCGTCGAATGTCGCCGTTAGCGAAAGAATGCAGCCCATTATCGTCATCTTTTTCAGTTGCGTTTTAGTCAACCTCAGCTCCACGCCAACGCCTGCAACAATCTTCTTCGCGATGCAGGCGGCTTAACCTTTCGTCAGCCCGAGGTTGTGCGGCCTTAGCCAATGCTGCCTTTTGCCCTTCGGTCAGTGAAAGGCCGAACGCTACATACTCAGTTTTCATTTTTTGAAATATATCGAGAAGGAGACATTTTCTAAATGAGAAAACTAGTAGAAGACGTTGAATTAGCTACCATCCGATTCAAAGCTCAGGAGTCGGTCGCTTATCAGGACGGCATAGGCTATCGTATTTGCTGGCACCGCGTCGTTTAAGTCCACCTTGACCTGTATATCCTGTACAGCGGTTTTCAGGCTTTCGGTTTGCCTGCGCAAGTCCAGGACGAAGATCGGACACACGTCTACGAAGTCGATTGGTGTCACTTGCCACGATGACTCACGCGTGTCTATCTTACAATACTCCTTCTTCAAGTCGCGTAGGGCCTTGTAAGCGCGAGACGTTCTCGTCATGGTGAAGTCGAGATTCATGTCAACCAAGTGGTAGCGATTGCTGTTGAGCTTGGCGAAGATGTTGCAAACCTGTGCATGGTCACTCAGTCGCCGGATTCTGGCCTAGGCGTGTATTCTCTCCAGTGTGAAAGGTAACCAGAATCCAGCGCGGTTTTTCTGTGCTCGACCTAACGCTCAGGCGCCACGAGAAGGTCGTAGCTTGCGGCACCGCAATATTGTCGCATTGCATGGCGTGGAATGCCACAGGCACCTTAACCTTGGCCTCAATCTGCTTCATTTAGCATGCTCTTATAGTCTAGAGCGGGCATTACATGTGGCATGAACCAGGAGAGTTTAGACAGCGTGATCCTGGCGGCGGGTACAGCAGCTTCCTTGAAGATCGCGTCTGCGCCCCCTGCCGGCTTAGCAGTAAGGAGTGTTTAATCCCGTATACGACCTTATGGTAATCGTCGCAGAACCCAATAGATGTCTTAGGGGAACAATGAATGAAAATGCCCGATAAGGACAGGCTTAGCGATGACCATGTGTCGAAGGGCCACGAAGCCGAGATTGGCGTTCGCCGCCGTCGCGGTGGTGTCCTTCATCCAACACATGCTTAAACCTTCGCCCTTGGAGAAGTCGTCGTCGTATATCAGGATGCCTTTCATCGTCGTGGCTTTGCCAGGCGACATGACGTTCTCTATCTCGGTGTTATTAGCCAGGTATCGGATTTGAGAGAGCACGTACGGGATAGCGTTGTTGATGAGTGACACAAACATGTCTACGACGTAAGCTCCGTCGGTTGTTGATGTAAGCCTGCCCCCCCCCCACACAAAGGTAGCTGTTAGAAGGCTGGGTGGATATGTCTTGGTTTTGGATGTCTATCTGTATGGCCTGGCTACCATTAATAGCCGCGGGGTTTTGCGATTCATACTCGCGGTATTCAAACGATTCGATGCTATTGTCATCGTGCACCGCCGAAGCGATGTCCAACATTTCACTCGCCTCATCAAATGCTGCCATTATTATAGGTAAAAGTTTAAGCTTCAATTTTATATGATATCGTGAACGGTAAATAACTTTTTTTATTTTGCGTTCCCGATAAACAGGCCCTTGCCGCCACGATTTGGGTTTCTCGTCTTGGAACCAGACCCAGCAATGCGGCTGTTTATATCAGCAGTTGGAACAGCTGTTCCAAAAGGCGGACTCGCAGCCAGTTGCTTTAACTATTCGATGCTTTTGTCACTGAGCGCCTTCTCCAAAGGTGCTGGAACTACGCGCGCCTTTGTTTTCACCTCCACAGCGCGTCTCGCTTTCACGGCATCGACGATTGTCCTGACGGCGGACGCTGTTGTGACGCCAGCTTTCGCCACAGTACCAACCACATCAGTAACGTTTGTGATTATGTCTTTATTCGCCGAAATGAAAGAGCCTGCACGGTAAAGCAAGCCCGTGATTCAAGGTATCCAGTCTAAAAGCCCACCACCCACGATGCGACTCCGCTTTTTAATCGCAAGTACCTATATTTTTCTACGCACTGCGTATGTGAAACCTTATAGTTACTTCTCACCGCTGAAGTTTAATTGTTCACCATTCTGGTCGGGCAGCCACACACGAGTGCCCTCTACATTGTCAGCCGGTGCAACTGGTAGATACACAAGCTTTTTCGGAGACTCGATTATCTTAACGCCTTGCGGCTCATCCGGGAAAAACTGTTGATAACTGGCAGCTGGCTACCATTGCGATATGATCCAGAGATAATGTCGCGATTAACCAGGATTGTGTTCACCCTGAGAATATCGACTGGGTTTTCTCCCTCTTTAGTACAAGGACCAAGCGTCTGAGGCTTAAAACCGAGCGTTGACTTGATGGCAGATGTAGTCATATTTACCTTATAAACGGCATTCGTGATCTTCACGAAGGCGCGTAGTGTTGATGCGTTAGCCGCTATAGAAATATGGGAATCAAAGCTGAGTTGCGTTCCACGGGTCCTTGGTGGATTTTGCCCCCTGAGCTGACGGCTGATTTCATCGTTAATCTGGACTATCTCGTAGCTTCCTTCGGGCAAAACGATCACCTTCCACGTTGTACCATTGTTGGAGCTGTAGACGAGCGTGTTGTTGGTGCTATCGATGTTGGATATCGAGTTAAAAGTTTAGAGTTGTAATTGTAATTGAACATTTATATAGCGCCACTCAAATCAGCGGCGCTCTCGACCCGCATCACTGCCAAAACCGGCAAAAAGAATGGTTTTCAAGCGTCTACGTAACTGAAGAGGAGACAGGACAAGAAGCTCTTGGCGGATGGGCTGTGGAAGACTGTTCCAGGCTGAAGGACCCACATAAGCAAAGCTCCTGGATTGGGCCGTGGAGGAGTGCATACGCGGAACAACCGTAAGGCCACGGGCCGAGGATCGCAAGGAGGTCCTCTCAAGCAGGGAAGAAACCGGGGTGCAGAAATTCATTAGGTAAGACGGAGCAGACCCAGTGAGGCAGTTGCGCACGAGGGTGATGGTTTTGAACTGAATTTTCTGTTGGGCAGGAAGGCAGTGGAGGGAGTCACGAATAAAGGCAGAGATGTGAGCAAACTTAGGAATATCACCTATAAGCCGAGCAGAAGCATTAAGGATAGACTGAAGTTTGTGCATATTGGAGGAGGAAAGGCCAGTGTACACAGCATTGCCAAAGTCAACCCGAGTGCAGATCAAGGCGTGGACCAGTGTAGTGACAGCATGGACCGAAAGACACCTGCGGATGGATCGATTCTGGCGTAGATGATAAAAGCAAGATCGCGATACAAGGTTAATTTGATCAGTGAATGAGATATCGATAGCCGGTTTAGGAGAATAGAGTGGTCTCCAGTGTCAAAGGCTGCACTTATGTCGTAGAGAGCTAGCAAGGTGACATGACCACGGTCCAAGGCTTGAAAAACATCTGCTAGAATCCGAATTAGTAAGGTTTCATTTGAATGAGATTTCCTAAATCTAGATTGAAATGGAGGCATGAGGGAATTAGAGTCGAGGTAGTGGTGCAGTTGAATAGCAACACATCTTTCCAGGAGCTTAGAAAGAAAGGAGAGGTTAGAGATGGGCCTAAAGTTAGCGGAGAATTGGGATCCAGGCCTTGTCGCTTGATGGAGGGAAAGACAACAGCCCGCCTATGAGAGACCGGAATAGAACCCTGGGCCAGAGAGGAATTACAAATTAATTGCAAAAACGGAGCAAAGTCATCTATGAACTCCTTAAGTAAAAACGGAGGAAACAGGTCCAGTTCGCAAGACTTAGAGGAGGAATCCAAAAATAAGAAATTCACGAAGGCCAGCTCAAAGCGTCTTTTAGGATCAAGGTAAAACGTTGGTGAGAAGGCCGTGGTCTATTTTGTGGTATCTGAGGAAACAACTATACTAAAACTCTCTTTAGGCTGTAAAAGTTCTGGAATTTCTTCAAGGAGCTTCTCCGTGCGCTCCGTGTCGCATGCTATGCCATAGAACTTTATTTTACGAGCATGCTTCTGTTCAACTCTAGAGCTAGCTCTTTGGATGTCGCAACGGAGCGCAGTTACTGTAGCTCGTGAAGAATGGCGGAGATCTCGTTGTCGAAACCGGTGTTCACCTTGGTCTTAGAGGCCACTAAAAGCTGGAACCTCTCTTCCTGGACGTTTGGGTCGTTGTAGAACTGTACTGCCGTCACGAATGAACTGGAATTTTTTACTTTTCCGCTCATGAATAGGACCCGGACATCTGTACGAGCTTATTGAAAGTCTCGATTGCCTGAGGCGAGTACTGCTTAGTCTTAACGAAGCGTTTCTTTGGCAGGCTGAACAGCGACTCATCGGCAGAGGTTTCGAGAACCAGGTTACTACTTTTAAACACTCTCAGGCTGCCCGCAAACAGCGCTTGGGGGTCAACGAAGAGTTCCCCCAGCGTGTTATATTGTAGTTTCAGAGAAACGGCTGGAACCCTTTCCTTTTCTCCTGAGCCCTTTCAAAAGAAAACGAATTCGCTCTCTATAGTACTTTTGGGCAGTCAGTCTACAGTAAGTGCATCTACGCTTTCTTCATCTGCACGCTTTGTGGCTTTCAGTCTCTAAACATTTGCCCGGTGTGTGGCGATTATAGTGAGTTATGTCGTCGATTATCTTTTTGACACCCACCGTGTCGTCCAGGTCGAGCTCGCTCGGAGGTGTAAAACCGTGGCGCCTGATTGCGTCAACATTTAGATATTTGTTGGGTTGGACGAGCATTGCTTCCTTGATTGGGGGTGCCGCTTGTGCCGCAACAGGTGTTTCAGCAGCATCTTCGAACAGCCCTGCTAACGGGTTCAAATTAGCAGCTTGGGCAATGTGTGCCGGAAAATCCTCGAAAGCGCTGGTAACTTTCTGCAGCTCCTTGGACGTACCCGCCTGCGATTCGACTGTGGATGTGGCAGTTTTAAGGGATTTCTACGAGCTAACTATTCCTGAGCCAGCGCGTCTCGCTCCTGTTTAGATGAAACTTTTGTCCACATGGTTGTATATCGTGCTCATACGTCGTGTCTTTAACTATTTGCCATGGGTTTATAGAAGCGGTCGAACCCCCAGCGATATTTTCCGTCGAACGCCTTGGACGTGAGGTCGATGACCGCGAATCCATATGGTTGGGCCGTACACTCGCTGAAGAACGTACGGAACTCATAAAACGGCATTTCACCGCCCACGAACGTTTCGTGAATAGCTCATAAATTCTTACTGTCTTGGATGAAAAGGATGGTCAGATTGGCATTGTCGCGAATTGCTTCGGAATTCGGAAGTAATTCTGAGTTAGAGAGAAGCAGTCCGCTCCACCGTGACGCAACATGGTGAAATACTTCTTGATGGGCCACTGTTATTCGAGCATATAGTCGTAAAAGACTAGAAGGTTTCGGGCGTTCTTATACAGCGATTCGACTGGAATTATGTTAATGGATGACGAGTAACTTTTTTTATTTTGTGATCCAGTCCTAGAGGAACAGATATTTCTTCTGTTCCAGAGACTTAGGGTGTACGTACAGTAGGTCAAAACGTAGATACCCCGTCTTGAGAAGGAGGTTAAGCAGGTTTCTTTTCCCACATCTACTAGGCCCACAGATGATACACCGTATGCTGGATGGCAACAACCAGTGGTGGTGCTTCGCTCCATCGTCGACTTCGAGGTCGAAATTTGTTATATCCATATAGAGACAACGAGTTACGATTGTATTAAGCGAAAACAATGTATTGTCTGCGATGTAAGAAACACACTCACCTTGTCACCTTGTGCTGTCAGCTCGTGGAGCTCTAGCGATCGTCCTGGTAGAAACACACTAAGACTTCAAAAAGACAATCATCGAGCTGCGAAACGGGCGGCCGGCCAAGAAAGGAATCTGTACTGTCTGCGGTGCCAAAAAAAGCGAGATCTTGCGCCCGTCCAGCAGCGTAGTCTTATAACGAGTGCAATCTCACAAGGCTCGAAAGCGCTCGTCCAGCAGCCTAGTGCTGCAGCGAGCAAGTGGTGGTTCTCTGCTGAATAACGCTCTGAACGCTCTACCTCTGCCTGAGATGCATATGAGCCTTCCCTCCGGTATGCCTTCATAGGATGTTCTGGGAGGTTCGTTCCAGAACCCCGGAAAGTACTCCTACTGCGGACCATTTACAAAACTCGATATGCGGCTGTCACAGCGTTATCACGGAGTTAACCAGCTCGACCGTTCGTGCCTCAACCACGACGTAACCACGCAGATGAAACCCTCGCAGCTGCCGCGTCGAAGATCGCACTCTCCTTTGAAACCCCAGACTACGAGAAGAAGGACGTCAGGCTCGTATCGGCCTTTATGGCAACGACGTCGAGGTTAGGGATGGGTGTCGGAACGAAGGGTCGTCGGCGAAAATGATAAATTTTGTTTTGTCTGTTGGAAATTTAAAAAAACCGTTTTACTAAAATACCATGGCAATGTGTAAACACCTTTCAAGTGTCTATTACAGCCCTAGGGGTTACTGGCAAAGTAAGGCTGCGGTGACAAAACTATCCTCAGCCGCCAAGGTTTCAGACGCGGGGGCTCGCGATTGGCTGAAGAAACAAGCAGTGTGGCAGATTTATCTACCCGTTCCCGCAGCAAACCGCGTCCAAAACCAGAGGTAAATTGATGAAACGCCGCACACCAGGTCGATCTCTTGTATTTACCTCACGATAAGGTAGGCCGCAAAATGTACAAATACGCCTTGACTATTGTCGATGTCGCTTCACGATACAAAGAGGCTGACCCGTTGATTGACAATAGTGCGGCCGAAGTCGCCGCTGCTTTCAGCTGGCTGTACCAACGGCGCCCACTCACTTGGCCTCGACTCCTCCAGGTCGACCCAGGGCGATAATTTATGGATGTTGTGATACCGCTGCTAGTGAAGCACGATGTGCGTTTAAGACTCGGAGAGGCTGGGAAACATCGTCAACAGGGTTGAACGCTTGAACCGGACACTGGCCGAGCGACTTTGCGGTGCTCAGTACGCTCAGGAATTGCTTCTCACTGCACGAGGGTTATCGGAACGGTCGGTCGAATGGATGCGCCGGTTGTCCGCGGTCGTGGCTGCGATGAATGATGAGCCAACGCGTTTGCTCGACATGAAGCCGGCTGAAGCGATTGAGACTGCTAAGATGGCGCAGAAGACCTATCTTCCCGCTCGTCATGTTGTTGGCCTTGATGAACCTATTCTCGGGCATGAAGTTCTCGTCCCGTACTTGTACGCGTCTGGCGAGCACGAGGGTGGTATCAAACGCGCCACCAACCCTAACTGGTCGCTCACTATCCAGGCTATTTTGAATGTTGTTCTGCAAGCTGGCCAGCCGGCTTTGTACGATCTGTGGGACGGTCCTGCTCGCGGCTTTGTGCGTGAGGAGCTGCTTCTGGTGCCTATGGGCACTGAGCTACCACGCGATCGAATACTCAACCGTTGATGATGAGCCCGTGTAGATATTCGTCGAGATCTGGATTGATTTTATTATTGATTTTACAGTGCCCGTATGCCAGCGTTGTTATCCCGTCCGGAGATATCGACTTTTTTGTGCTTAGTGGAGAGACGCTGACCTTATTCTGCTCGTACACACCTATCTTGTGGTCGTGGCTTCGAAGTATGACGTGTGTGTCGCATCTCTTCTCGTTCGAACAGGCATTCCTTGTATAGCTGGTGTTGCAAATCCTTCATCACCACAACTCTCTGAACGCCCTTCGCCTTTCTGATCTCTGACCCACCCTTCTGTGGTGGAGAGTGGCTTCTAAAACGCCGAGTTGAATCCAAATCAGCTCGGCTGCACGGTTTCGACACAGTCTAAACGTAGATATTTTGAAAATACGTATCATTTTAAGCCGTAATAGCCTATATGGCGACTTCTGGGGTGGGTGACTTTTAAAGCCACGAGAGCTTTGGTTTGGCGGCTGGTTGAGGCTGTGTTCAAGCTCATATTTACAGCCTACTCAAACAATTGCGAAAGTGCGCCCATGTTTGGCATTGTTTGTTGTATAGTTGCAGTAGTTGCTCACGTGTACAGCATATTAAGCTCTACTTATTCAGTGCCCATGTGCTGCATAATTTCGGCCAATGTGACTGAAGGTTGTTAATCAAGTTGTTTTTGGGGTCAGAGTACTGAAAAATGTAGTATGTAATGTAGCACAATGTAAACAAGGCTTTAGCAGATAAATGAATCGTATATACGTATATATATTAGGGTGGTCCTTAGCTCCATGTAAAAAATTTGTTGGGGGAATTTTAAACGAGGCACCCTCCAAACTTTTAGTTTTAGGTACAAAAATAATAATACTGAAAAGTTTGTGGAGATTTTATGAGTTTTAGAGGTTGCTACCGGACATAACATAATTATATCAAATATATTGTAAAAATGCACACAATACATAGAATATTGTATAGGCCTACTATTCTTATGCACAATTTCAAAACAAATTCTGGTGGGCAGTCACTGTGGTGGACGGTAGTATTTACTATTTGGGTCAAGACACACAAGTGAACATTAAAATGTTTAGTTCCAGTTACTACTTAATGTATTAATGAATCAGTGTCTTTGTTCCTGTCTGGATATCTGTGACGCTTTTCCAGAAACTGCTTATGATCCTCATTATTTGTTTGAAGCTTGTTATACTCGTCCATGAGTGCCACTCCACGCTCTGCTATGTATTTCACATCTCTTACTGAGGTGGCAGTGGCCTTGGCTAACTTGTAGTTCTCATCGTTTGGCCAAGTATCAACATCTTGTTGGACGAAACTTGCTGGAATGCATGTAATGCTGAAGAATCTTCTAGTGTTTTCCATGATAAAATTTTCCAATTGCTTCCAGCTGATCAGAGGTTACCTGGTATTCTCTTTAGTGGATGTTCGATGCCAGTTTTGTCCAGAGGAGCAGCCATATGGCGCTTGATAAATCAATGGAGACCCCATCATCAAAGAACGCAAAAGTCTCCAATTCCTCCAACAGATACCAGAAGTGACCCGGAAATGTCTTCATTGCAACCTCTGCATCTGCACAATTTTTCTCCTTGTTTATCAATCTGTCAATGTCCTTCAAGAGCTCCAGGTCTATTCGAAGAACCAATGGTGCATATGATGCTTGAAACCAGACTTTGACATACTGCATTACTGTGAACAAGCAGATGTCAGCTATCCCCTTTTCTTCTCTTCTTGTCAACTTGAACATCCAAATCTTAAGACTATAAATACTCTTGGCCATCCACTTTGTTCTATGCAGCCCAGCTGGTGCTCTGAATGATATGCCCCTGGAATAAACGCCGCCGACGAAAGTGATGGTCAGCTCCAAAAGTTTGTGACAGGAAATTGCTTCTTGTAAAAACTCATCGGATGTCACCGTGTTCTATTTTGATCGGTCTATAAGTCGCCAGTTTCTCTGGAATCTCTGATAATTCATTATGTATGGACCTTGGGATGGACCAAGAGAAAGCATGACCACTGCCTCCAACATTATTTTTAGTTTGTGATGGCGACATGCACGCCACAACATATCCTTGTCCAACCTATGCTCCAACACAATGATATAACTATAATTTGATTAATAACTACTTACTGCATGCTTACTTATTGACATCTTTTCCATAATGCATTTGGCAACCAGTTTGTTTCATATTGGGTTTCTTAAAAAGTATACTGCTTACTTTGTTAGTCAAAGAAAAACACTAAAAGACCACTGAGTTTGAAAAAATAAATTATTTATTTCTACGCTTGTTTATCAAATAAATAAATAAATAAACATGAGTACTATTAGGGTATACTAATTGCTAGAAGTCATTTAGTGTTCAATCGTGAATTACACACACAACTGTATGTCACTTCGCAATTTTCTCACCTGCTAACATCAGTTCAATTAAGAAAATTGCAATGGCTAGTCTAAATGAATTCCTCGTGGCATAGGCTTAAACTTTAGCATCTGGTAGCAACCTCTAAATATTGTCAGATCCTCTTCAAATTTTTTCTGAATTTTTTCCTCATCAGTAGAAACAAAAGCACAGGGTGCCTCATTGTGAAATCAGACTTTCAAAAATAAGGACCACCCTAATATATATCGTGTGTTTTAGTTACGGCATAGTAATGTGGGAGCTGTTGACAAGGGAGCTTCCATATGATGGTGTAGGAGATATAGTAATGATACAGAAAGCAATGTCTGGTCCGCTCGTTCTCTCTGTTCCTGACTCTGTTCCTGCAGCATATAAGGAACTTCTTTCTGGTAAGATTACACTAAAAATCAGACGACTTTTTGCACATGCTAACCCATGTGGAAGTAGCTATGATTCTGACACATAATTCATAAAGACCATTGCACTGCTAAATTTTACTTCCGAGAATCTGCATAATTATATGCTGATGAGACCTGGCCTAAGAAAACACTCAAAAAAATTAATAAATCAAAACTTGATTTGAGACTGCACTAGAATAATTGGACTGGAGTTGCTGAATGTTGGGTTAAAACACATGTTTTAACGCATGTCTTTATGTCGCAAGTAGTGAAAAGTTACAATGTTTTAAAGGCAGAGGTCACTTTATAGATAATTTTGAGAAATTGCAGGTTTAAGTTTACCTTAAGATATGACCAAAAATAAGTCAGTGGGCATAGGGGCTGTGAATGTTTATAAGCATAATCAGTGGAGTCTCTGAGGATGCCACAAATAAATTCTTTTTAAAAACTTGTTAAGACGAATATTTACATTATTTGGTCATATGTATAATAATCAATAAATACGATTTCAGATTAGTGCATCCAGGGAACATGATTTATTGTAGGGCATCATAATAAAATAATAATACTTAGTGAAACTCTGCATAAAGATTTGGGCAAATAGCTACATGTAACACAACAATAAATAAATATACTGTGTAGGCAAAGAACTCTTTGTGGCCTATTGTTATGCTTGCTTAACATCTCAGCGCGTTTCTTGCAAATTTGCCTGTTCGACCTGTTCATGTATTACTGAACTCAACTGATGCTTTGTGAGTTAACATTATTTTCAACCAAGAATTAAGAACACAACTCAGCTATATGTATATTAGTTTAGATAAGCAATGTAACTGTTTTGTACTCGTTGCTGCTGTAGAGCTCTAGGCAACCAATAAATTTGGCCCACTTGAAACCAGAAATATGGGCCAGCCTTTTTGCTTAAATGTACATAACTCAACCACACAGCAAACTGGGCTTGTAAATTCTTAATAACTTGCAGCATTTCAGTAGTTGACCCAGTTGCAACCAAAATCAATTCATTAATCAGCCTATACAGCAAATTTGCTATCGTTTTAATTATCTTAATTTTTTTTCTACATAATAGATAAATTGCATTGTGTATATTTTAGGCTGTTGGTGTAAGGATACAAACAGCAGACTTCCATTTACAAAAATCGTGGATCAGCTGAATAGCATTTACACAACTGAAAGTAAGTTTACATTTAATAGGACCTAGCTTTGAGAGCTATATTAACAGCTTAATTTTGACAAGCTAAATCCATCAGGTATATAATTTTGATGTATGTTTTAATGCATTTGTAAGTTTTTTCATATTTTTCCTTATTTTCAAGTATCGCAAGTACAGTCAATGTCATTATGAATGTGCGCCTAAAATTAACATCTTGTAGAGATTATTTTCAATTTCATATCAGATATATATAAGGAAATTGATAGTAATATTTATTTCGAGAATTTTTTTATTTTTAGAAAAACTTCTATACAAATCGGATCCAGATTTAATTAAGACCATCAGAACAAAAGCCTCAGAAGAAGCAAAAAAAGGGATAAGTGGATTGACGATTTTAGACAAGGAATTGTTTGTTGTGAGTGAAAAAAATTCAGAAGTGGAAGTTTACAATTTGATGGAATTAAGTTTCAGTCGGCGATGGAATTTGAAAGAATTAATTCATCCACTGGACATAGGATCGTGCAACATAAATAAATGTCTCTACATCAACGATTACACAGGCTACGGTCAGTTGAAACAAATCTTAAGAGTTGATTCAAATGGAAAATTAATAAAGAATTGGTCAACAGGAGATGATTGGGGATGGAGTTTGTCTGTTACAAAATCGAGTGTCGTTTTAACTGTGTATCAGAAAAATAAATTAAATGAATATTCGCCAGAAGGACAATTAATCCGTGAATTAAATCTATCATCAGTTGTTCGTAATCCATGGCATGCTATAAAACTGACTAACAGTCATTTCATGGTCAGTTATGGCTCTGCTAAAGGTGATCTGCATAGAGTGTGTATAGTGGATGCAGATGGAAAATGCGAGAAGTCATTTGGTGGAGAATGTGGATGTACTGACAGACAAATGAATCAACCAGCCTATTTGTCCATTGATGGAAGTGGATTCGTGATGGTCACTGATCGAGAAAACGGTCGAATTTTGTTATTGGATTCAGATTTGGAATTTCAGAGAGAAATTCTCACAAAAGAGGGAGAATACAGATTACAAAATCCAAAGCAGATTGTTCTGGACAAAGCAACTGGTCGAATATTTGTGGCTGACAATGAACTGAACAATCAACAGGTTTTGATTTTCAAGTTTAACTAACTATGTTAAATATAATTAATAATGTTGTTTCCATTGAAGGTACTTTTTATTTTTTCTTATAATTACACTGACAATGAATTTAGTTAAACGTTTTTATTTGATAACAAACAAAGCAAAGACTTCACCTTATGTTTTTGACAATTATTAAACTTTTCCAGTATTATCAGAGTGATGTCGTAATCATTTCATACTAGCTGTAACCCATGAAAAATTACGGTATGTAAATTTAGTTTAAAAACTTTAATGTGCTTCAGTAAAAATGTAAAGAATACGTAAGCTAAATTGTTATCATTGCAATAATTGTTTGGCTGGCGTCAGGCAAGGAGTGGGAGGCCTACCTTTGGAGAGAGAGAGAGAGAGAGAGAGAGAGAGAGAGAGAGAGAGAGAGAGAGAGAGAGAGAGAGAGAGAGAGAGAGAGAGAGAGAGAGAGAGAGAGAGAGAGAGAGAGAGAGAGAGAGAGAGAGAGAGACCCGTGTATCTGTGTGCTAGCCCTTTGGCCCTCTACGCATTGTCCACAGAGGTCGACAGATCAGCTAGACCCATCTACCTGCCTGGCCTGGCGGAGAGCTGGCCTGGCTACGCCCGGCAGCGGGGAGCTGGCGGGGACGGGCTTCTTCAGCTTTAGCCTATTGCCCAGTTACGCGACATACATAGGAAATAATTATATTGTTAGGTGCGGGCGCTGTATTGCTTACTTAACCTTAGAACTTCTGTCACTCATCGATTTAAGTATGATGCATCCACTGATTTATAGGTTGTCGTCCATAAAGGACGTTCGCAATGAAGAGGAGGGGTTATGACCAGTGCGGACGTTCGAATCTAAATTTGATACATAGTTTTTCAGTACAACCTGTGACTTAAACACCAACTTTAGTTAGATTTAAAATTCCCCCTCTAATGTGAGTCTACTACTACCCAATTACAGTTGTCAATTAAAAGAACTTTTATAAGATTACTATGGAGAGTCTAGTTGTCAATTAAAAGAACTTTTATAAGATTACTATGGAGGGCTCCATCAGGCGCTGTTCCGCTTTTCTTTGCGATTCTCTCCTGATCTACCTTGGTCCGGACGAATTCATCTTTATATGAAGTGTATACTTAAATACAACGCATGTGTATTGCATTAAGTACATGCCATGTTGGTGGATGAAGGGATGTGAAGAAGGATTGGATAAATGGTTGTATATATTGTTGGTTTAACGCAACAAACTGCGAACTAGCTTGCATAAATGCTTGAATACATTGATCTAGTCTTAATAAGTAGCGTAAGTTCATAGCGTTAAATTGTCAATGTGATAAGATTAGTATGATCAATTAAGTTGGTTTCAAAATATTTCAGTTGAAGATGTGTTCATTTAAATTGAAGTTAGGTTTGTGCTTGAATTGAAATGTGTACGCTATCCTTATAAGACTTTATGGAAGATGTTATATTTATGATCCGCTTTTGTTGGGTTTTACCTCACCTTCCGTGGCGTTTGGATCTTTCCATTGATCTTGGTGATTGATTGAGTGTCCTTGTGCTTGCTACATGTTGTTTTCTGGTTGTTGCAATTTGGTCTTTGGGTATGTAGGTCAGGTCATTATCATCATTATCGACATTTTCATTATTATTATCACTATTATTATCACCACTATTACCTTACCATTATTACCATTATCATGATTATTATGATTCTTTATTAAGATTTATTATTTCGATTTTTTACCTCCTTTGACTTACTATCTACTATCTACTATCTACGTATTTGTTTTCACTTTATCGTCGGATATGCCTAGGATAAGTTGCTCTGCTGTTGTCGGTTGCCCTCTAGCGTCGTATGACTAAACATGAGTCATACAACTGTCTTATCTGTCGGGAGGCACTCTCCAATCCTTTGGTAGGAGATGGCTCTACAAGGGGAGATCCAGTGACTTGTGGAGAATGTGAGAATGGATATCATATGAAATGCTATCTAAAAGAATTTAATTCTTTTCCCAGTAAATCTTGGTGGTGCAGTAACTGTTTAGCAAGTTTGTTTCCATTTGGATCAATTGATAATGACAATGAATTTATCGCTCTAAACAGCCCTGACTTGTTAATAACAGGCCTTATTGATAGGCTATCCAATGGTACCAGACTAGAGGTAGTACCTGAATGGGATGACCATCCTCTCTTGAATAATGAAGAGATTGATCCTGACACAAACCTTTACAATGCCACTACCACTTCTTGGGATAGTCCTTATTCCACTACTAAATCGCTGATGCATGAACACAACTCTAAAAATAGTATGTATTTGATGCACATAAACTGTAGAAGTATGCTTAACAAGACAGCTGCAATAGAGGACCTTTTAAATCAGCTTCCAGTCACTATTCTTGCTATTACGGAGACTTGGTTGGACTCTGTGGCAGCTGAAACTATTAAGATACAGGGATATCAGCTGATACACAAACCCAGAATAACTGCCACAGGAGGAGGAGGAGTTGGTTTCCTAATTAGAGAAGATATCTCGTATAATGTAATAGACACGGAATGTTCTATAGGACAAACCCTTACTTATGAAAGCCTATTTATAAGCATTAGAACCACTGAAGGATTGTGCAAAGTGGGTACTATTTATAGACCGCCGGATACAGACTTGGAGAGGTTCAGGAATGAATTTGATTTGTTGTTAGCTAATCTAACTAGTAAGAATTGTAATCTCTTTCTTTTAGGTGATTTCAATATTGATCTTTTACGAGCGGAAAGCCATCAGCGGACAGGCATGTTCTTAGATAACTTAGCCTCGTACAATATTTTGCCTGTCATTACCAGACCTACGCGAATCACAGACCATTCTGCCACCTTAATCGATCATGTGTATACAAATGCATGGGCTAAATTAAATCAGGCGGCAATAATCATTGCAGACATCTCAGATCACTTGCCTATTTTTACTGCTTTCGATCTACATCACTCCCAATTCAAAGGTGTTACTTATACTGATTGCAGATTAACCACAGATGTACAAAAACAGATTTTTCTAAGGAAAATTGAGGAAACCAACTGGTCAGAGGTTTTAGCTGCCTGCAGCAGGAGTGAGCCAGAATTAGCATATAACGTTTTTCTTGATAAATTCTTCACTAGCTACGATAGTGCTTTTCCCCGACAAAATTATAAAGTTGCAAAAAAGCATAGAGCAAAAAAACCTTGGATGACTCAAGGCCTAATTAAATCCGCGAGTAAAAAGGAAAGACTATACAAAAAGTATATTAAGAATCCTACAGCAAGTAATAAAAAGAAATTTACTGCCTATAGAAATATCTTTAAAACGATTAGGAACAATGCCGAAAAAGCTTTCTATCAAACTGAATTTACTAAACATAGTTCTAATTTAAAAAAAACCTGGAGCCTTATACGTAATATAATTCAATTGGGTGAGAGGGATCCTCCCCTGGAGTTTCTTAAAAATGGCGATGCAATGATTGATGACCCTCTGAGCATAGCCAATGCCTTTAATAATTATTTTGCAAGTATTGCTCAAACATTAGCTGACCAGATTCCGCCGTCTCAAAAGTCTTATTCTGATTTTCTATGTCCTCCTATGATGAAATCTTTTGGGGTTATTCCCATTTCCTCGGAGGAAATATTGCAGATTGGTGCATCAATGCGACTGACTCACTCCACAGGATATGATAATATCGATCCGACACTAGCTGCGACCAGTCTGCCGCTGCTGTCTTCAATTCTATCTGAAATTATAAACTGTTCACTTAACTCGGGAATAGTACCACAGGCCATTAAAATTGCTAAAATTATCCCAATTTTTAAAAAAGGTAATAGAAATGAGGTGTCAAACTATAGACCGATTTCAATTTTGCCATACTTTGCAAAGTTTTATGAAAAATCAGTGGCAAATAGACTCCTCGCTTACCTAAATAAAATGAACATTATCCTCCCAAATCAGTATGGGTTTCAATCTGAGCAATCCCCCTCCCTGGCGCTTATAGACTTATATGATAAAATATCTCAAACAATAGATAATAATGAATACTCTATTGGCATATTCCTGGATCTCTCCAAGGCTTTCGATACTGTAGATCATACCATACTGCTTCACAAACTTGCCAATTATGGAATTAGAGGTGTCCAACTTGAATGGTTTACTTGCTGCTTAAATAACAGGTCACAGTTTGTTTTTTGCAATGGTGCAGCATCGGATAAGAAAAAAATTAAGTTTGGTGTGCCACAGGGTTCCAACCTTGGACCCCTACTTTTCCTTTTATATATTAACGATTTGCCGAATGCCTCGTCTACTCTATCATGTATACTTTTTGCTGATGATACTTCTCTGTTTCACTCAGATAAATCCTACTTAAATCTTGTCTCTACTATTAACACTGAACTTCGATTAATATCTGAGTGGTTCTTAGCGAACAAATTGTCGTTAAATGTAGATAAAACGGCCTTTATGCTTTTTAAATCTCACAGGAAGTTAGGACCAGCCGAAAATTCTATTACGCTGTCCATTAATGGTTGTAATATTAACCAAGTTAATAATACTAAGTTCCTGGGAGTGATAATTGATCATCACTTAACATGGGAGTTGCACATCAGGAGCATAGCAAATAAGGTAGCAAAAAACACTGGTATAATTTATCGTGCCTCCAATAAGCTCCCACCAAAAATAAGAATTCAATTATATTATTCACTTATCTACCCCTACCTCTCCTACTGTTGCATGGTATGGGCCTCCACCTATGCTTCGAGACTTCATAAACTCTGGTTGCTCCAAAAAAGAGCTATGCGTACTATCAGTGGTGCCCCATGGGGCTCGCATACGGATCCTATGTTCATTAGTAATAAAGTATTAAAAATCGACCAAATAAGAAACTATCAAATTGCTCTATTTATGTTTAAATTCACCAGAAATATTCTGCCACCTAAACTTCTAAAAGATTTTAGTAAAGGCTCTGACATCCATTCTCATGATACGAGGGGTGCGGCTAAGTTCAGACAAGAGTTTGCACGTACGAACACAAGAATGTTCTCGATCAAAATTGCAGGTCCTAAACTCTGGAATACCCTTCCCCCGATGCTTCAGCAAATGGGATCTCTGTTAAGCTTCAAAAAATCACTGCGTGACTTTCTCTTGATTTTGTAGTTTGAGTTTGACGGAATTAAGGTCTTGTTGTGTCAATTGCCATTTGCTATTCCAGTAGCTTTGTAAAAAATAGATATCCACCAGTTAAATTGGTTTTGTTTGATGTGTCTGTTCTGGTTCTACTTTTTGTATTATTATCGTCTCCCAAGTAACTAGGATCATAGCTTATTGGACTGTGCCCCCGACTGTCTTATTACTTCTCTCTCACTCTCTCTCTCTCTTTCTCTCTCTTCCTCTCTCTTTCTGTCTTCCTCTATCCTTCTCTCTCTCTCTCTCTCTCTCTCTCTCTCTCTCTCTCTCTCTCTCTCTCTCTCTCTCTCTCTCTCTCTCTCTCTCTCTCTCTCTCTCTCTCTCTCTCTCTCTCTCTCTCTCTCTCTCTCTCTCTCTCTCTCTCTCTCTCAGTTATGTTTGTATGTAGTTTACATTTGGTTTCTGTTTTTTGGTTACACTGCCCAAGGTTTTGGCAGTTTAGTTAAGAACTCTACTTAATTCGTTGTATTGATCTGTTAGTTAAGGTTCAGGTTGGTTTCTGTTTTGCGCCATCGTATTTGAGTTCTGTGAATGGGTGTCCCTGCTCGCGGGAGCTTGCTCCCTTTTGGGCCATTCCCTTGCTAACCAGCTTGCTATGTTTCTGTTTGTATATAAATTTTTTGGATTTTGGTGGCAATAAACGAGTTTCGTATTCGTATTCGTATTCGTATATGGCAGTCAGTCTGTACTGCGTTGGTTCTTCATTAGTACATGTAGGCCTAATGTTCCGTAGCAGACAGCTGTATTACCAATCAGTGTACACATGGACTGGGGCATAATAGTAAAAAGAATAGGCCTACTGATGAGATTAAAATGTGGTTTCGAGTTTGGCATGTGAAAGCAACACATTGATTGATGGGTATGTGCCACGTGGGTACGCGCTGCCACACGCAAGCGTCTTGTAGCCAGCCAATCATCCTGTGATGCGGATGTCCGCAAAGGAGGATGAGGTAGGGTGAGGCCAAATACGGACAGCATAGGGAGGGGTCCAAAATAGGTAATTTTTTCGGACGTCCTTTCGGGACGGTCGACCCCTCGGTGAATTCGAAGGACAGTGGGCAGAGACTTGCCATCTGGCAAAATATGTGCAGAATCGTAGTCGCGATAATGCTACAACGCCAAAAAAACGCAGTCGAGGGCGGGAAACCAGCTTATTCACAGGCACTTTTGTCAAAATCGATAGGCAGGTATAGTCAAAATCGGTTCCAAGCCAAGCTCCAAAGGGGTCAGGCTGCTCAGGCAGGCAGACAGTCAGAATGCTAAGGTGGCTGCACGGTGAATTGAAACGGCGTCGAGGAAGATAAAGGGAAGAGGTAGAATCTTTCGGGATATGGGATGTGTGAAAGAGCAGTGTTTTCAGTTTTGAGTGAAAGACTTGTGGAGATCTGGTGAGTTCGTAGGATGGATCAGATTGTCGTAATTCTGGCAAGAGTTGGTTCCAGAGAGGCGGAACAGCTATGGCTATGCAAGCGATTTGCAAATTTTAGTGCTGAAGTGACGAAAGGAGGAGATCTCGAAGTGTTAGGGCGGAACAGGGTCTAGCGGGTTGAGCGAAGTGGTTGAACCGTGAACAACTGCATGCGACGAAGATCGGAGGGTTGTAATGATTCAAGTGTGTTGTACGTAAGCGGATATATACGTCAGGCCACTTCAGGTCAAGATGGGTTTCTGAAAGGACGGCAAACGCGTTCGCAGTCCGTTTCCCACTAACCACTATTATAAGTCTCTCTCGACTCGAATCGCTCTGTGCGGCGTTTTCCAACAGGCTAGCAATGATGAGAAAGTGTCGCCTTGGCCGAGAATTCTTTGGCAATTGCAGCTGCTTTATCAGCGAATCAATTTCCATGAGCATAATAAGGGCTTCGTGTATATAGTAGGCCTATGCTAGAATCCCATGCAATTTGAACATGTTTGAACCGGTAGGAATCGGTTAATTGTTACTGTCTCTGGTAGGCCTATTCAATCTTGTTGTCAAGACCTTAAACCTCAAGACCAAGACCTTGAACCTCAAGACCAAGACCTTGAACTTCAAGACCAAGACCTTGAACCTCAAGACCAAGACCAAGACCTTGAACCTCAAGACCAAGACCGAGACCAAGACCCAAAAAATCACAGTCGTATTCAGACTTCTATTTCTTACTAAAAATTGTCCAGTCGGACTAGGGCCTACTCGTTATTTTAATGAAAACGTGAGTCTTTTCTTTTATTCAAGCAAAACAACTCTAAATGGAGACTGCAGAGAATTCCGAATTCGTATTTACAAAAGTCCTTCATGCGAAATGTTATTCCATATGCCTGTTGAATTTTATAAAAAACCAAGTTGCTCAGAATTTTCTGACCAAGACCGACAGGCCACTGTGGGGCCTCATAAAAATTCTGCCATGTGAAAAAATACGGTCTACAAGTGCTGAAATCGCTAGCACACAAAGCAGCTTTTCAAGAACCGGATGTAAATGTACAAATTAATCGTGAGTCTGTTTTGAAATCATTCCATGGTAAATAACCGGAAGTCAAAATAATTGTCCAAAACAACAGTGAAACCTCATTCACACCGTCTAAATACTAAAGCAATAACTGCGTATGAGTAGGCTAATTATTGGATAAATTTTTAAAATTCTTGCCGTTTGCTAAAATTAATGGCTGTTCATATTGCCAAAAGTCTTGGTCTTGGTCTTGCAAAACCAAGACCAAGACTTTGAACCTCAAGACCAAGACCAAGACCAAGACCTTGAACCTCAAGACCAAGACCTTTGGTCTCAAGACCAAGACCAAGACCAAGACTTTTAAAAACGAACTCGAGTGCCCTCGAGACCAAGACCTTGGTCTCGAGGACAACAAGACTGGGCCTATTCCAAACAGTCTTGTTGTCAAGACCTCAAACCTCAAGACCAAGACCTTGAACCTCAAGACCAAGACCAAGACCTTGAGCCTCAAGACCAAGACCTTGAACCTCAAGACCAAGACCAAGACCAAGACTTTGAACCTCAAGGCCAAGACCAAGACTTTGAAACTCAAGATCAAAACCGAGAACAATACCCCAAAATCACAACCATATCCAGATTTCTATTCCTTACTAAAAATTGTCATGTCAGACTATTCGCTATTTTAATAAAAAAAACGAATCTTTTATTTTATTCAAAGAAAACAACTCCAAATGAAGACTGCAGAGAATTCCGAATTCGTATTTACAAAAGTCCTTCGTGCGAAATCTAATTCCATATACCTGTTGCATTTAAAAAAAAAACAATTCGCTCAGAATTTTCTGACCAAGACGTGACCCTTGGGGCCTCATAAAAATTCTGCCATGTGAAAAATACGTTCTACAGTGCTGAATTCACTGGCACACAGAGCAGTTTTTCAAGTACCGGATGTAAATGTACAAATTGTGAGTCTGTTTTGAAATCATTCCATGGTAAATAACCGGAAGTCAGAATAAACTCACTCACACCGTGTAAATACCAAAGCAATTGTATTAGTAATTACCGGATAAATTATTAAAATCCTTGCGTTTTGTTAAATGACTCTTTATATTGTCAAAAGTCTTGATCTTGGTCTTGCAAAACCAAGACCAAGACTTTGAACCTCAAGACCAAGACCAAGACCAAGACCTTGAACCTCAAGACCAAGACCAAGACCTTGAACCTCAAGACCAAGACCAAGACTTTTAAAAACGAACTCGAGTGCACTCGAGACCAAGACCTTGGTCTCGAGGACAACAAGACTGATTCCAAATCTAGAAAACACTCCTTTCAAAGATTGACAATACTGTTCACCGATGCGATCTCCAACCACCGAGACAAGCAGTTTTAGTGCCTATACATGTATAAGATCAAGAACGAATTTCCATTAATTCGCGAAGTCCGGCTTGAGAAGCTGCCAGGGTCGATCCGACAGACAACTGGGAACTAGTGGTTCTCTGCGCTAAACTCAGACTTTCTGTTAAATGTACTGCTTCAGGTTGTTGCACTTCGGAGTGAATTGTAGACTCGTAGGCCACATGCAGGCTGTGACACACCAGCTATAGCTGCTAGACGATCCACGCATAGAGCGCCACCCGGGCGCTTCATATAGCGTGTCAACCCATGATAACCTTCAAACAACAAGCATAAGAGTGGCACCAACGATCGATTTTCTAGGTGGTCATATATGGTCCAAACTTGTCTAAACTATAGGCCTACGTACTCTAAAGACGTCTTACACGTCGAAACGGATTCCAGTAGTCCCTTTTCTTTCTAGACCCATATTATATGGTAGGCCCTATTTGCGTTAGCCAAATTTCTGTCCTCAGCTTTTAGCTATCTGAAACAGTAAGGGTTGGCAACAACTTTCAGTTCTGAACCATGCAGCTGATATTAAACCTCCTTACAGACCAGCTAGGTGATGGAACATCGGCCATCACAATCATTAATTTTGTCTGCGGGGTGATAATTCACCGGAGCCTGATCGTCAGTATAATCGCATTACTTGATTTACGGTCATTACCTCCGGTTAAGCCGACTTATGGCTCGAGGCGGGTCCCGCGCGCAAAGGGCAGTACGATAAAGCAACCTGCGTTAGAGGATGTTGTGGCTAGATTCAGTACAAAATGTCCTAAGAATTGAACCATAAATGTAAATGTACGCGACTTCTATATAGCGATCGTAGGCTTGTAGCCTCGCGCGACCCTCCTCATTTTTCAATGAATTGATCGGGTGTTATTCTTCACCACCGCTGTCCGTTTCAATAGGCGCCACGCCATCTAAGGTTCCATGCAGTGTAGGCTACGGATCGTGTTAGCCCGAGATTTAAATCTCTGAAATATACTTTCGGGAAGCGAACCGCGATCTGCATGCTCTCTTATAGGGCCTTCAGGGAGTTCAGAGGAGTATTGGACGCAGCCTACGCACTCACCGATATGGCTAACTGGGCCATAGGTATAACAGTCTTCACAGTTCGGACGTGTTTGTGAGAGGCTTCATAGCTCTGCTCGGAAACTGGATTCTTGTCGGATAAGGAATGATGGAATCACCCTATCTTCGCCAGGTACGTGGTCAAAGCATGTTAGGCCTATACTGCCATTTGCCGAAACC
Organism: Allolobophora icterica; assembly: GCA_963556255.1. Classification (NCBI taxonomy): domain Eukaryota; kingdom Metazoa; phylum Annelida; class Clitellata; order Crassiclitellata; family Lumbricidae; genus Allolobophora; species Allolobophora icterica. The sequence continues at coordinate 28,043,345 of OY744604.1, forward strand.
TGAGAATAACATTTGCAAATTTCAGAAATAATAGTCCCAGTCAAAACTTATAAGTCTAAACTAGTCTAAACTAGTCTAGTTCTAACGCAGAGCTTTTATGTTCCATTGTCCTATATTCAAGTAAACTGCATGCAAGCAATTAAGTTAACTTAACTTCTATAATTATTTAAGAAAGTTTTATTGCGGTGATTGGACCTATAGTTTATAAATACAGGGCTTATTGTCGGGCTATTCGCTATCTTCTATATATATATATATATATATATATATATATATATATATATATATATATATATATATATATATATATATATATATATATATATATATATATATATATATATATATATATATATATATATATATATATATATATATATATATATATTCGTTTATTCAGCAAGACAGTTGACATAACGCAACAGTGCACAATAGCAATAAAACAAAAAGGTTCAGCATGTACAAAAATAAAATGAAAAGCTAAAATGAGACCAAAAAAATAAAGGAACGATTAGACAAAATGACAAAAAGGAGGAATTGATTAATGACAAAATAGTATGATAATTAAAGGAGTTCTGAAGTGCCAGTGGATGGTATGCTAGTAGATATCCTTAAACATCAGTCTAGGGAGGAAATTTTTATTGTCCTTAGGAGGCAGAGCAAAGGGGTGTGGACGGTGACGAAGGTTATGGCCAGAGTCTTGACGTAAGGGACACAATGTACGGAGGACATGACTAGGATCCAGTATGAGAATTGTAGAAAAAAGACTGGGGGGGGGGTTAGACTTTGATTCATGTGGAGTTTGGGTGTGCAATGAGGACTTTACTATGGGGTCCCAAGAAAGACTAGGGGGGTTGAACCCCCAACCCCCCCGACAATTCTCACCCTGCTAGGATCGTTAATAACAGAGTTGAACAGCTGTTCATCAGCGAGGTTGGAGAGGTGGTCAACACTGGGAGAATCAACAGGTCTTTCCCGAATTACACGACGAAAGAATCTGTGGATACGGTCGAGTTCTTCTTTGTTTAAGAAATCCCACCAAGCTGGGGAAGCGTACATAAGTCGAGCGATTGTAGTAGCTCTTGTGACATCGTTAAGAGCTTGTGTAGAAAATCCATGACAACGGAGAGTTTTAAGGGCGTACAGGGAGGATGAATTCGAACATGAACACAGGATCTGATCGATATGAGCAGACATAGAGAGCTTCTCTCCAATGGTTACTCCAAGAATTTTAATGGTATTAGATCTATTTACTCCTGTTGCAGAAGGTAGTTGAGCTAGAGAAGGAGCGGATGACAACCATTTCACGAGTCTTGGAAGGGTTAATATGTAGATTTTTAGTAACTGCCCATGCAGTTACCCAGTATATGGTTTATTTCAGTTGAGATTGTGTTGATGTTCCGGGATCCAACGAGTAGGTATGAATCATCTGCGTATTTTAGAAGTTTATTCATGCTATCGACTGGCTGAATATCCGAAGTACCAACTATGAATTCTAGAGGGCCAACCACATAGCCCTATACAACGCTTGCATTTATAGAAGCCATTTTGATAGTTTTCCTTCAAAACTGGTGATGTGATTTCTGTCTTGGAAGTTATTGAGTAGCCAATTATAAAATATTATCTTGTATGTCGAGCTGAGATAAGGATTCAGAAATGGCTGGATGACGAATAGAGTCAAAAGCTTTAGAGTAATCCATTGATATTATATAATAACATATTCATGATTGGCGAGCAGATCAGTAATAGGCCTACTTTGAAGAATTGCTATCAAAGCGGAGGTTGTAGAACCGGTGGGATGAAAGGCGTAGCAGAGAGTTTGTATTTTGGTTGAACATAGTTCGGATCAGTAGATGCAGAGGCAAAGAAGTTGTTGAGGGAGTCTGCGGTCATTGCAGATGAAGTTGAGGGACCTTTTGACTTCTTTGTTAGAGCATTAACCGCTTGCCAGAGTTCTTTGGTGCCTTTTTTTGAGTCAAAATCTCTGAGTGAAGAAGTGGTCACTTTGAGGATTGCTTTAGATATTCGAAGAACAAGTGATTCAGCTTTTCCAATCTGACCTTTTCTTAGAAATTTGTTTTTCTTTCGAAGTAGATATTTAATTTTCGGTGTAATGTAGTAAGGATCCTTTGAAGTGATAGTAATTGATCTGAGTGGGCGTGGCTTCCTGCAGCAAGCAACCCGTGAGTTATTTTTCAAAATTTGAAAGCCAAAGACAGCCAATAAAATCTAGTCGCGTTAAAATTATATAATTCAATGGTCAATAAATTGTCAAACTTGTTTGCAGACCGTTACGTTAAAATAATATAATAGATGGTTGGGCAGGAGATAACTTCGTATAAAAGGTCCTGACTTCCTACCAGTTTGAAACCAGAAAATCACCTAGACAAATTTATTTAGACAATTGTCGTTTTAATACTGTGTTTAATATATTTACGTCGTTAAAGTAAGTTCAACTCATAATCCTGTTTCTGCGCTGCAAACCGTGTAATCACAGCCTGGGTTGCTACGATTCGAAAATATTTCGTAATCGTAATATCGATGAGTGGTTTAAAATATTTAAAATAACGTATTTTGTTCGCAGAAACTGGTGGCAACGCGAACTGATAAACCTGCAAGGCCACGCATAAATGTATGGGCCCAATGACGTTAGGGTGACCACATTTCTTTCCTGCCATTCCGGGACACCACAGTTCTCCAATCTAAGTGAAATTCAGTTGGGAGCTGGCCTCATTGGGAAGAGTGCTATACATGCGCAATGTTTCGACTGAAATATATTTGTAAGATTTTAGACCAAAAACTAAGCATTTTATTTGTAGTTGTTTTAATTAGAAGGAAAACGAGCCAAAAATACAAATTGGTCAATTTATTGCTCAAACTCAAATTCAAAATTCTTAAAATCAAGATTCAAGCCTAGATAGCAAAGACTTGGTAAAGTGTCTACGGGGCCGGTCCATGTTTTAGGAAAATTTAGGCGATAAGTACAACATTGTACATTACAAACATCATCATATCAATCCCATCCTCAAATCACCCCGTTGGTTAAAACTCCCAGAACGAATCCACTTCAAAGTCATATCACGCACTAACCTACAACTCCCCGCAGCCCCAGTAAATCCGTGATCTCTTAAGCATCCAGGTAATCCGCCCCACCCGATCTTCCTCCTATCTCGGTCTTTCTCGACCCCCGGTCACTACTCATCTTAAGTTCTCCGACCGAGCCATATCCAACACAGCACCACGCCTCCAGAACTATCTCTCTTTTGAATTCCGCAGATTCTCGGTTCCTCGACCATCATCATTCCAACCCGTCCTCCATTCTCCTCATGTTTCTCTATCTATCACATCCGGGCTTTCCACTCAAAACTTAAGTCTCGCCTTTTTTCAAGTACTCCTACCCTGACTCATCTGATCCTGCGTCTTCCAATTCTTCTCGCTTTAAACGACATCCTCTGCCTCTGCCTCCTCTCTTGATCTAGCCCTATGGAACAAGTTGTGTTGATGTCAGCTTGATGCTTTGATAAAACGAAAAAGTTCAAACCGGACTCGGATCGCCTTTGGACTACTCTCTGAAAAGCCCCCTCTGATTAGTACTGTCGCTCTGTGCGCTTGGCCTTCGATTCACTTCGAGTGCCGCTTTAGAAGTTTGGAGATTACGACTACGATTATATGTCGTAGACATATCAACCTCTATTGCAGAATCTAGATCCATAGTTATCTATACTCGTAAGATTACATTGTTCTGCGGATTTTTAAATTTTGAGCGCGCAGCCGACGCTGCATATTTGTATTTTGTTGATGCAGTTCTTTCTTTCATTTACTTTCTAATTATTGGAATATCAAAATAGCAAATTCTACATATTTAATTATAGAAAAAGTTCATTCCGGGACGTTTCATTGTCCCGGAAAGGACGTGTCCGGGACGCGGGACATTTTCTCAAATTCCGGGACTGTCCCAGACATTCCGGGACGTGTGGTCACCCTAAATGACGTGGTTGTCTAGTCGCGTTCATTTTGGCTCTGCTGACCCGCGTTGTGCTAGAGGAGGTGGCAGCTCAGTAGCCGGTGGCCATCTAAGGGCCCAATAGTGACTCAACGAATATGGCTGTCGGAGAAGTGATTGTAAGGGCTTTTCCCATAGATCTGAACTAGTCCGCTTTTTCCATTATATTGTGTCATACTATTAATTTTTTGAATTACCTTTTCATATGTTATTCAAATAGCTCACTCTTTTCATTTCCTTTTTGTTTATGCATATAGATATTTGGCTGCTTACTATTAGTGGTTTGCCTAAATTTTAAAGTTTATTACGATAACAAAAAGCCTGTGTCCATAATAGTAGTATTGGTAAGGCATTAACTAATGACACTGCTATGTTTACAGTTAGAAGCTAAAAACCAAAAAACTTAGTTCTGTGTTGTAGGTAAGGGCACAGTATAAATAATTACACAGTACGTCGACTCCCGGCCGATGCAGCAGTCAGAATGTGTGACAGATCGCCATCTTGAAAACAAACGTTTATACGTCAATACACCGGAACCCATCACATCAAATATTTTTAAACGTTACAACAACATTGAGGACTACACGCCGATACACCAGAATCCATCACATAAAATATTTTTTAGATGTTACAACAACATCGAGGACTTCATTAGAATATTAGTTTTAACGTTAATTTCAGCTTAAGTCTATAATTCAAAAGCTCTGTTTCAAGATGGCGTCACCCCAAAAACTAGTCAACAGTTAGCAATGCGAGTCGACGTACTGTGTAATTATTTATACTGTGGTAAGGGATAGGAATCTTTACACAATTCACTTCTCAATGTGCATTAAGTTGGTGATGAGATCTGAGAACAGGAGTGATGTTGTGGTCTTTGGGTGTTTTAGTAACAGGAGCATTTGGGATATACTGAAGAAAGTTCATTTGAGGGTGTATCTGTCAGTATTCATAAAGAGTGAAATTACAGTTATCTAGTTTATCATGTGCTATGGATGGGAATGATGGATGCAGTTTTTGAAGTCAAATATTGGGTGGATGCAATGAAGGAGGATTGTGTGTGAAACAAGATTTGGAAAGATTGGTGACATATTAAAAAACTGAGGTTTTCGTTAAAAATCACACTTTAGTTTCAGACAAGAGAGTTAGTAGTATAGATGCAGAGGGAGGCAAAATCCAAACTTAAGGGAGTAAAGGAGTGTCAGGAATTTTCTTGAAAACGGGTCACTTGGGCTGGAAATGATCTTCTGACCGTTTTTGCTTCACATAAATTTACTGTTTCAGAAGAAAATCCATGTGTTCAGTGGTCCGAATGCCAGTTTAGAAGATGTCATGGCCAAAATTGTGCACATTATGTCCTATCCAATAATTTCCACAAAAATCTTATGTCACCACTACTGAATATAAAAAACTATTTATCCAGGAATTAGAACAGTCCAGAAATGCGTCCAAAATGCAGTTTTTCTAGTTCTTGAGAGCAATGATTCTACACAGAACAATGCAGCTAAAAATGTGACAATATAGGCAATGTGAAAAGCATAAGGGCAAAAATACATAATTACATGTGCAGTGAAAACACTGATATCCACAGTTGTAAAAACAGTTGTTTTCATATGTATACAAAATTGCTAGGGAGTAACCGGGGGCCCGTAGAGCAATGGATAACACACTGGCGTGAAGAGCAGTAGGTACCAATTTCGAATCCCGTAGACCCGTAAGGTTTATTCATCCCTCCACTCGCTAGGTGGCGGCGGTGGTTAAATGAATAGTAGGCCTTGATTAGCGCCCTGTTGGCTGCCAGTTAAACAGTTATATTCGACTCCTGTAAAAGTGTTATTGTGTGCTTCTACTCTATACATGTGCGTTTCTACTATATGTATGTTCACTGTACAGCACAGTGCAGTTAGCAGGCGCTTAAATAAAGAAAAGATTATTATTATAACCGGTTATTGGACCGGAAACTGATAAGCACCGATAACTACTTGAAATCCAATTATCTTCAAATCCAAGAATTCAATGACCAATAAAATGTTGAAAAATCATAATTTTTAAGTGCACTTCCTTGAAATTTGCTTAAAATTAATCTAAATTGATAAGACATTTCCAGAAATAAGTTTGCTGATATAGTTTTTCATCGACCAAAACTTTCCGCAACCTCAGCAAGGCAATCGTGTGAGGCGCTAATTTAAACAAACTTATTTACTGACCTCATTTTCGTTTCCTGTGGAAAGCGTACCGGTAGTTTACTTCTGCTGTTAGATTGCGACATTAATATTATAATTTTTGATCAACGACAACTTCTGCAAGATTGCGACATTAATATTATAAACTAGCTGGTGAACCCGGCGTTGCCCGGGTTTCGGAGGTTTTGGGCCGGGACACCATGGTAGCGGTCAAAACGGGGGACGCGAAGCTGCTTAACCCGGCGTTTTGGGTGTTTCAATCCCTCTAGCGAATAAGCAACAAAACACTGCTTAACCCGGCGTTGCCCGGGTTTAGTTCAGTGAAAGTTTCAATCCCTCTAGCGTATCCGTACTGTAGCTGCTTTACCCGGCGGCGCCATCTGGCGAGTGAAAATAGGTTGAGTGTAAGTTTTTTTTACCAGCTAAAAATGCATTGCCCGGGTAGGTTTTGGCCCGGGACACCATGGTAGCGGTGAAAACGGGGGACGCGAAGCCGACCACTGGGTGTGTCATGCCCACCCCGACACAGTAGTGAAGGTTTCGAGTGAAAAGCTCGAAAACTGTAGAAATGCATCCCGGTCAAACATCGCTGTGACAGACAGACAGATTCTTCTCTTTATTTATATAGATTTAACAAAACAGTTTCAAAAATAAGTTAGCTGATATAATTTTTGACTCAACAGCAATTTCTGCAAGGCAATTGCTTGAGGCGCTAAATCTGGGGTGGGCAACATACGTCCTGCGGGCCGAATTCGGCCCCCGGAGACCTTTGGACCTGCCCTTGACTCTCTGCATGAAACAAGACCACAGAGTGGGTAGGTTCGCAACTTATATTTGTGAACAGTTCTCAAAGAAACTGACAAAATGCAAAAATAGATGTGTGCTGTAGACTAACAGATGACAATCTTTCCAATGAACATTAAAGCAAACATTCCGGAATTGTGCCGTGAAAAGAAGCGTCAGATGATTCAGATGTCACATTAGTAATTAAATATAGCACACCAAGCAAATGGATACATTGTACAGGCTAACAGTTTTATAGGCCTATATATTTTAGAAACTGAAGGAACTTAAAAAATTTTTTTTATTGTAGTGTAGGACTGTATGTATTAGGATAATTATGTTTTCATAATAAAAAATTATCTACATTTACTTTAAACTTTAAGTTTAACCGTAAAGGTAATTCCGCAATATTTAGTTTGAATACAATTAATATTGTCTCATTTTCTGGGGAAAATAAATCTGCAAAAATTAACCCGCATACGGCCACTGAGCTGCATGCCCTTAAAATTTTAGGGCGGCCCTCTGTAAAAAGAAGTTGCCCTTGCCTGCGCTAAATGAAAAAACTTCTTTAGTGACCTAATTTTCGTTTCCAATGGCAAGCGTAGTTTACTTCTGCTGTTCGATTGCGAATTAATAATTTAACATTATAATTTCTAATCAGCGTTAACTTCCGCAAGGATGCGACATCATATGTTATGAAATTAAGAAAAGGTTTTCAAAAATAAGTTTTCTTAAACAAAACTCATTTACTTACCTCATCTTCGATTCAGGTGACAAGAGACGCTTACCATTAATTATGCATAATCGTGCATCTGTTTCTTTCTGGTTTCCTTATGTTAAGCAAGAATTTCAATAAGATTTTGTCATTAATGAAACTTTGGGAATGCAAATATTACAACTGCTCAAGTACTATTTGGTGTGTTTTGAGAGTTATGACCCGGACCAAACTGGGTAAATACAGTAAACATAACCCAAAGCCCCAAACCACTATAAACTAACCCTAACCCCAACTGTAACCCGAAAGCTAACCTTAACTGAGTGGTTGTCATTTTCATATTTGCTGAAAGTTTCTTAAAATTTGCAAACAGAAACAACCTCAAAACACGTAACGAAATGCCACAAATTTTTAATATATCTGTACATGTATTTTAACATAACCATCATATTGTCACAACTTCACTCACAAGCTCAACAAATATTTGCGATTATCGGTATCGGTACCGCAATCACCAAGAAAAGGTGCTAAGTTATCGGTATCAGTTATCGGTGGAAAAATGCTTATTGGTTACTCCCTAAAAATTGCCACAAAGTTTAATTAATTCAGACTTTTAATTACAAATTATTTTACTTGATAGGATAAGTACTTTTTCTTAAGTGATACCATTACATAAAAGTGGTGTCACGACAGAGTAGTATATTAGGAATGGGGTGCTGAGTTGATTATTACTGTTATTATTATATTTTCTTAATTTTTTTTATTAATGAGCTTTGAGAAGTTTCTCTGTCATTACCCACAAGTATCCTAAAGAGGCATACCTGTACTAACTATTGTGTTTAATTGTTTCACACAGGTGTTGAATTCGGGCAATGGCTACTGCCAGTGCATGTGATGTAAACTTTGAGACATTTGACTTTGACAGTGCAGCAACTACCAACAAATTCATAGACAAAGGGGCCTTTGGTGATGTTTATGGGCCTTTCCTATGGAACTACAAAAATTGTGCTTTCAAGCGAATCTTGGTCAGTCAAGATGCACTTGAGGATTTCAAAATAAAAGTTAACGCTAGAAAAAATATTTGGACTTCACTGAAGCACAAAAACTTGTTAGAAATCTACCATGTAAGTTTAAAGGAAAGGGCAGTGTACTTAGTAATGGAATATGCAAGTGGTGGTTCATTATGGCGTTTGCTACACAAGTCTGATGTCACATTTCACGTATCAACTTGGGCCAGACAGATAGCTGAAGGTATGCTGTTCCTGCATGAGAAGGATATTGTTCACAGGGACTTGAAATCCAACAACAGTAAGTGTATGCCTAATGGTTTCTAAGTTAGAACCACAGTAAAATATTTTACGTATTTGTAAAAGTATCTGTCAGTCAAAGCAAGGGTTTGTGTTGCATATTCTCTACAGTCATTGCATGTTGACCTTATCATAATTATAGTGTAGTTTTTATGGTACATATATTTGTAAATGAGAGGTTTGTGAAAATGTATAAGGGTATGAAATGTGTAATGTATAAATGTACTGGTTCTTTTTGTGACATCGAGCAGTTAATGTCCCGTGCTACTTGAATAGGCTATATTTCTCTTAAATTTAACTTCACTAACATTTTATTTTCATGCATAGTTATTTTGCTATGTGCACCTCAATCATTAGTGGAAACAAATATTAAGAAACTTTACCAATATTTCTCTTGACTAACATTTAGCTTAGAGAGCTGTAATATGCCAAACTAATTTCTCTCGATGTCAACAGCCTTTGTTGCTATAAGAAGTCGTTAAACTCCGGATCCAACTCATCTGACTGGTGAATACAGAATTTGAGAAAGGGTTAATCAGCTTTACCATGGAGGAAGCACAGTATATGTTTAGTCATCACAACTTCCGAGGACCCAAATCAAGATTCTGAATTTTCTTATCACTCCTACATTTTTTTATGGAATCCTTCCTTTCTCAGAAATTTAACTTTTTCAAGATTTTTTACACTTTCTGTAATTCAGCAGATTTCTTTAATTTTCCAGTATGAAATGAGTCTAGAAGAGATGAGTGTGTTTTGTGCCCATTGTGGTCTGTTATCATTGTTGCTACCAACTAAAAAAGTTAGTGACAGGGCTTTTAGGATCACTGGTTGCAAGTGTGGAATAGCCTTTTGACATCTGTTCAGAAGGTCTAGAGTCTTAAGATTTTCCCAAAAAATTGCAACTCTGCCAGATATTGGATATGTGTACCACATGTGCCACTATGTTGCATGCCAAGAGATTTCAAGTCGCACTTTTGTGTCACCAGAAATTCTGGAAAATGATAATTTGCTAACTTAGGTAGCCAAACAAAGTATATTAAAAAATTTAAATACCGGTAATTACGTTTCATAGAAGCTATGGCACTCGATTTGCTAGATGAGCTTCAAAACATGGTACATCTAGTATATTGATATATCTGCAATCTAGTGTTGTTAAATGGAAATCGGAATTTCAATTATTGTTTTTGAAAACGATTATCGGTTTAATTTATTTGCAAACGATATTCAAATTTATTTTTTCTTTATTTTTATAGTGAAAATACCAAAAAATACCAGAAAAATTAAATTATTTAATTTGTTTAGTTTTTATGATTGTTTTCATCCAATAACGGCTTCAGATAAGAAAGTGTAAATTTGTTTAAATTTGCGAGCGCTCCATGCAGCGTGTTTGTTAATGAATACATTTATTGTTTAATTGACGTCAATATCTTAATCCACCATTCGTTAAGTTTATCTTGCGAAACGAAACATCTGTGTAATCTCAATTCTGTGAACGGTCGTCAGCTTTGAGGGAGTAGGCATTATAGCTAGGTTAATAGCTTGACGAGCTTTATATACTGAAACAAACAATGGAGGTAGAGTGAAGGAAACATTAATGGTTAGCAGATTCAGCTGCCAGCACACTCGCCTATAGCATGTCCTATACAAATCTCCAAACACGATACGATATAGTAATAGCTATGTTAAGATCAGTGGGCCAACACCAGAGGGAGGAAGGAGAAGGATGCGGTGATGTTGGCTGCTGACTAATGCACCTGATAGAAAATTGGACAATGCTTTATAACCGAGAACTTTTGAAATCTCATATGAAAAGCACTGACCAGAAATCATAAGCTGAATTAATTATTTAAATGGAATGGTCATATGTAAAGAGCACTGCTGAGGGAGATAATGTTCAGAAATTATGAATTAAACTTGGTCAACAATCACTGTGAAATAATTAAGCTTGCTATTGGTTTCTTTAAAAAAAACTGAGTAGTCATATTAAACCACTGTTTAATATGATCTTAAAAAGGAACAGATGGACTTAAATTCTCTTAGTTTGTGTGAGGAGAGTGATCTGAAGGAGATGGGATTTCCACTTGGACCTCGGAAGAAACTCCTTGGATTCCTCATGATGTTCTGATAATTTTTGTCCTTTGTATAGTTGTGCTGATGGATCCATTTGATGCTGATAAAGAGATGACACTGAAGATAACAGACTTTGATGAAGTCAAAGAACATGATCACACAACCACAATGTCTTTCAGAGGAACATGTGCCTACATGGCACCAGAAGTTCTTATGACGGAAAGGTTTTCCAAAGCCAGTGATGTTTGGAGGTGATTGTGAAGTTTATCATTGACCCTCTGTGGATCTTATTACTAAGAAAATCTTTTTTACAAATCCCAGACCTGAATAATTACTAGTTATTTCATAAGAATAGATATATTCCACGAATATTAAAGGAACATATTGTAGTTGATATCAAAAGCTTTTAAAAGTTTCCAATCAGTACTTTAGGTTAGATATGTTGAAATGTAAGATTGCGTATATGGTTTAACCTGTAGTTTATGCATTCTGAATAGAGTAACGGTATACATATACGCACATGTATTGTATAGGCCTAATCATCCATGATGATTGTTTAATATTTAGTGAAATATTGTGCATTGGATTGATGTACATGTATGTCTGTTACGCAGAAAGTAAATGACGTTTTTCCAACAGAACGTTATATATTCAAGATATGACAATATAATAATCAAACATCTATGGCTGGGCTCCATATTCCATACATATGGATCCATAACCCGACCAGTCCTCTGGCAAAGTAACCAGAATCCCTTGCCTTGGTATTAGCTACTTTGCACTTTCCTATACTAGGACCTTCACTCCACATCTTGCTACACATTCAGTATCCCTCATAAAGTTAATGTCCCTGTTAATTAGTTTAATGGTGACAGACATATAGATGTAGCAGGTTTATCAACTGCGGCTGGCTGGCTAATAGGTTTGAGTGACTCTGGAATCTGCATGTAGATGACCATCAACTGATTATGCAACAGAAGATTGTAGATTCGTCTAATTATCCTGCATATGATCCCACATGTACAGGACGTATGAAGTCCATGTGTGAAATTTTTCCAAATCTTTAGTTATATGATCAATGTTACTTAACATTGGGGATTGATGGTCATGTGAAAGAAGTGCTAATCTAAACTTGGTAGTCCATGCAGGACAGGCATCAGTTTGCCAGCTGGTGAGTTGGTTGTAGAACCTCTCCATTGTTGAACACACATGGCCCCATGCCTGTAGCTTATCAGTTTGTTGGTTTGCCTGCCCAATCTTTTAGGAAGATAAACTGTTAAGCAGAATTTGCTTGAAGATTCTTATAAAAGTTTCAGACTTCTGCTGTGACTGAGTCGATGTTTCAAAGTTATTATTCATCTCGTGTGTTTTTAGATAGCACTTGATTGCATATTATCTAAGCTTCAACCACTCCACTTACTTGTAGCTGGAAAGTCTTATCAACAGACTGATCTGCAGACATATGTTTTATAAATCTGTAAATACAATGCAATATGTACAGTGTATGCTGTCTGTAAAGGAGAAATCTAGGATTTGGTGAAGATTGGGAGAGGAAATGGCATCAACCTTGTTTTACCTGTTAAGAAAGTACAGCACATAAAATTGTACTTATTCAGTGCAAAATGTTCTTCAAGATTTAGTGCAATAGAAAGAATGCTAATCGAAATGTTATTGGGGATCAGAATACTGAAGACTCTTTTTTTATGATATAACACATTATAAATTTGGCTTTGCCAAAATGAATGATTACGTGAATGTGGTGTGTTTTAGTTATGGCGTGGTGATGTGGGAGATGTTGACAAGGGAACTTCCACATAACGGTCTCAAAATGGCACCATTAGTAGGGAAAGCAAGTTCTGGCCAGCTTACACTCTCTGTGCCTGAATCTGTTTCTAAAGCATATAAGGAACTTCTTAATGGTAAGCTTACTCCAAGATATCAGGGACTTTTGCACATGAAGACCCCTGTGAAACCAGCCATGTTTCTGTCTGACACTAATTCATGTTTACTCCTGTTTACTTCTGTGGACATGATATGTGACTTTGCCTGAGAAAGCTCTTACAATGTCGAAGAAAATCAAAACTGGCTTTGAGACCGCACTGGATTGGGCTGGAAGTGCTGATTAATTGAGCAAAAAAGTGCATGCTTATATCACAAATAGTAAAAATGTACAGTTTTTAAGGTGTACATCTCTTCGCAGCCACTGTGAGAAATTTCAAATTTCGGTTTTTTCTCACTATGACCTGACTTAAATTTGCTGTGCCTAGGATCATGGGTGTTTAGAAGTATAGTAAGTGGAAAGTATTGTATGCCTCTGAGTCAACCCTCAGTGAAATCTTGATAAAATCTGGTTAAGTTGATGACATGACTTGGTCATTTCCACAATAATCAATCCATACCACATCAAATTTTGACCTAATTATGGCTTGGTTCTGGTGCACCATCAGTTGGTGCTTTGTGCATTAGACATCAGCGTGATAGAAGGTATACAATGCAATACAACTGTAATTTGATAGTGCCCTCCTTACAAATTTCAGAAACGCACATTGAATTGAGAAAACCAGTAAGATCCATGGGTAGACTGGAAGAGATAAGTTTTCAGTCTAGAGTGGAAAATAGTCTCACTAAGAGTTGTAAACATGAGGAGGTGGAGAGTTCCAGATCGAGGGACCGGCAGCTGTGAATGAACGCTGGCCAAAGGTAAGACGTGTATCAGAAACTACATACTTTCCAGCAGATGCTGATCTAAGAGAGGAGTGACCTTTAACCGAGTTGCAAGGTGTGACCATGGAAGATAAGTAGGATGGCAGATAATCTGTTTCTTTTATAAGAATCCTGTATATGAGGAGTGCCAGCTTGGAGTGGATGTGCTCACAACAGGAAGCCAGTATAGAGAACGAAGAACAGGTTTGAAATGGTCTCGACACGGTATTCGAAGACACAGTCTTCCAGCTAAAGTTTACAAGGGGCATATTAGATTTAATTTTATTGCTGCGCTATATAAAAAATAAAAATACATAAACAGTGAAACTCGTGTACCAGCATGCAAGGACCAAGTGTTGTAGGTAACACAAGGAATATGAATGCCCTTTATGTAAAAACACATTCGTTGTGACCCATTCTATGCCTATACTTGCCATCTGAGTGTGTTTCTCGCAAATAAATTGTCCTGACTTCTTTTCTCTGGCATGGTCATATATTATAGAACTGAACTGTAAGCTTTTGTGGGTTCACATTATCTGCAATCAAGTATTAAGAAGGTAGCACAGAAGTTTTCAAAAGGGTCAGCTGATTAAACCTCTATTCTACTTCAAACCAGATATATGGCCAAACAGTCTTGGATCTGCACAGATCAACAGAGAATCTGGCTGAACTTGTAAACTCTTAAGATGTACAGATTTCAATAGTCAGCCAAGTTCCTAACAATATCAGTGCATGTATCAGCCTATGCAGTCAGTTGACTCTGTAGATATTAAATAAATTGCATGTGGTCTATTTTAGAGTGTTGGTGTCATGATACAAAGCTCAGACCTTCTTTTAGGAAAATCATTGATCGACTGAGTAGCACAGAAGGCAAGTCTAATTCATGCTTGATGTCCCGCACTGGCTCCCTATTGCCGCATGCATCCGTTATAAGATCATCCTCCTTGTCTCTAAATCTCAGCATGGTACTGCCTCGAAATATCTCTCTAACTATCTGCGAAAGCCGCTATCTGCATCTTGTTCTCGCTCATTGTGCTCTGTTAATCGGCTTGATCTTTTTGTTCCCAGGGCTAAACTGCCTTGGCCCAGCATCGGGCATTTGCTGTAGTGGGTCTCACGAGCTGGAATGACCTTCCCCCTCTGCTTAGGGCCAAACTAATGACTGGCTTTTCCTTATTTTGTTTGTGTTTATCATTCCTCTGTTTGCCACAATTTGTGTTTGTTTCTCAGTTATCATAATCGCCATTGCACCTTTGCGTGCTGGAAAAGAGTTTATAAGTAGGCCTATGCAGCTGAAATTTATATCGTGTCAAGAATATTTCCAAATTCAATATAGTTGAATGTAACAAAATTAATACACATATACATATATTTTAAAAATATATTTCTGTTTTCAGTTGAACTTCGATACAAATCGGATCCAGTTTTAGTTAATACGATCAGAATAATAACGTCAAAAGAAAAACGAAATAAATCAATCAATGGATTAACGATCTTAGACAAAGAATTGTTTGTTGTGAGGGAATTGAATTCAGAAGTTGAAGTTTACGATTCAATAAAATTGAGTTTCAGTCGTCGATGGAATTTGAAGGAATTAATTAATCCGCAGGATATAGGATCCTGCGTCAGAAATAAATGTCTTTACGTCTTCGATTACAAAGGCTTCGATCAGTCAAAGGAAATCTTGAGAGTTGATCCAAAGGGAAATTTAATAAAGACTTGGTCAACAGGAGATGATTGGGGAGGCGGTCTGTCTGTTACAGATGAATCAAATGTCATTTTAACTGTATCTGAGAAAAATAAATTAAATGAATATTCGCCAGATGGACACTTGATCCGTGAAATAAATCTATCAGACGCAGATATTCGTTATCCAAATCATGCTATAAAACTGACCAATGGTCATTTCGTGGTCAGTCATGGTTTCCCTGGTGATGAATTGGACAGAGTGTGTGTAGTGGATGCGGATGGAAAACTTAAGAAGTCATTTGGTGGAAAGCCTGGATCAACCATTGGACAAATGAATCTTCCATTCTATTTATCTGTTGATGGAAATGGATTCATGATGGTCTGTGATCGATTGAACAGTCGAGTTTTGTTATTGGATTCAGATTTGGAATTTAAGAGAGAAATTCTGTCAAAAGAAGAAAAACACGGACTACAAAATCCATCAAGGATTCTTCTGGATGAGTCAAATGATCGACTGTTTTTGGCTGACAATGAACCATACAATCAACGGATTTTGATTTTTGATTTAAAATAATGTGCTGAAATGTAGTTAATATTTACTGTTAATCAGGGTAATATGTATCTCTTCTAAGTATAATGCTACTGATAATGGACTTATTGAGCGCTTTATTAACTCTTTTGGCTATCTTCCAGGAGCAAGGAATTTACCGAATTTGCATATGTTTATGAAAATTATTACATCTGTTTCAGGATTGTTAAAGTGATGCCATAATTTTATCGTATATTTTCTATAGCGCCACTAACATGCTTCATTTTATAACTTCTATAGCGCCATTGTTTACAGGTGAATCCAAAGGCAAGCTTGCGAAACCTATCAGAGCGATTCATGGCTGTGTGGAAATGTAAAACAAAGAACTTTTACCTCTTCAATTATGCCTATACATCAATTTTACCTCTTCAATTTACCTTATTGGTCATCCATAAATTACGTCCACAAATATGACGTACTTTGGACGCCTCCCTCCCCTTGTTCGGATTTGACCTTACCCTCACCTCCCCCTGCGATGGGCACTAAACTATTTTTTTTAGTTAAATTAAAACTTTTCCAACTAAAAAAATAGTTTAAAGTTGGCAACTGATTTTGGAAATTAGTTAACTAAACTAAAAAAAGTAGTTAAACTTTTTCCAACTTTTTATGACAACCATTTTCACAATAAAAGAGGTTAAGTGAACTGTAATAATGACAGTTTCACCTTCAAACTATGCAATGTGTACTGTTCTGGCATACAGTTACATGTGTACTGTAACTAGTGTATGAATTTGAAAACACAGGCTGTTGATGCTAAAACCATGCAGTGTTAAAATGTTTTTTGCTGACAGTGTTCAATGTTCACTGTGGAAAAATAGTTGCATATTGCTGAATTTTTTAGTTAAACTTTTTAGTTTGCAACTAAATTTTTTTAGTTAAACTATGGTTTTAACAAAACTATTTTTTTAGTTAAACTTCATCCTTAACTAAAAAAAATTAGTTAAACTAAAAGTTAAAAACTTTTTAGTTAACTATTGCCCATCACTGACCTCCCCCTTTGCGGACATCTGCATGCCAAAGCCAATTTTTAGTATCATTCTTTTTACAGTTATTCCACAGTTCCTGTGCATGTTCAAGTGACAGTTCGGGTTTCATATCAAGATGTGCATAACTGTTGTTGCTGCCGATGGGTTTTCCTGACCAACAACGCAACAAGACTTATCCGTCCGTAGATATTTGTCGTATGACGCAAATAGGCTTGATAAATTTAAAAGTTTTAAAGTTTGTTAAATGACTGTTCATATTGACAGCCGAGTCTTGGTCTTGGACTTGCGAGACCAAGACCAAGACTTTAAACCTCAAGACCAAGACTTTTGGTCTCAAGACCAATACCAACATTTAAAAACGAACTCGAGTGCACTCGAGACAAAGACCTTGGTCTCGAGGACAACAAGACTGGTCAAGGACCTGTCCAAAGGTCCCCAGGGGCCGGCCTCGACCCATGGGCCGTATGTTGCCCACCCATGTTCGAAGTTGACGGTACATCGACACTGGTTGTCATGGGCAGCTATCATGGGGGAGGGGACATTTAGAAGAAAGACGAAAAAGGCGCCCTTTTTTGACCAGATGAGGTAAAAATTCTATTTTTCAGGAGAAGTGTCCACCCGAAAATTATGGTTGGGAGAGCGGAAAAGTTGTAAAAAGAGGTCGATGACTAAAAAAAGGTGAACTTTTTTCGGAGATGAATTTAAAAAATTTCTGAAAAGTTCAAAATTTTTGTTTGGGACAAGAATTTTCCTTTAAAAAGGTCATCGACCAGACCATGGACGACTTTGTCCTCCCCACCTCTCAGACAAGATCGCCGCCACTGCTGGTTGTAGTCTGCAGTTGTTGATGCAATTAAGAATGGTCGATGTTTTGTAAATACTATTGGCTGTGGCCATGCTGTCTCCACGGCTGGACGACCCCGAAACGGACAAAACCTGGCTATTGCGGACTTGATTTGATATGGCACCAGTAATTAAGCTGGTCTCCCTGAAGCGTCTTTGTGTGGCGCTGATCATAGGCGCCGACTTTTAGTAAAAGGTACTGGGGCAAGAATTTCATTGCCATGATCGAATGATCACATCGCCTATCCTGCCCTGTTTTCCTCTACCCTTTCCTTAAGCCCTTTCAACTGGGAAAAGACTAACTGTAATGCTATGCAACAGTGCTTCCTCTTTGCTCAATCATAAAGACAAGCACATAACAACCACGAGTATAGGCCTATTATTACCAAGAAACCATTTCAGTTTTTCTTTTAACTATTATAACTAGTACTAACTACTTTCACTAATAAATCTGATGTTATGGCAGTTACAGACACACAAACATAATGTTTGCCAGTAAGACAGAATTTAGTTACAGTCTTACTTCAACTTCATGGCGAATGTATTTTCTCGAACAGTGCATTTACTTATGAATTTATCCAGAACTGTGTCAATGTCCACTGCTGCCAGACACGCTCGATGACAGTTCAAAACTAGAGTGGCGTTTTATCTTGTCTGTGTAATAGTGTTTCGCAGACACGTTTTCGTTGCCTAAGACCAGAAAATGCGCTTTCAGCAGTGTATGTAGTGACAGGTACAGTTAAAATGAGACGAACGACTTTGGTCAATTCTGACAACATATGACCCAGCGTGGCATCTGATTGCAGCAGCTTAACGACGTCACCAAAACTCTACCTCAAAATGTAACAGCTACGTATTTAAGCATGTGCATTGTGCAACTTGTATTAGTTGTGCAGCTACCATATAGCTAGACCACCAAAGCCCAGCTCAGCCGGTATGAATGGTGACACCAGTAACTTATGTTATACTAGTCCAAAGACTCCAAGTTAAACTAAGAAGAGTATAGTATAGTATAGTATAGTATAGTATAGTATAGTATAGTATGGTATGGTATGGTATGGTATAGTATAGTATAGTATAGTATAGTATAGTATAGTATAGTATAGTATAGTATAGTATAGCATAGTATAGTATAGTATAGTAGGCTATAGTATAGTACAGTACAGTACAGTACAGTATAGTATAGTATAGTATAGTATAGTATAGTATAGTATAGTATAGTATAGTATAGTATAGTATAGCAGGGGCGTCCATCCCCCTTAAGTCTATGACGCATTCCCCCATGTAATCATATTATCCCCCCCCCCCCAACGACTTCCCAGACCGACTGTCGACAAAAGAGAAAATATCGATTACCGAACTCTGAAGCACAATAATATTTTACTCTTGAATTCTGTGACTTTCAGTTCGCTAATAAAGCAACATTATGCATTATAAAATATGAAGGCTTGACGATGATGACGAGCAAAAGACACATCAGATTCTGTCGAAAGGACAGTGGATTGAAACTAGTTACGTTAAGACAGAGGCATACCGCCATAGCGGCCAGACAGTAGGCCTACAAACGTAGTAATATAAGTACTAAAATTACAACAGGTGCCTCTTCAGAGCAGCAGAGTGCGTAGCCAGGCGATTAAAAATTCGTCTAGTTTTAGTGATGGAGTAGCGTCTCGTTAACAGGCTAATACTGTCCGAGGTGCAAACCAGTCATCAACCATGGTTGACCTCAGTCGATTTTTCACAATGCGGATGAGACTCATTACTCACTCAGCTGAGCAGCTGGTCACCGCAAGGGAGATCAGGATTTCAATCCACTGTCTTTTCAACAGATGTCTTTAGCTCGTCATCCCTCGTCAACAGATGTGTCTTTAGCTCGTCATCCCTGTCTAGTTGAATTAATTCCAGTCTTCCGTCGTCTGGAATCAATTCATCAAGAGGCACAAGGTCTTGTACCGCGCGATATGCGTGTCGAAACTCCTCGAGCTCGGTTTGCACTACCTGTGGGTATAGTGCGAACCGAGCTATGTATAAACTGTGTGCAATTTATATATACCTTGTAGTCTTCCACTTGTGGTGTGTTGTACAATGTATGCGCCATTTGTCACTACGGATAAGCATGCCGCATAACGGCTCGCAACATTTATACTTCATTAAAACATTGTCTCTGGGCATGTTTACTAGTAAAATGAAATTGCAAAGTATTAACACATCAAAATTACGAAACGCTTATAAATCAAAGTATCTCATCTTGCGGGAGGCCACGTCAACTAAAGAGTACCCCTCCATTCACCCCTTCGCCGCAATCACCCCAGAGGCGAGGAATCTGATACCGACTGACTTGTGTGGAGCCGGGCTGCTATCTGCCTTCCTCTCTGCCTGCCTGCCAGCCTGTGTTCCACCATACTGGCCTGGAGTCAGCTCTGAAAGGTTGATGGGGCTACAAGGGAACGTGGAGGAGAAGAGGGCAATACAGGACTGTAAGTTTATATGTGGGCTGTTACATTAAAACACTGGAACCTCCTTTGGTCTGAGATTGAATATGCCGCGTACGATACGGCATTATGAAATTGACTAATCACTGAAATGGAAAGAATGAGCAGACGTTTAACTTTAATGTACTAAAAATTTCTTCTCCCCCCCTGAAAAGGCTATGAAGATTTCTGCTTCATTCCCCCCATAGGATGGGGGGAATGTGGGCTGTTACATTGAAACACTGGAACCTCCTTTGGTCTGAGATTGAATATGCCGCGTACGATACGGCATTATGAAATTGACTAATCACTGAAATGGAAAGAATGAGCAGACGTTTAACTTTAATGTACTAAAAATTTCTTCTTCCCCCTGAAAAGGCTATGAAGATTTCTGCTTCATTCCCCCCATAGGATGGACGCCCCTGTAGTATAGTATAGTATAGTATAGTATAGTATAGTATAGTATAGTATAGTATAGTATAGTATAGTATAGTATAGTATAGTATAGTATTTCGGTAACCAGACATTGCAAGGTTAAAAACATATAATGCTTATAATCAGTTAACATAATCTGGCTACACAGGAGACCCAAAAGGGGCCGTAGACTCCGCTACCAGGGCCACCTGAGCAGTAGGCCTAATACAATTTGATGAAAAGCTATCGATCTAACATCATTCGATATGCAGTGGTAACATTATACTTAAGTAACTTAACTAAAGATTCGATAGTTCGTCATGAGCTAAGCAATTATAACATTATCCTTATCTAAAGGCTCGATAGTTCATCATTAGATATGCAATACTAACTTAACTAAAGACTTGCTAGATCAGTATTAGATTTGCACTTGTAACATTAAACTTAACTAAAGACTCGATAGTTCATCATTAGATATACAAAAGTAACAGTATACTTACATGTACGGTAACTAAAGACTAATATCATTAGGTAGGGCCTATGTAATAGCAACATTATATTTAACTATAAGGACTCCAAAGTGCATCTTGAGGCTATACCTGTGTACGCTCGTTGAACATCTTGTAATGACAGTAGTACGTTACTATATTATTATTAGTAACCTTTATGGCAACAAGATAGACTACTTTTAATTCACAAGAGGCCGAAGAATGAAGATGCAGTCGCATGTAGACAGTGTAGGGCCTAGTGTGTACAAGCCGCAAGACTTGCAGAGAGACATTGAGAGAGACAGACTGCTACAGAGACATAGCGAGAGAAAACAAGAGAGAGAGAGAGAGAGAGAGAGAGAGAGAGAGAGAGAGAGAGAGAGAGAGAGAGAGAGAGCCCGCCAGTGAGCAAGCGAGTGAGAGCGCGAAGACATACGCACAAGGCAGATACAAGTTCAGGCATTTCTTAGCGCTGGAACTGAGTGATATATACACCGTAAATTAAGCGTGTACAGGGTACGCACTGGTTGACGCCTGAAAGGGAGAACCTGGCTCATGAACAGCTGGGCTTTCGATTATATACTGTGGTTGATCTGGGTCAAATACCCCGACCCCGACGACCCGGTGACCTAGGCCCCTATAGGTATGCACTATGTATCATATGAAGCATCCGTCATATATATATACACAGGCTAGTCCAGACTGCAGAGAATCTGAGACATACACGGAAAAGTACATGAAATTTCTTTAGTTAAAAGCTTGGGGCCTGTGGAAACAGTAAATATAAAGGCCAAAAATGTACTGGGGCGAAAGTATACTCTCGCCCCAGGACCTTGGCGAGTACTGGGGCGAGCGTCCCTGTTGCCCCTGTGGAGTCGGCGCCTATGGCGCTGATGAATGTCTTCGGATGACAAAAGCCTGTCTGGGTTATCGATAGGGCCTACGTAGGCTACGTGCACTAAAATCTAACATCGCTCACTTTGTAATGTGTAAAGGACTCGATGAACTTTGAGACTACTCAAAGTAGCGATATTATTGGCTTTTTCAGAAAGCAGGCTACCGTAATTGTACTATACTGTGCGTATCATTACTAGACTGGCCGCTAACAGGACCTGCATGGTTGTGATATAATGCACTCAGAAAATGCATTCTAGTTAGAACAGGTGCAGACTGCACTCGACAAATGTTGACAGTTTGCTTCAGTCGTGCTTACTGCAAGAAGAAATTGGCTAATGCGAATTTCTTCGGACAATTTCGGCCATGTTGCCTTTCTGCCTGAGATTATTCCTACTTTCAGTCTGATGCTGTTGCTTCACAGTGGAAGCCAGTTATAGGTAAAGGCAATAGGCTAGGCCTACTAATTCTGTCTATGGCAACTCGGCCGATCCTCATCCGCAAGCGTCGTTCTGAGCAAGGTGCCATTGCAAGGTGCCTATGCAGAAGCCCGGGAAGTAGGCTATACACCGTGTCTCAAAATAAACTGTGCAAAATTGTTTCTGTCAGAACTTCGTCAAATTTCCACCAATTTTAATAAGTTTTGGTAGGTAGATGGCAAAATGGCTGAAATTTTATGCTATACATAAATTTTCCACCTCACCTGACTCACGTCATCGCACTACCTTGTTAAACACAGATGTGCCAATTTCTTATATAACGCTTAAATCTTATTACATGCAACAAACTATCTGACGACTTAATTAGCACGCAGTAAAGTAAAATATGGTTTATTTAGCAGGGTTTTTAATTGTTATGACAGATCTGCTTAAAAGTGTTAGAATTGGTGCTCGAAATGTGCCCTGCTTACACGGACACAAGCGCTTAGATGGCAACGCCACTGACTGATAGCAGCATCAACGATCGACTGGTCAAAGCGCGCCCAATCGTCGATCAGACGCATTTTGAGTTCGTCGACGTTGGCTATCCTGGAGCGGTAAACCTTTTCCTGCAGCGCACTCCATATGCTATAGTCCAGCGGTTCTCAACCTTTTGAGACTCAAGGACCACTTATAAATTTTGTGTCGCGGTCGCGGACCACCACTAAACATTTTGTCAAATAGAAATTAATACAAAAGAAATGTTTGCCATAAATCCGCGTATTATTAGTTCCATGCTGCCATGTGGCCGATTCTAGTGATCGAAATAAAATAAAAAATTTGAAAAATTGACAAAATTTGTCTGTTTGCATGTTTTTAATTGTAAAAAGCATATATTGTAGGCCTTGCTCGCGGACCACCAGGCATTTGGCCGCGGACCACCAGTGGTCCGCGGACCACAGGTTGAGAACCGCTGCTATAGTCGACTGGGTTAAGATCCGGTGAATTCGGCGGCCACAGTGTTGGAGGTATGAAGTCGGGCGTTTCTCGCTCAAGGAAAGAGACAGGGTCGCGTGCTCGATGCGCCGGGGCGCCATCCTGTTGAAAGACAAAAAACTCGCCCTGGGATATCCGGCGTATGTCTGGCAGTAGCTTCTGGGCAAGAAGGTTGTCGCGATAGTAGGCCCCATTCACATTGACACCTGTCTCGATGAAATGGATTTCAGTGCAGCCATGTTTCGAGACGTTAGTTGTTAAAATTTAAGCGTTATATAAGAAATTGGCACATCTGTGTTTAACAAGGTAGTGCGGTGACATGAGTCAGGTGAGGTGGAAAATTTATGTATAGCATAAAATTTAAGCCATTTTGCCATCTACCTACAAAATTTTTTAAAATTGATGGAAATTTGACGAAGTTCTGACAGAAACAATTTTGCACAGTTTATTTTGAGACACGGTGTAGTGGCATAGACCCTAAAGTTAGGGGGCGAATGGTGCGATCGCCCCGGGCTGCCATGGTGCATGTCCATTTTTCTCCACAGGCGGCACAGAGGGCGGCAAAATGAGTTAATTGTTTAAAGGCATTGTCAAACAGTAGGCCTATAGTTTCTTGTGAACGTTCTTTCGCCAAAGGAAACTTTTCGAATCATATTTACAATCTTAACTGTTACAGTGTTACAGAGAGTTTAACAAACCTTGCTTTTTTCATTGAAAATGAAGTATTTGTTTCCATTAATTTCGGTAGGCCTATAGGGAGAACGATATCTTCCACTGTTGCCAGGAGTAGGGGTTTAGCATTCTGGATAAACTGGTCAGAACACAGTTTTAATGAACATTTAGTGTAAAATAATTTCTTATTTTAGTGTTTTAGCTTGTATAACGTTTGTTACGGACTATAGGCCTATATGCATGGTGCTGGCGTAGGCCTAGGGGCCTATGTAATTAATGTAAGGTTTCAGTGACTTTTGAGTCTCTTATATATAAGTCGGCCACATTGTGAGAATTATTAGAAAAAAACTGGGGGTAGGCTAGTCTTTAATGCGGTTGATCCACGTTAAGTTAAATATATTTTCTGCATTTTGCAAACTAAGAAAATTAAATAGGCCTATGCAATAGAAAGATTAAACTCCTTAAAAGGCCTAAAGTGATGATATCACCAAATTTATTGGTATACATGTTCGCAAATCTAACAACAAACCAGAGCATTTCTTTTGTAGCCCACAAGGGCTACCATTTATATAGCCCTAGCGAAACCCTCTACAGGGCACACCTTCACATGGCGCAGTCAGTCTGTCTGCACGTGCATCTGCCAACTCCCCACGCTCAGACTGCAGGCGTACATGCCTCTGTTGCCAGTTGCTCACTGGCAAGGTGATTATATTGACCAGTCCAGACGGGATCGGAATGCATCTTACACGTATAGGCGTATACCCCCTAAAAATTTTTAGTAATCCGCAAAGCGAATTGTGAAAGATATTGCTAAGATATACATGCACGATATAATCACACTAGCACAGCTAAGGCCGGGTTGGAAACGACCCCTGGGGTGTGCAATGAAGTGTTAATTGAAGACAAAAATGGGGATCTTCAGAAAGACTAGGGCTTGAACCCTCAAACCCCGACAATTCTCGACCTGGTCGGCCAGATTGTATTGTATTGTATTCGGATATTTATAAAGCGCTTCTAGCGGGAGGGCCATTCAGAAGCGCTCCCAGTGCGAGAGACCCCAATAGAAAAAATAAGTTTTAAGAAAGGTAAAAGAAAAAGTATCTGGCATGAAGCTGGAAGCACTAAGGGACCTGACTTCGAATAGGAAGCAATGGAGAATGTGTGTCATGGCGATCGCTAGAGCTCCAGGAGTTGACAGCACAAGGTGACAAGGTGAAAAGAAAAAGAGACTTTACCTGAGAGCGTAGAAGAGAAAGGTAAAAGACAAAGAGACTTTACCTGAGAGCATAGAAGAGAAAGGTAAAAGAAAAAGAGACTTTACCTGAGAGCATAGAAGAACGAACGGACGGAGAAAGCTCATTCCATAGAGCAGGGCCAGTGGAAGCAAAAGACCTAGATTGAGCCAGTGAAGTCCTGACACGGGGAACGAGGAGGTCCAAACGGTCAGAGGAGCGAAGAGGTTGAAGAGAGGCAGCAGAGTGAGGGCGATGACATCAGAATTAATTAAGTCACATAAATATTTCGGAGCGAAACCAAGTTGAGCCTTAGAGACAAGGATGAGGACTTTGAATTGGATGCGGGCAGAAAGCGGGAGCCAGTGGAGTTCTTCTGCCATAAAGCCTGGTGGTGATAAGAGAGAATCGAGGAAGACGGACAATTAGTCTAGCAGCAGCATTGAAAACGGACTGAAAAGGAACATGACGGACCTTGGGAAGACCAATGAGGAGGGAATTGCAGTAGTCAAGTATAGAGCAGACAAATGCATGGACAATTGAAGTGAAAATTGCAGATGAGACAGCGACGGATAGCCTTAAGGCACCTTAGGTGAAAGTAGGAAGTGCGAGTGAATTTGGAATGTGTTCAGTAAAGGTAAGAGAATTGTCAAGGGTCACTCCTGGATCGCGAACGCTAGACGAGAAAGTGAAAAGCGGGAACGTTTGAGAGAGCAGAGCAAGGTCAAGTTTCTGAAATAGCTGCAGGAGTGCCAAACTAGATAAATAGCGGTTTTGAACGAATTGGGGGACAGACGATTGGAAGAAATCCAGTGATGGAGATCATGAGAAAGAGCTTCAATGCGCTTAGCAAGAAGAAGTTGAGAGGAAGGAGGCCCATGAACAAATGCCTGGACATCATCAGCAAAGAGATGGCAGTGCATATGACCAGCAGCAAAGAGGTGGCCTGATTGTGGGAATGTGTTTTCCCATTCGAAGTTGGGGTTAGACGCCACTGCATGGTGTTTGTCTAAAATTGCTGAAAAATTACGAGAGGTTGTCAGAAATCGAAAAGTGGTCTCATTAATGCATCCGCCTCTGGCTTAAAGTAGGCCTACTGACAGGAAAAGTAGAGCCCATACCCGTCGACTCTGACCTTCAAACGTGCACTCTCTGCACAGAGGAGTGTTCGTGCTATAGAAACTGAGTTCCTTAGAAACTGGGCTTTAAGTTATTTAGGTCTGTTATTACAATTTCTAATGACCATGTAATTAAAGGCTAATAGGTAACACGTAGCCAGTTTAAACGACTATGGATATTCATTTGTCGGACTTTATACATTTAGGCCTACTACACCTACAGCTAAACACAAAGCCCAATCGTAGCCTATTATAATTATATGTTCTTGAAAAATCCTAGGAAAATCCGAGGTTAATAATAGAACTAGGCCCAACTATGGGCCTGCATTTGGAATACGGATGTTAACCAGCAGGACTGATGTATAGACTGCCCTAGGCCTGTTAACTTATTACTAAATTTCATAAAATTGATCGTTTCTTGAGTTGATCCGTGCAAGGTGACGTATCTCTAATCTTCAATATTAAAATCATTATTTAGAACTTGTGACAATCATAGGCTACTGGATATCGATTTGGTGTGAAACTTAAAACAAATCAAAAGCAGCTTAATAATCATGTCGTAGGGGACTGAGCTTCTGGATATTTGGGCTGTACCTGAATATGACTTGGTTTTGGTGCACTTGACAATGATGCGATAGAAGTTACTAATTACAGTAACACTTACATTTACAGCTCAGTTAGACTTCGATCGTTCGTTCATTCGGCTCTAAAATTAGCTCGTGTGGGCTTATGCTGGTATCTATAAATAACAGCTCTGCCCTCTCAGTTAGGCCTATCCATGTGTCGTTTCTAAATATCCGTGTCAACGTAGGCCTACTAGTGAATGCTATAAAATGTAAGTGCGTTTTCTATAGCATGCAGCTAATTCGCATGACCCTTCTTCAATGAATTGATCGGGTGAGATCCATCACCGCTGTGTCTGTTTGAATGGTGCCATGGCGATTAATACCCCCCGTTTACGGACCGTGCTGGTTCGAGATTTAAATCTCTAAAATAAGCCAGGGGCGGATCCAGGGGGAGGGCCAATCCGGCCATGCCCCTCATTTGAGATTTACACAGGCGTCTTTTATGTTTACACAGGACGTGAGGACGTGGCCACCGTAGACATCTATGAGTAAAATGGCGAAGAAGTAGATAGGAGAGTAAAAATGTTAGAAAGAGGTTAATGACTAAAAAAGGTCATCAACTTTTTCGGAGATGTATGTATTATAATTTTTGCCCCCCCCCCTGACAAACCTTCTGGATCCTCCCCTGAAATAAGCCACTACTGGGAGACGAACCTGGATCCACCGCATGCACAGAGTGCATATGGGACGTAGGCCTACGCTGTGACAAATGAGCTAAACGGAAGACTATGATATGTACAGATCCAGGCCACTATGCGCTTCGATTAGTGGCGGATTCAGAGGCAAGTCTAACCGTGGTCTTATCGAAGCGTCCCCTAAGCTCTAAACCTAGTACCCAAAATCATGAACCCTGAGACGTTTACCTTGTAATGACCTTGACCAAGTTCTTCACTCACAACTGCTTCGCGCCTTAGATTCAGATTTAGGCTAGCCTACTGATAAGTTACAATAATTTTATTTCTGAACCTAACCTGACCGTGTGGTTACCACAGGTGCTTCGCCCTAGAAGAAGCTAGATTATTATTTTTGTTATCATTATTATTACAACAACAACAATTATAATAATCCTGAACTTTTCTAGTCATGTTCGGTCACCAAAGGCTGAAATTTGTATGCGTGAGTTGCAATTAATCATAATTATGGCCTACAGCATACGGATAATACGGATCATGTATACATATATATATATATATATATATATATATATATATATATATATATATATATATATATATATATATATATATATATATATATATATATATATATATATATATATATATATATATACATCATAGTTGTAGGGTAGTTGTAGGAACTACATTTTATTTTATAGGCCTATATAATTATGTGCCTGTGGTTTGGAGTGAAGAGAACCCAAAGGCTATAGTGTTCTGCACCGTTAAATGTAAGCAAACCCAATTGAACTAAGGAAAGTCATAAAATAACCTCAATGCGAATCAAAATACCTCGTTTCAATGCCACGTCTCGTTTTTAATGCTGTTAATCCTAAACAGTTAGGTTGCAATGTTCCAACTGAGCTTAATGGTGATTTTCACTAGTTGTTTCCAGCCAAGGTCAATTTAAACCACCAGGCTTTACAACGATGTTTATTGTTAAGCTTAACTAGTTTCGCCGTTATTATTTTCTTAATTTGTGCAACTGTGTTCAATAATTATTGCTTAAAAATAGGTTGGAACTCTTTCAACCGATGCAGGTTGCAGCATAGGCCTATAGTTCTGGAGATCTTTTTCATCCTTGGTCGAGTCGGTGAACGCTTTTGGATGTCATACCCATTAGACACTGTGTACGCTTTATACACTCGTCTTAAAAGTTGATATTGTGATATCGTGGAATACATCTTACTTCCAATATTTCAACATGTCAGCTAAAGGTAATTACATTGATCATTTACAAGTGTTTAAACAAGTAGATTAAGACTACTGGTATATAAATTTAACCAGTGCTTTTTTCAGCCGGAACGCGCCGGAACGGCGTTCCGGCACCTTTTTTCAGATACTAAAAAATAATTTATTTTAATAATAAAGACAATTGTTTAGTTATTTTAATTTAATTTCAGTGTTTTAAACTGTTTTCAATGTTTATTGAGACCCCTCCCAACCCCTAATCCCGTTTTTCTCGGGATTTTAGCCCGCCCATAATTATTGCGTTCCGGAACCTATTTTTCCGTCCCGGAACCTTTTCTTCCAGAAAAAGCACTGAATTTAACTGAAAAATACTTGCAGCATTGAAATCAGAAAGAAAACTGCAGCATCGCGCAGATTAACATACGAAAATTTTAACTCATATCATGATAATAATTATAATTATATAGACCTATAGGCGTGGCAACAGTAGGCCCATAATGTAAAACGAAATAATTTTGGCATAAATTTATTTTTGATTGTAATATACTTGATTTAATTAAATGTTTAACATTTTATTATTTTAATGTACACTTCAAGTAAGTTTTTTAGCTGCCGTATAATTTGGCCTTGTAAGTAAATTTTATGCATCTGCTCGATTGATTTCTATCAGTGTTTGAACTCTCGACCAGTTAGTCCAGTTGAATACCAGCAGCACTTTGGCTCTAGGTCAGCTATTGGTCTATATATATATATATATATATATATATATATATATATATATATATATATATATATACTAGCTGGATTACCCGGCGTTGCCCGGGGTTATAAATTTCAATCCCTGCACACCCACCACCCACCACCACCCCCACCACCACCCCCCACCATCCACCCCCCCACCACCCACCACCCCCACCCCCTCCCCACCACCCCACCCCCATCCCCCACCCACCACCCCCCACCCCCGCACCCCCACCCCCTCCCCCCACCCACCACCCCCCACCCGCCTCCCCCACCCACGACCTCCCACCCCCACCATCCAATGCAGTAAGCCTAATGTCACTGGAGGGACGGTAATTTTCCTATCGCTTGGGGCGATGTTTTGGCCGTTTTTCACCATGGTAGCGGTGAAAACGGGGGTCGCCAACCCCTCCACTGGGTGTCCGAAACCGAGGCCGACACAGTAGTGAAGGTTTCGAGTGAAAAGGTGCAAAATTGTAGAAGTTAAGCCCGGTCAAACAGACACACACACACACACACAGAATTCTCGCTTTACTAATATAGATATATGGACCCAATGAGGCAATGAATATTATGACTGGATTACGAGAGCTGATATTCTTGTGCAGTAGGCCTACGGTAAACGGACAATGACATCTGTAATTATGTAATTAAACACAGTGCTCGAAATTGACCGGAACGCACCGGAACGCCGTTCCGGTTCGTCAGCGTTCCGTTCCGGTTCGTCAAATGAATTATTGTGGAAAATCAATCAATCAATCAATCAATTAGACATTTATATAGCGCGCTCTTCAAGGCAACTATTCAGAGGCGCTCCCAGCCCAACCTCGACGAAAGAGAACAGCCTTAGGAGCAGAGAAGAAAGAGGTGGATGAGTCTCGAGGGAGAGACCGCAGTCCAACAGGAAGGCCATTCCAGATAGTGGGACCGGCAACGGAGAATGCTCGCTGTTGCATGGTTGCAGTGCGAGCGAAAGGAACATGTAAGTCACCGCGGGCGGTGGAACGGAGTGAACGGCGAATACTATGAAATTAACGTGAATGCTCCCATATCTTTGACTAGCGTTCCGTTTCGTAAAATTTTCCATTTCGAGCACTGATTAAACATTAAGCAATAATTGTACAATCTGCTCCAGGACTGAGTGACGAGGAAATAAGAAGCCGAATAGTGGCAAAATTTTCAACACTCGTAGCGGATTTGGATGCGGATCAAATGAGCGATTATCTCATCGAAGGACTCGTCATCACAATCGTTCAGTGGCAGGAAATACTACACAAACGGCTCACGAAGCAAGGTAGATGCAGAGAACTTCTTAATCTACTTCTGACGACCAAGAATCCGAAAGCCCCGAGCGTTTTTATGAATGCTTTAGAAAGAAACTTACAGTGGCAGTGGATTCTGGACTTACTCTGGCAAAAGAACCTACTGACAGAAACTGGTAAGCGAATGGCGATATTTACTATTCTTAATTGTTGGCATAGTCAAGGAAATGGATCTTATAAGATTAAAATATGGTGCAACATTTTGAAATTATGCAGCATCTTAGCGTTGTGAATTGTCAAAGCTTTAGTATTAAACTTCTCTTCAAGCGCAAATGGCTAAATTTTTCTCGAATACGATCCAATTGTTCTTACCCTCGATCGTAAATTCACGTTAACTTAGGGCCTAATTATTTTTTGACCAT
This sequence comes from Allolobophora icterica, assembly GCA_963556255.1. Taxonomy (NCBI): domain Eukaryota; kingdom Metazoa; phylum Annelida; class Clitellata; order Crassiclitellata; family Lumbricidae; genus Allolobophora; species Allolobophora icterica. The sequence goes on from OY744604.1 coordinate 28,074,836, forward strand.
TCTGATACATGACCAATCGCTAGATTCGTCCAGCAAATTCGCGAGTATGGGCCTTGTAGGCCTACTATTTTGTAGCCTGATTTTAGAATGACCATTGTAAAGCACGAATAAATACTGTAGAGGTTACTAGGTCATGTAGGTTAAATATTGTAAAATTTACGCATTATTCGGCAAGGTTTAAGACCCTATATTATATATAACGCCATCAAGGTTCCTGCACTTGATGAGGCGGTTTTTATTCCTATGGCCGCTAAGAAATCTGTGCGAGATACATAGCTCAAGCATCATTATAATTATAACTAAATTTTCGCAATTAAATTTTACAATAAAATTGCAGAAAGTAATGAATCGGAGAACTTTAGATCGGATTCTGACAGGAGGCTAGAAGAGGCCCTGCTGGTTTGGGAAAAAGAAAAGGAGGAATTGCTAGAAAAGCAAAGACAACTCCAGAAACAGAATAAAGAATTGCTAGAACGTGTCGATGATTTCAAAGGTAGGTAGCTCAAAGGGTAGGCTATGGTTGCCGATTGGTTATATTTGGCGAGGGTTCGAACCTCCCCCGAGGCATTGCATAGGCACCTTTAGCCAGTCCTTCACTTACAATTAATTGCTATGCGCCATTGATGCTCAATCGTGCATTTCTGACTTTGGAAAGAGGGTAATATCAAATGCAGTGGTATTGTATTGTAAAAACTATAGCCCTAAAGGTTTACGCAACAGCTGTAAATAGTCATGCGCAAGCTTAATTTGGCAAGAAAGTTATACGCAGTGTTGCGAAGGAGTGTATTGTGTTCTATGCGAATAGATATGCAGAGAATGCATTGTTGTGCATGGTATGCGGGGTATACGATATCAGGCCTATAGTGAAGGACTTGGAGGACTGACCAGAGAGATATTATATAGAAAATAGAGAATGTGAGAGAGGTAGTATTAAAACAACTGTAGCGTACTACATTCATCCGTCGCAACCTTCAGCTCGACTGCTACATTGCTCAGGAAATCGCCAGGTATAGGCTACATGTATATATAAGACCTGTGGACTGCACATGCCCTAAAAACTCTGTATTAGCCCTATGTCTCCAGTCTCTGCCGTCATCATCGATCACATAAATTAGCACCATTGCCCTAAATCTACAACCTGCACCTATAGACCTTGCCTGGCCTACTATACAAGAATGAAGTTGTAAAATGACGAGCGTTTTGGGCAATATGGAAGGTAGCCTATTGTATTCAGCATGTATCATTTGTTCGTAATTTAAACAGGCTAATTGTATTATCTATGCGTAAAACTAAATAAAATGGAAGACATGAGTTACAAAAGCTTTTGTCTAATGCTTTATTTACAGAATTGTGCGAGGTTGATGGAAATATCGATGGCTTAGCTAGAAATACTTCAGAAGTAGGCCTAAGTATCTTATTTACTTAAATTAACTTTGTTTCATTGATTTAATTACCAGTTCAAATGAGTTAAAATAATCAATTAAGATAAATGGAAGAAAATCAACTTATTCACCTAGTCACACAGTAACTGTAATTGTAAGATGCGAGCCAAGCATTATAATATTATCTTCGTTGTTAGTTGTTCACCTAACACTTGCGCTTTCCAGTCTGTAGCTTAGAATTAACCCCCTCTGATAACATTGAATCAGCATCTAGGGTTGCCGACAGAAATTTCGGGGCTCTAGGCAGGGCAGTCACGGGCCCCTAGGCAGAGCATTCGCGGGCCCCTAGGCAGGACAGTCACGGGCCCCTAGGCAGAGCAGTAATGGGCCTCTAAACTATCTTTAGACTTTATATAAATATAATATCGTACGGTCGTACGAAACAATAAAAAAAACACAAATTGAAATAATAAAAGTGCGTGTACGACCGTACAATATTATATTTATATATATATATTATATACAACTATGATTTTATTCAAATGTTTAAAGTTTAAACTGATTGTAGTTAAGCGTCAGAATATTATATTTAAAAAGGTATAAATCATAAACTTTGTATAACTGAATATAATATTTTCGTAAGTTGATTGCGGGCCCGGCCCGGGCCTCTAAAAAGTCGCCGGGCCCCTGGGCATTTTCCCCCTGTCCCCCCTCTCGGCGGGCCTGTCAGCATCACACAATTTTTCGTACACTTAGAAATTTTATTATTGGTACCGGTTTCATCTTGCAGATTATATATAGTCTAAATGACAAATCTTGTTATGACTTGGTCTCGTGTCAAGCACCACAATTCGTCTCTTGGTTGTTCAGTGGCCTTCAGTCAAAATGAGAGCATTATCTGTGTTACATTTGGAAAATGGCTTTACTCTTTAACTTTGACGATGTTGAATATGTTAAACAATTATTGCTTAACATTAACTTTCCTTTGTTATAAAGCGACTATACCAAAATTTGAAGAAGTGACCGTGGCTTCCTGGCCCCTGACCTTGAAGCAAGAGCCAGCGCTAGGGCCCCCGAACTTTCCGATTGGAGGCCTCAAATTGAATTGTTGGCCAAATATGACCCGATGATGAAAAATGTTTCGGAACGTATTTTGTTTGAAAAAACAAAAGATCACTGCTTGTAGAAAGATATTCAGAATCAGAATGAGTTGATCGAATTGGTTGCTCAGAAGATTCAAGACGCCAGCATGGAAGCATTGCAACACGCAAAATACTTTTATATAATAATTATGGACTGTAGTAGGCCTACTCATAACATTTCAAATGAAGAGCACATGACAGTTATGTTAAGATTTTTCTAGTGTATACAGGCCTACCTAGAAAAGGCATACACATAAGAGAAGCTTTTTTGAATTAGTTGTGAATAACACGACTGGCTAAGGACTGACGGAATCTTTCACAGTGCGAGCAAAAGCACTAAATCTGATGACTGAAGACTGTCGGGGTCAGGCGTATGACAACGGCTCGAATGTAAAAGACCCTGACAGTTGTTTACAAGCACGAATACTTGAAATGAAAAACTGCCCAAACCTTGAATCTGGTTCTAACAGACGGTGCAAAGTCATCTGCCACTGCAGTGTCTTTCTTTGGCACAGTGAACAGGCTGTCCACAATATCCATTTCGTCACCTGCACGATGGACGATTTTGACTAACAATGTCCCAATCTCACTGAAGACATCATAATTATGGAATTCCAGAATCAACTCTGTGAAACAGCTTCGGTATTAGGCCTACTTGGACAAGGCATACGACGCTCTTGATCAACTTGAAGCGTATACGCACTAGAAAAAATGATTATGCAACGGTTTATGGAGCGAGTTCAGTAGCAAATTATATTGCTTCCTGGTTTAGCACCTGCGTTGTGGTGTGGTCACTGTGGTGTGGTGTGATGTCTTGTTTCAAATCAATAAGACAAGTAAAATGATGTAGCCACCAGAGTTTGCAATTGATGCGCTGGAACGTGAACTACAGGCCAATGAAGTTTTCTTACAGAGATACAGTGATGGGCACTAAACTATTTTTTTTAGTTAAACTAAAACTATTTTCCAACTTAAAAAAATAGTTTAACTAAAGTTGGCAACTGATTTTGGAAATTAGTTAACTAAACTAAAAAAAGTAGTTAAACTTTTTCCAACTTTTTTCCAACTTTTTACGACAAACATTTTTACAATAAAAGACGTTAAGTGAACTGTAATAATGCAAAGCGTCAATGACAATTTCACCTTCAAACTATGAAATGTGTGCTGTTCTGGCATACAGTTACAAGTGTACTGTAAGTAGTGTATGGATTTGAAAACGCAGGCTGTTAATGCTAAAACCATGCAGTGTTAAAATGTTTTTTTGCTGGCAGTGTTCAATGTTCACTGTGGGAAAATAGTTGCATAGGCCCTATTGCTGATATTTTTAGTTAAACTTTTAAGTTAGCAACTAAATTTTTTTAGTTAAACTATGGTTTTGACTAAACTATTCTTTAAAGTTAAACTTCTTCCTTAACTAGAAAAGGGGAGACGTAGAAACAAATGAACTTAACGTTTAATTAAACTAAAACTTAGCAACTTTTTAGTTAACTATTTGGCCATCACTGCAGAGATATATTGCGAAACAAGCGCACGAGAAATTTCAGAAGATATGGAAGTGAACACCACTTTCCCTGAAACGAGAAACGGACGTAGAAACCCCATTTTTGACTACGAATGTGAAGACGAAATGGGTAAATTTACACCCGAGCAACGATTTAAAGCAGATTTTCTCTACAAACTTCTGCATCAGGCGCTGGTGTCAGTTCAGTCGCGGTTCCAGCAGATCTAGGATCTGAATACAATTTTGTGGTTTCTGTGTCGTTCTGACACCACTCATCAAAATGCACGACACATGTGTTTGCTTCTACGAGACGATGGGAGACGTAGAAACAAATGAACTTCACGTTTCATTCGTGGAGACAGTCAGGCTGAGTCAGCTGACAACAGCGCGAGACTTTCTACAGTAGGCTACCTTCATGTGCATGAACTTCATGACTTTTACCCTAATCTGTCTATTGCACTGAGGCTTCTTCTGGCCACGCCAGTAACAGTGGCTAGTGCTGAGCACAGTTTCAGCACATTGAAGCTAACTAAAACATTTAATCGTTCCAACAGCAGCAGGGTATCCGAAACTGTCCGAAAGCTGAACTATGACGAGTTATTGGAACGATTCGCGGAAAAAACGGCGAGGTGGAAGAAGTTTTCCTGACACGTGAGCTCGCATATCGATACCATGTATTGATACTTACTTTGTTGACGGAAGCTGTTGTTGGTGAAAGAGCTTTGTTAAAGAAATTTGAGTTCGGTCGTTCTCGTTTCTCGTTTGCAGTATATTTTTCGTAGTTAGGCCTATTCGGGCCTCAAGTAAGGCTTTTCGGGGCCTCAAGTACCATAGTGCCGGCCCTGCCTCAAGCGTCCCTCTAACGGCGGCCCTGGTTTATTTACCATATCTAATCTTCATTGGACAGTATCTATTACTGTTTTAATATAGCATATTAGATGTTGCAGATTAGGCAGATTACAGCTTACCAGGGTATATTTGTGATGGAAACATTATAGGTGCAGAATCAAGAAACAGTGTCTCTGGCTAGGCTTAGCATTCGCAGTCGCAAGAGCTTGGGAAGGTCGTACGTCAGCGGAAAAATACATCTGAAACTCACCTACACTCCTAGTCTTCATGAACTCAAAGTTACCGTCGTCGACTGCAAGGGCTTAGACAGGAAAAAGAAACGCTGCGATCCGTATGTAATCATCTGATTTAAACTTAAGCAGGGCAAGATCAGAATGATGCGCATGTGAAACGTTCATAACTATCATAAACGTCATAATAGGCCTACTTTTATACATGCATAATAACATATAGCCTAAAACAATCATAGTATGTCATAATACATGATAGGCCTACATATAAAATTATAATAACATACAACTACCACAATAGGCCTACGTCATAATACATAAATATACATGTACAATAACATACAAAACAATAATAATAGGGGGCCTACGTCATAATACATCGCCTAATACATGCGCAATAACATATAAAACAATCAGAATACGTCTTAATACATAATTCATGCATGGTAACATATAAAACTATCATAATGCGTCATAATATATAATACATGCATAGTAACATATAAAACTATGGTAAATTGGTAATATCCCCGGTAGGCCTACGTCATAATATATAATACATGCATAGTAACATATAAAACTATCATAATACGTCATAATGTATAAATTATAACACATGCATAGTAAAATTTAAAACTATTATAATACGTAATAATATATAATACTGCACAATAGCATATAAAACTATAATATAACGTCAGAATACACAATATAGGGCCTATATACATTATACAGGCACATTCCGTATACGTAATACACAAAACGTTCATAATACGTCATAGTACATAAACGATCATTATACGTCAATACACAATACATGTATATAGGCCTATAATAACACATAAAACGAGCACAATAGGTCTACATCACAATAGACAATACATACAATCATAGTCTTATCCCCCGAGGCTAGTTTCACAATTAGGCAACGTCGGGATTTCTCAATTGCTGGGCCCTCCATTTGGAATGGTCTTCCATTAGCCTACCGATTCGCCTGCTGCCTTTTACAAACAGATCGAGTATGATTTTTATTGCCGTGGCTGGGCTGGAAGCGCGTCTTAGTAGGTTTCTTGGAGGTGCGCTACACTAAATTCCTGAATTAATGAATTAATGAATAGGCCTAAACATAGGCCTACATAGACTACTAAAGTCCTAGCCTACATTATGCACAAAACGATTAAAATGCGTCATGATACATCATACGCACGTACATGCATAGACCTTATACATGAAACGATCATCATACATCGTCATACAAAATGCATACGTGCAAGCTTACATAATAAATAAAACGATCACATGCCTAATACATTATAATACGTATACATGCAATACAAATATACATACATAGGTCTACGTAACACATAAAACTAGCATAATATGGCGCAATTTATAGGCCGCCCTAATGGTAAAATTTTGAGTAGCTGATCACTTTGTCAGTTCAATGTCGATAGAGAATAGAATTTATATCACGCCAGATTAGACTCTGATTTGCACGAAATCGTGGCTATGATTCTTTTAAAGCACTTTGATGCTTATAGTGTAATATAGTTATTACAATAGTGTACTTATTAAAACAGACTTTTTAATGGAAATCCAACTATTGGGATTCCTTGTAATTTTAAAGCGAATTAATTCCGCTTTAGAGAGATTGGCATAGCCTGCCTGCTTTCACAGTGACGTGTCTTCTTTGCTCAATGTTTCAGTTACGTGAAACTATACGTATTACCAGACGATGCCAAAAGTACTAAAAGAAAGACTGCGGTGAAATATAACACTTTAAATCCAGTCTACAATGAAACTTTTTCGGTAGGCCCCAAACTAGGCCTATACTGTTAACTTCAAACGTGTCTATGTCTATCTTATCTAGTCGTTGAGAATAAGAGAACTTGTTCTGGTCCCAAGTCTGCATCAATGTATCATTTTTTATGCAAAATAATGAGTTACAGAGCCTAATAATGTGGGACAAAAGTTTTTAGAAAATTTAGTTAAGGGACTAATAGCGCGCCGATAATTATTCATTGAAACGTTCTCAACGTTTAACGTTCATATACTGTAACGGATCGACTTGCCCATGTACATAGGACCCATAGGCCCTACTCCCATATGATAGGCATACATAATGGGTCCCGTCTAATGTTTATGGGTATGCTGGTAGGGTAATATATTCTTGGACTGGAACAGTTGTGTCAATGAAATTGGTTTTGGGTTTTACTTGGTTTCAGTTTTCTCTGTCATTCAGTGACATAGTCACGTACACGCTGTGGGCATCCGTTTGGCAGAAGTTCAAACTGAGACGAAACAAACTTCTCGGAGAAGTCGTCATTCCACTGGAAGAGGACTTTGAATGCGAGGTCGATGACTGGTACTATCTGGAGAAGAAGTTGAGATAAAAAAACCAGGTCGATCTGAACACACTGCTACAAGCCTTACGAATAGGCCTAAGTATACATGTACGTCGTCTTCGAATTAGAGCCCTGCGCCGACGTCATAGTGTCGGCGGCGGCGCGCCGGTCATTTTTGGTCGGCGGCGGCGGCGCGCCGACGAACAAAAATCGGCGGCGGCGGCGCCCACAAAATGTCGGCGTCGGCGCGGCGCGGCGTGCCCTAGTCAGAAACATGAGTCACCATGGACATCCGCAGGAATTTTTCCAGAGGGGGGCAAATTGTTCTAAGGGGGAAAAGTTTTTCCAGGGGCAAAATGACGTTTTTGCATTGAAAATCTATTCACAAATCCAGGGGGCGAACCCCCCTTCCCCTCCTTCGGACGCCCATGTGAGTCACTATGAAAGTTGAACAGCCGTTGGTCCTGTGATCAGTCAAAGGGCCTAGTTCTCTAAAGTCACTCCATCACACTGAAGTTCAACTACATATAAAGGCACTGAAAGAGAAGACACCTGCAGACATTTGCCTTACAAGTATGAACATCCTGAATTACACTGCACATATGTATAGGTATTGGCAAATTGTAATCAGATGAAGCAACATGCATTTCCATATTGCATGAATACACTTGCATATGCACTGATACAGTGTAGGCCTACACACCAAATCACATGGCAGATGCTGGATAACAGCATCATCCCAGTAAGAGAGGCTGCTGAAGCCATGCAGTGAAATGTAAATATATACGTTTTCCTATTGTAATACACTGGCCGAGTGGCCTCACTCCTGTTAATTTTTCAATGAATTTACCAGGTGGTCTTCTGCCCGTTTGAATTGGTGCCACGCCGTTTAAAGTTTCCACATATAGACCATTGTTTGTATCAGACTAAACTGAAAAAGACCATTCTTGATACTATACGTACTAAGTCAAAACCGGTGTCAACTGATACTCTTTACCTGAATAGATTCCAGCCAAAAGTATTAATGAATTATACCTTCCATTATGCAGGATTATTACCTCTACTTAAATGGCATATCTTGATATTAATAGCACTCATAAACTCCTCTAATCTTACAACATTAAGCCAAAAATTTACACCATTGTAATAAGACCACAGACATCAAAGACAACAATCAATAAGTTATAGAAGCTATTCAACATGAAGGTAGCAAATGAGGAATACTGTAGTACTGTAGTACACATACAAAGACATGCATTGCATATTGCTTTTTTGTCAAAGTATTAAGGAAATGGCAACAGGAACAGGTGTATCAAAACAATAGTTACTTATGACAAGATATCGCTTTAAATGACTGTGTGTATTATGGCACAAAGACAAGATCATCAAAGTATAACGAAAACGAATTTAGTCAGGAAGACAATGCATTCTTGGTAGCAAGATAAAGACCACAAACACAGTAATCAGCTATGTTCACTCTTTATCTTCTTCATTAACACACGAGTTCCTACCAATCAAAGTGCCATTTTTGAGAATAGTTTCCTTATCTTTGCAATATCATGCAAAACATGAAAAATGCAACAATAACAATTAAACATATCAAACTGGCATCGGCGGCGCGCCGACAGATTGTCGGCGGCGGCGGCGGCGGCGCGCCGACAAACAAAAATCGGCGGCGGCGGCGCCCACGAAATGTCGGCGGCGGCGGCGCGGCGCGGCCGGCGCAGGGCTCTACTTCGAATGTCCCAGTTTCAGAGCGCACATTGCAAACTCAGTAAGTGGGAACGTAAGCCTATAAAATATTAATGCTAAACATATCCACAGCGTAACACGACGCAATCATTTTATATAGCCGAAAGTGGAGACCAGCAATAGCCTACATCAGGCCTATTTAATTAAAATTTAATCATAATAACGTGAAGGCGACAGAAACTTGCATAATGATTAATAGCATTTTCACCAAAGTTTTCGACGGAATGTTTCATTTTACGCATTGATGTATTTTAGCTGTAAAGGTTATCTACTTAGGAAAAGATCACTGCAACCATCAAGTATTATTATGGGGTCCATAGAGTAGTGGTAACATCACTGGCGTGAAGTGCAGTAGGTAGCGGGATCGCCTCCCGTAACCCTCCCAAGGTCCACTCAGCCTATCATTCGCGAGATGGAGGACGTGATGGGCGCCTTGCAAGGCTGCCGTAGGCCTATACAGTTAAATTCGACTCCTGTAATAACTTGTGATCATCCGTTCATCCTGATTTGTAATCATACTGCGTAATTGTCAGTTTGAAGATATTAAACGAAGAAGATTATTATTATTATTATTATTATTATTATTATTATTATTATTATTATTATTATTATTATTATTATAATTATTATTATTATTATTATTATTATTATTATTATTATTATTATTATTATTATTATTATTATTATTATTATTATTATTATTATTATTCAATCGCTACTGGTAACTGCATGATACCAGCTTAACCGTGACAGCAAATTCTTGACAATGTCATGTTCGGGAGGTTTATGACCTAGCCTACGGTTTTCGTTATCATAGGTGGCTTATTCGAGATAGGCCTATAGGCCCCTATAGGCAATCAAAACCTATCTGTTTCTTCTGGTTTCTTCTCAATTATTCTGCAAAAAAGTCTAGACGTCTGTTAGTTTCTTGATGCCAGTTGTTAATTGTGTCAGTCATAAATAAAGTTCTCTACTTTGCAGTCGTGTATGAAGATCTTTTGTTCATACGATTATTGCTGTAAACTGTTGTTGATTTATATACTTTCCGAACTTTGATTGATTCGTTTTGCATTTATGTAATATCTCAAAGTTCACCTTGTCATCTAAATACTTTTCGTCGAGGTTAGGCCTATGGCTTTTGCATCTTTTGCCTTGTTGGCTAATTGACTTTCGTTTAGATTACGCGTTGCAATACGATCATTCAGGTAAACTTTTGCGTTTAATTTGCAATTAAGTTCATTATGTGCAATTTGAGTTCAAGATGGCAATTGACTTTTCTAAAGAAAGCTGCTGTTTGCTGCTTGCTTTTGAACTGAAACTGGATGAAATCTCTAAAGTGCGAAGACATTCTGCCAGGATGCCAACAGATAGGACACGTATTGCAATATGTGACCCGTACAGAGCCCATACATGTAGGATTGTAGGTCCCATCTAATGCCTATGGAAATGCTTATTCGATTCTCCGCCATCCAAGCCTTCTCGTCCTCAACGAAACCCGTCTTAGCAGGCGCTCTGCTCTTTTCTCTGATATATCTGGCAATCGAAATCTGACCTCCGCTGGACATTGACCTCTGAATAACCTCTCTGCTACGACGCAGCGCTGGTAAATATAAGCTGGTGCCCTGCGCTAAGCTTTAGGGTATACAGCGCTTTAGACATTTTAACTTTACGATTACAATTACGGTGCTGGCAGTTAGTTAGGCCCACATTGGGCCCGTAACTGTCCATTAGTTATTTATCGCCGGTAGTATAACGTGAGCCAGTTATATGGGTACATACTGTCTTGGGAAAGTGTGCACCACACTTTTTGCAAGAGTCGAACTTGCCACAATCCTGTCTTGCCAAAATCCTGAGTAGACGGAGTTACTAGCAAGTTCCTGCACTGAAACCAACCTTTAATGTACATTGTTTGTCAAGTTCAGTTTCTCCAAGATCGAGCAAGTATCAGTTCAGAAGACGCGAAGCCACGATGCCTGACAAAATGTGCAATCGACTGTGGTACTACATGTATGTCGCACTGTTAGGCCTACTTAGGCTATAGCCTACTATCACAAATGTAGCCTACAAGTCTCTACTGTTCTTATTGAGCAGCCGAAACATAATAGATACCGAAGGCAGCAGAGGAGCAATGGTTTTTTATCATTCTTACTGCAACCGCAAGCATTCTGATTGCATAATAGGGCTACATATCTAGCCGCAAAAACGTATTTCTCATTTCGCACTTTGCCATGCAGATTGGGGTGTTTTCAGTGTACGTTATGTGTTGTTAAAAGCGATAAGAAAATATGACTATAGTTTTCTATATTTTGCCCGTTTTCCATTTGCATTGGGCATTCGTGTTTTTTTGTGAGTGATTAGCCTAAATTGCCTACCATAGGCCTGTTATGTGTGTATCATTTTGTAACTATTTGTCGTAACTGTTCGGTTTTTGCATTTTATATTAGGCCTATGCATAGTGGAGAGATGAATAAAATTTATTTAAATTGCTTGTTTTTTCTTATTCAATTGTTGAGTCGTTCATTCACTGACTCGCTCACTGACTCAAGATTACTGATTCACTCACTGACTCACTCTGACTCACGATAACTGATTCACTCACTGACTCACTCTGACTCACGATAACTGATTCACTCACTGACTCACTCTGACTCACGATAACTGATTCACTCACTGACTCACTCTGACTCACGATAACTGATTCACTCACTGACTCACTCTGACTCACGATAACTGATTAACTCACTGACTCACTCTGACTCACGATAACTGATTCACTCACTGACTCACTCTATATATATATATATATCTCTCTCGCTCGCTCTCTCACAAACAAAAGGCCAGGACTCCAACTTATTCACCAGCATTGCATCAAGTAGGCCCTAACAGCTTAATGATTGTCAAGGTATACCGCGGATATACAAAATCCAGTTACCTTGAGATTTGAAAGCGAGGCTCCAAGTGGGAGCCACTATTTGTAGAACTCTCATGACATGTCCCTGCTCCTCTCCAATCTGGAATGACACCGTGGCGGCGCCAGGATTTCAGGTTTGGGGCGCTCTCCCTCTGCCCGTCCCCTTTTTCTCACCATCTTTTCCTTCCTGTGCCTCCCTCCCTCCCCTCCCCATCCCTCTTCCATATCCCTCCCCTTCTTCCTCCCTTCATTCCTTCCCCTTCTCTGCACCCCTTTCTAGTCCCTTCCCTTCCTTCTACAACCCACCTCTGCCGCGAAGCGGCACCACTTTGAAGCGGAAGTCCGAGTTTTCCTCCCGGGAAAATTTTTATGGTTCCAGATACCTGTAGATGCGTTTTAGCACACAACCGGTGTCTGGCAACTGCCTTAGTAGTATATTATATAGTAAGTTGTATGCCCTAAGTTTACTAATCGTAGTCAGTTTTGAGCAACTGCGTTCAAGTTCAAGCGTTGTTGGTCATAGCGCAGAGGCAGTCTTCTGTCACCCTCACTGATTTTGTCAATTACCTTTCCCAGTTTACGCCCGACAATACCCTTTTAATATATGTCTAGTATGGGAGTGTTGCGCAGTCTATCTTGCGACATTGTTGTATTGTATTGTATTGTATCTGAACATTTATAAAGCGCCTCTCACAGTGTTGCATGTTCGCTAATCAGTTTTCCATCTGAACAGTGAGCACGCATTGCTTCAACGTTTATGGCGTAGGCAGCGTAGGCTAGTTTCGAGCCATTGGCTGTAAGAGATCCACGTTCATGAAATTTTCGCTATCGAGCATGATGCCGGATGTCAAATCAGAGAAGCGCCGACACAATTCCTGGTGCATTGTATCGATCATTTCTTAGTAGGCTATAGATACGCAACGGTGTTCTTGCTCTTCACTCGGACAATCAACAGTCAGACTCATGACTGCCAGATTCAGAAGGAATTCGTTCGATCTCAACAAAATCGCTGAACGCGGACGGTAGTCTAGCTAGCTGGGCGTACATTTTAATTTGCTTGCAGGCAAATTAGTTGTCACCTGTGCAGATGATGTGCATGTAGAACCTTTCAATTGCTTTACAATCAGTGACTGTGATATTGGTTTTGACAGCTGCTCGCCGTCGCCAAATGGCATACATTGTTTTGCACAATTGCGCGTCTTGCAACTCTTGGCAGACTGACTGAAATTCTGTTCAAGCTGTCATAATTTGCTGCTTACTGGTTTTCACTAGCCTCAAGACGTCAGACAACGGATTCGTAATGCTGAACAACTTGTTGAACATAGCGAGATGGAATAAAAATCCTGGTTATTTGATTGGTGCCTATGGCAGGGCAAAATGTCACTTTACGCCGGCCCATAAAAGCACTATTAGGCCTACCTGCACTTGAGTTTTCCTTGCTGAAGTTAGTGGCGTAAAAAGAGTCAAAATGTAGGCCCTAGGCCTAATCCGGGCAGCGGACCAACTCAACATTAATCATAAAAATTTTAAGTAGGAATTCGTAGAGGCTATTTTTTATTAATTCAAAAGTGGCAATTAAGCAACTATTATGATGTCATTATCAGTGATGGGCACTAAACTAATGTTTTTAAAGTTAAAACTTAAACTGTTTTTCAACTAAAATGAAACAGTTTAACTAAAGTTGGCAACTGATTTTGGCAATAAGTAAGCTAAACCTTTTTTCCAACAGACAAACATTTTCACAATAACAGAGGCTAATTAGTGAACTGTAATAATGCAGAGCGTCCATGACAGTTTAACTTTCAAACTAGCCTATGTAAGCCCCTAATGTGTACTATGTACACTGTAGGCCTAATATCCTACTATATATATGAACTTGTACAGTTCTAATTTAGACCGTTGCTAATGCAAACGATGATGCATCATGCAGTGCAATGCAGTCCACTTGACTTGAGTAATAAAACCAACTCACGACAATAATTATAATGATCAGCAACAGCAAGACCACTGTCAAATTTTTTCGTAAGAAAAGAATGTGATCAAGTGTTTCGTCAGACCTTGATGTGGTCCAGAAAGTTTGTTCAATCAATCAATTTTCGTTTAATCAAAGCATCAAGCTGACAACAACGCAACTTGTAACACAGAAATAATTAGTAGGATATATCTAGAAATCTAGGGATAGACCAGAGGTTAAAGTGGGTGGGAACGCGTGGGAACGGCGTTCCCACTGCTCTCGAAATTCTTTGCTTGCGTTCCCACTGCTCACAAGGCAAGAACCCTGGTAATGCATGCGTTCCAATAAAACTCTGCTTTGGCGTTCCCACTGCTCACCCAAACCACTTTAACCACTGGGATAGACTATTGGTGAATGTTTAAGCTATGGTTTGATTCTTATTATATTAGTTAAGTCTATAGTTTATTATTGAAAGGTTATAGACGCAATATTTTCAGAGATCCTTTTATTCACACAAAATGGACATTATGCAATGAAATTCTTACACTTGCTTTTGTCTTCTTTAATTCAGTTTTACATCAGTGAAGCAAGTATAGTGACTAATCAACTATAGGCTATTCATTTTACTGATGTAGCCTTTAATTCAAATCTTTGCTACAGTAGGCTACGTCAACTCGTAATAATGATCTTATAAAGAATAATAAAGATAAAGACCAATGTCGGTATTTACACTGCGCCTTACTAGGCCTACATACTGTATTCTATGCAGAGGCAACACCAGTGTTAATAAGTAAGTAAACGTCGCGTTGAGTTGTTGATAGTGTTCATTGCGGAAAATAGTTGCGTAGGCCCTATAGTTGCTGATTTTGTTAGTTACACGTACATTTTAGTTAGCAGCTAAAAAGTTAGTTAAGCTATGGTTTTAACCTGGGACTAATATTGTTGCAATGTTAATTAGTCCCAGTTTTAACTAAACTAATTTTTTTCTAGTTAAACGTCATCCTTAACTACAAAATTTAAGTTTAACTAAAAGTTATCAACTTTTTAGTTAACTGTTGCCCATCACTGGTCATGATAAGAAAGGGACCAATGTGACGGCAGCTTCATGCGATAATGCGACAGGACTGATTTGACGCATTTAGTGCGAAATTGTCCCTGGGCCTCACTTGAATTTTACGAACCTTCAGTTTCGGCCTAGTTTTAAATAAAAGACTTTAATAAAAGACTTGAGATATTAATGAGTTTGTATTAAAACACTAGCTTTACTTTGCGTTCCTTAAAAAATGACAGCAGAAGCGGTGGGTGAAACCAATATGGCGGCGAACCAGTCTTTGATCACGAATAGCTTCTTGTACGCTTGCATCTATATTGCAGCTCAATCCTAATGTCGGCTCTATGTTTACAATAATATTTATGGTCGTTTTCATTTAATCGTTGAATCTGGAATTGTGATAATTAGGTGGTTATAGTGATTTCATTTTCGGTTAGTGCTACTGCTTTATGCGACTCTTTCAGGCAATTAATACTCAGGCGTTATCCACACGTGTTCGCATTAAGATTCAAAATTAAGCATCGGGGTGATACTCTGCGCAGGAACACGAGCTGAAGTTGACGGCATCCTTTAAGTAAGTAAGTAAGTATATTCTTTAATAAACGCTAGCAAACGCACGGCGCTTTATATACAATTTACACAAAGAGGAAAGAAAAAATATAACAGTAATAATGATGTTAGATAATAAATGAAATAATAGCAACAGAGCCTTACTGTACAGCATCCTACCCAGGAAACCTCGTCGGGTAAGGGATCTAAGGAGAACCAGATTATGGGGACGAGGGCGCAAATCATACCCGGTCTTTAGAACGGGAGGTAGAAGGTCATGGAGGAGGTGACTAGGGTTTTTGAGAATGTTGTCACTGGAAAGGAAGCACTGCAGTGGGAGAGGTTCTTTGAATTAGCACCAAACAAGGCAACTCGGGGGCACAGATATAAATTATTTAAGAAGCCAAAGGGAACATTAGGGCAGAAATTCTTCAGTGCAAGAGTTGTAGACCTGTGGAATGGTTTGGATGATAGTACTGTCTCGGTGGACACAATAACAGCTTTTAAGAAGAAGCTAGGAAAATGGGGCTATTAAGCGTTCGAGGTTAATTTGCAGTGGTTCTAACACAGACTACACGTCTTCTGAACCACTTAAAACCCTTGTTATGTTATGTTATGTTATGTTAGATCACGATCAGCTTTTTAGCGCTTTGAAAATGAATGAGCGTGGTTAATCGACTGTTGGTTGTGAAGGATATCCTCAAATATACAAAAAATGAGTGGGTAGATAACTTAAGTACATTTTTCGCAGAAGTTGATATTGTATTTTCAAATAGGCACCGATGACAACATATTAACCCTTGTCGCTAAAACCAAGAAGATCATCGCTCCCTTAAGATAACCCTGAGAGGCATCCATGGGTATGAAGTGTTAGTGACTTCAAATGTCTTTGCCCTGGTTTTGGATGACGGGTGGCTGGCCAGTGCTCTCACCATCTGATCTTAAGTTCCTACTGACAATGTGCTGTCAGTGTATTTGATTATTTATAGCCGAGTTGTCTGGGGCGCAAGTAGAACAGACATCTCTAAGCAAATTTTTTACATGGATGTGAACCATTTTGACTGACGGCCCCTCATGCTAACTACTAGACTATCACTGTATCACACGCCCCAGTCGAATGTGACCAGTGTCAGTTTTGGTTTCAAAAGTGAATATTGCAAATTGGGCAGATTGGCCTATGGGAATTGAACTGACTTTCCTTTTGCCTCATGATGTGTAATTATTATTATGTGAAGTTTTACAAAGTGCAAGTTAATATAAATAAATGCTCTACAAATGCGCTAATTGTAATTATATAATGCATGATGCAAAGAACTCTCCTTCAGGATCTCTGCGGAGAGATGCAGTTATAGATCTCACCTATGGTGGCCTATTCTGGCCATAGGGTAAAAAGCTGTTGAAGTCGTTGTAATGGCTTTGAGACAGGACATTTTTTATTCATTTCAATTGTACTACCTTACCACTCACCGTAGCCAGTACCTAGTTAAAATTTTCCTGACCCTTGAATCTGGACTGTGTTGCCATCTGGATAGCAACAATATGAGGGAGACAGAGGAAGTAGATTGGTCACATACTGAGAGGAGGTTCCTGAGACCTATCATGGACAGGAAGACAAGAGGATGCTGCCGGACTGGATGATGATGATGAATGGATACAGGAAACTCAAGAACAAAAACCAGCATCAAGAAGAGTGGCGCCATTGGACGTTTGAACGTGCTTGATGTCAGATAACTTGAAGATAAAGGATCTGGAAATGAACTTGAACTTATGTGTGCACAAGTTTTGTTGAGTGCTGATGAATAAGCCTATTCCTGTGACTTAATTTTTCATTCCACCTTAATGTACAATACATACTTATAAATATGCATTCACGTATGAGATTCTGTTTTATGAACATTCGTTAAATTACGCAGCTTATTCAATAAAATTCTGTATTGGTTATTTAATTGCTCTGCTTGACATATTTACTGCTCTGGTGTCAGTTGGTGTAAGCTTCCTTTTGCTCATGCTCTGTGCATGAGTGAGCTTGTGTAATTACTAGACAAAGTTGATAATTGGTAGAAAGCTGCTTCAAGAGTTACGACCAATGAGGTCGTCCTTTTATTGTCTGTGGTGACAGTTCTGTTAAGATTCTGTTGGTTTCATTTTGGCCAGAGGCAATAATGCATGTTCATTATGTTGATGTCGTGAGTGTTCCTTTTGTGTCACCATGAAAGTAACAGTGAAACTTGTGCAGTATATCATACAGAAAAAGAGCACAATGACTAGCTGAAGAGTTTGATCTTAAACTCTGTGTTTTTGTTTGATTCTGACAGGCTGTGTGGTGAGTTTATAAATGTATAATGTACTGAATTTGAGTTAAAGCAGGTTACTCCATGAGGACCTTCACCAATTCCTTAGTGTGCAGTTGCTCATTTTGCCTGGTTGGAATCTCTGTACTAACATATTTACTGCTCTGCAGTGATGTTTCAGTCTTATATTACAATGAAATAATGTATATACAAGTTAATGTACATATTTGTATATGAAATAATGTATACATATATAAAAATATACATGTTAATGTCCTTTTACTACAGAAATAATTAAATGTGTATGTCAGTATGTATGTGCATCACGCATCAGTCTCATTGAAAACATGTGGATGATGCTAGCATGTTGAATTCAATAGAAGCATGATCACCACTTGACACTCAGGTCATTTTAATGACTATAAACCGGGACATTAAGTATGCAACATGGCAAACAGCCATAAATAGTAGAGGCTGCTATTTGACAAAGTGGTGTATGCATGCACTGGTCACTGTGGTAGTAATTTTCAAGAAGACCGAAGGCCAATTAAGTTAACGATCAAAGCAGTCAACCTAAACAAATATTTATCAACCAGTTATTGCTTGCTACTGGATGTTTGAGTAATGAATTGTCCAACAGTTTCATCTGGTAATTGCTAGAATTCTTGTAGTAATGGTACATATTTTGCTTGTTGATATACGTCAACATGTCATGAAAATGAGTTGAAATGAGAACAGAAAGAGTCAAATTTCTTAAAACAAATGAATACTTGGCATTAAGAAAAGAGAATTAAAGAGCTATTCAGATTGTAAATGATCTTTATGTTCTTATTCATGCTTATCTCTAGGTCTTCACCTCATCATCATCATAATCATGTACATCATCAATATCATCATCATGTAGTTGTTACGTTGTGGTCATCATCATTCCAATCCAGCGATGTCCTTAGGATGATTTAAAAGCCATTGACTCTGTAATCAGTATAGACGTATTTTATTTTAGTAGTTTTTTTAGTAAGGTTTCAAAAGAAAGTGTTTACATCATTATAATGGTTTCAGTTACTATAATTGTTTTATTACAGGTAGTTAGTTATTTGTTGACAATACATACATACATGCATACATACTTACTTAGTAATTACATATATACATGCATGCATAGCCAGAAACTACTGCTTTGCTGAAAATTATTTTCCACCAGTTATTGATTCATGACAGTAAACTTTCCACTTCACAGTTTCTTTTTTCGTATCTGGACAGATTGAAAGGAAGCAAAACATCACCATTTTATAACTTTGGATGTATTTCCTATGGTTTCAGATTCTGCATTAGACTTCCCGAACCACGACATTCTTAATAACCGAATGTCTCCGTCGTATCGACCATTCTCTCCTGTCTTAAAAGCTTCCACGCTTTTCACTCGTATCTGATGTAAAAATGAAGTCGATCATTGCGCTGTTGAGGTGGAAAGTGTTGCTGTCGATGGTGACTTCTGCCTTGAACTTAAATGATGGAGAATTTTCTCCTGAGAATCACAGAGGTGATGGAGATCTGAGTAAATCGACAGAGTCTTCAAACAGAAATGGAGTTTTAACATACAAAATACAGATGCCAGGAGTACAACCAGCTCAGGTCAGTTCAACTTTAAAGAAAACTTCCATCCTATATTACTAATTATTATATTTCTTCTTTCCTGTTATAAAAATATATTGTTAGTGTATTATTATTATTATTATATTCTGCTATTGTTATGTATTAGTTATTATATATATTTATGTTGATTATTTATACATATTACATATATTATTTATTACTAATATTTCTTATTGTAATTGTAATTGTAATTGTAATAACGACAATTTCTATAGCATCGTTGGTAGCAAGCTACTTCTAGGATGCTTCACAAAACGCACGCACACAGTCTACTGTCAGCGCAAAAGTTAATGCTCGGTGGTTTTGGTTAGCAAGTAAAGTTTCAACTGTTTCTTAAAATCAAAGATGCTTTTGGCTTCCTGGATATCAGCAGGAAGACTGTTCCAAGCACGCGGGCCAGCGACCCGAAAGGCTCGATCGCCCATTTTGGTTTTTGTCACTGGCACGAATACACCAGCGGACTTTGCTGATCGCAATCGCGACCGATTAGGGTCGTCCGATAGCGGCCTGATGTTGTCTGCGAGGTAGCGTGGTGCGCAGTTATTCAGGCATTTGTGCACCATGATGCAAAGCTTATACTGTTATAGCTTATTATGTTAGCTTATTATGTTAGGCATTCTTTATGACAGGATTGCATAAAAGTCTGTTGGTTGTTTATTTATTCTGCACACAGAATCTGATGACATTTTAATTGTAATAGAATTCTTCTTTGATTTTTCTCTTATTCTCCGTCATATGTATTTATTTTGTTTTTCATGTTGCTGATCTTTTTGGCTTTTTCTTAATATTTGTTATTCTTCCTTCTCTCCTCCCATCCACCTCACTGTCATCTCATACATCGTTAACTTCATTGGAGCCAGTGATGACCTTAAGATGATTTCGTAGCCCTTGACAGATGTCAGATGTCTTTCATATTAATAGTTTCTTCATTGTGCATATAATTACAATCACTCAATCAATCATTATTGGAACAGAGCACAAGTATAACATATACAGTGAGCATGACTGAAGTATTCAATTCAATTTTCAATTCAATTCAATTCAACTTTATTGATCCGAATTCAATACAAAAATACAGTAGGCACCAATCGGAATGTTAGGTTAACCCATTCCCACTGAATTGTTTTTCGGAAAAAGAGTAAATTGACGGTACCCAACTACTCATGGTGGAACAACAATAATGCAACAAGGGTTACAGCTAAGCATAATAAAGTATATATTTTCTGAAGCAGCAGGCTTCTGGCTCAAAATTTATATTTTATTGTGAACAAAACTTGATTTATATAGCAGCCTTCGAATGCCAAAGTGCAAAACAGTCACCAATGCACAAATAGACATTGCATTTTTTGCCACAATCCTGAGTCCAAAAGACAAGGTGTGGTATGAGACTTAGCTCCAAATCCCAAAACAATGTGTTCACCGGCAATCTTCAAATCTCCGATGAATTCATTGTCAGAAGATGAAAATTCATCGTCAGTATCATGACGTGACATGCCTCCAAGCTTCGGGGCTCGGGATACCTTTACCCATCACTTCAAACTTGTTTTTACACTGCAATATCTAACTTTTTGTCAACAAATTAGACTCTAAAATACGAGAAATTTTCCGGACATCAACACTGATGCTACTATTTTTAGGTATGACATGTTGATATTATAAATAGTTTCCAGTCTGTTTCAATGCCTCCCATATTGGGTCCCTATGGACCCGATCTGGCGGGAATGGGTTAACAAAATGTATAATTTATAGGAGATGAGAAGTATTGAAATAAGGAGTCTACAAATGTCCCAATGAGCTTTTTCATTTTTACTCTTAAGAGTTTCTTGACTTGTGTGTTTCTTAATTCTCAAGGAGGACGAGTACATATGCCGAGCGTGGAAAGTTCCTGAGGAAGAACTTTCCATAGGTCAGTAGTTTTTTGTTTCTTCTTTGAATCATCTGTCCCTTTCTTGAGCAGATCATCCTAGAGCAACTGCCTTGGTTGATTTTGAAAAGATGCTGTTATTACCATTTGAATCATGCTCTTGTTGCTGATGACTACTCTCTCACCATGCTGTAGAATTTGGTACCATCATTAGCTGGGAAGTGAACAGCGAGTCTGCAACACACTTACCTGTGTCCAGGATCTTATGATTGTCACCTGCTAGGTCAAGGGCTGAAGAGTGGGAATGAGCCCCTTCCTAATGTTCCAGTGTAGGTGATGGGACCTGGAATTTGTTTAGTTTATATGTAATATTATCTACTGAGTTGTCACTGCTATAAATATATTAAATATTAGTTATCAGAATCCTTGTTTCTCATAAATTATGATAATATTTATCTGTTTTCACTGTAATGCTTGTCTATATCGACTGTAATGTTAGGCCAAAAAAAAATAATGGTGTGTTTCCGGTAACGCGACCGAGTCACTTTTTTGGCGCGACTCGGATAATTTTGGGAAAAAGTTTTTGTCCCGTAACCCACAGCGTGTCAGAGTTGCAGATTTCCGACAACTGAAAACATTGCAGAATTGCGACATTATAGCTGCGCTCACTAAAGCAGATGGCTGTTGGAAATCAGCGGTCTTTCTATGTAAATAAGTGCACCGTTAATTAGAGCAATGAATTGGCTGTAAGTTTCCCACGGTCAGTTTTTACAAAAGTGGGAGGGTCGGGGAGATAATAGATCCGAAAGTCGGCGATTTTCCCACGGTTTCTCGCCAGCGTTATTTCACTAATCCGATCGTCGTACGTATTCAATCTTTCAGCAAATTCTACGATTATCGTAGGTACCAAAGTAGGCCTACAAGTAAAGCTTCCTTTATAGAAACCAGCCTCAAGGTCAGCCTCAGCCTCCTAAGCAACCAGTCTACTTAGCAACCAACCTCCGTAGCATTTAACCTTAACCATCCTTCTTGGCAACCAAATTTCGTAGCAAACAGCCTCAATGTCAGCCTCTTTAGCACTCAGTTTCAGAGTCAGACTCAGGCCGAGTCTTTAGCAACCAGCCTCTTTAGCAACCATCCTTAACAGCCAGCCTCCTTCGCAGCGAGTGTTCTTAGCAACCGTCCTCCTTAGCAACCGCCATCTTTAGCAACAACTTTCTTATCAACAGCACTCCTTTGCAACCAGCCTCCTTGAATATCGATCTCTAAAGCACCCCTCGGACACGGTTTGGGTCCGCTATCCGGGGTCCGCTATACATGCCCTATATACATACCTACACACATACATACCGAGATACATACATGCATACATACATACATGCATGCATACATAGGCCTACATACATACATGCATGCATACATACATAGAGTATGCATGCATACATACATACACACATACAGAGATACATACATACATACATAGAGTATGCATGCATACATCCATACATGCACACAAGTATGCATACAAACATACATACGTACACATGTATGCATGGATATATACATACATACAAGTATGCATACATACATGTATGTATGTATGTATGTATCTCTGTATATGTGTATGCATACTTGTATGCATGTATGTATGCATACATACAAGTATGCATACATACATACATTCATACTCTGTATATGTGTATGTATGTATGTATGCATGCATACTCTATGTATGTATGCATGTATTGTATGTATGTATGTATGTATGTATGTATGTATGTATATAGCAGACCCCCGAAATAGCATTGTATAAAAATATTTTACAAAAAAAAAATATTTTCCTACCTACCTACCCAGTTTTTTAAAACTCTGTTACCGGAAACACACCATTATTTTTTTTTGGCCTTATCTATTTTGACTGTAATTTTTTTTATAAAATTAACATGTGTGTATGGGCAGATAAAGAATGAAATTGTTCTGCATGAGCAGATAAAGAATGAAATTGGACTGCTGACTCTAGGCGCATTGTCTGCACACGTGTGTACATTGTCTGCCTGTCTTTTGATTATTTCAGTGAAATTTGAAGCATTGGCAAACGGTGCAACTGTGCATCATCTCATACTGACTGGATGTGAAACAGCTGCAACTGATAGTTATTGGTACGTCTTTCATTCGTATATTTGATCTTTTGGTGCTGATAATACATTTGATTTATGTATTGTTGTTATTTCAAATAAATTGCTGTTATTGATTTGTAATTACTATAGCACATGTGTGTCCCTCGGCATGTATACACACATGGTTCGGCTGTCATAGTATTTAGCCACATCTTCCCAAGGCCAGTTCATGGTCCGGCACTCTCACATGTCAGCACGAGCTGGACGCACCTTTTCTTCTGTGGGTCCATCTCTCTGGAACAATCTGCCATTGGACATACGATCACTGGCATCTTTAACAAACAGTTCAGGAAACTTTTCTGCTCATCTTCAGACACATTTTGTGATTCCTATATGTGAGAATGCCCTTGTGCAGGGGTGGGCAAACTTTTTGCACCTGGGGCCACATTAAACGCCCAACAAATTCGGAGGGCCGGATAACAAATTTTTAATAAATAAATAAGACTAAAACTTTTTAAGCAAAAGTTTGTAGATTTGAGAATTTTTCCTTTCCGAGCGAAGAAAAAAGTTATCAGGTCTGACCATTTGAGCTGCTCATTGAGAACAATGTCACGTTGTGGGTCGGTTAACTCCAGCTGAAGTTCCGTAAGAGCTAATAATTGTCAATGTCAAATGTGAACGGTATAGTAAGCTAAGCAAATCAGTCTCAATTGATTTAAAATCCAAAAATCGTCTGAAGACCTTTTCTGTCAAACTTGAGAGTTGAAGGCTATATTTTTCCTTGGTCAAATTTCTCCTCAGATTCTGCTGCGACAGTTTGCAACTGCAGGGTAGGAAAGTTCCCGTAGTTTTGTCCTTAACTCTGCTTTGAAAGCAACATTAGCTTTAGGCCTACTTGGAACGGATTTCACTTCTGCGTATACAGATCATGCGCAAAAACCTCTGCAGGGAAGTGGGGCAGATCGGCAGAGTTAAGGCACGGGGTTTTTATTGAAGACAAGGCCGGAATAGTAAATAAGACAGCAGCGTCACGTGAGTAAAACGAAGAAAACTTCTCGCAGTCTGAATTTTTTAAATTTTCTGAAGAATTGTGGGGGCCGGATAAACAGTGTTGGCGGGCCGGATCCGGCCCACGGGCCGTAGTTTGCCCACCTCTGCCCTTGTGAGTTACTTTAAAGGTGCTATGCAAGTGCTTTACATACTACAGCACCAGTGTCTAATGCACAAGGCATCAAGTTATGGCACTCCAAATCCAAGCCATAATCAGGTCAACATCCAGAGGGTCAGACATTTATGGTCGGTTGAGCAACGATGAGTGTAGGCAGCGCTTGAGAATGGATTGGTCACTGGCCAATCATCTCTGTTTTTATATATATATTTTGCATATATATATATATGCAACTGAGCATTTTATATAGCCTCTTGCTAACCTCTCCAAGGAAAATAGTCACTTGTGTAAATGATGTTAGAGCAACAATTCATTCATAGACAGATTAAGAAAGTCAAACCCACACAGACACACACACATGGACACACAATCCCACACCTACACCAACCCACAAAGACACGCAAGCACTACAACCAGTTGACAGTCAACCCCACGTCCACTCGTCTGGTCTTCTGGTCCATGTTATGCTGATTATATGTAGAAATTGATGCTAGCTGAATGAAACATAGTCATAGACACTGACTTGCACTCTTTCTGATACCAATGCAGCCCTTCATCATGTTAGGGTTGGTTAGCACCAATGCAGGTTACAGGGTTAATAGGACCCTGCTGTCATTGGATTGTGATCATGTTTGCCCCACAGTCAAAAGATGGTAATGGTAATTGCAGATTTATATACATGTAGCGCCTTTTCAGGAGAGACTTGTCAGAGATCTCATGACTGGACTTCCAAGCAGTTTATATGGATGCATGTAACTAAGTGTGTTACTATTTTACAGTTTTACCTTTGCTAACCTTATTTTCTAGCTGGTTTCATTACATACAGCCTTTAAATGAAGGTGTACATGGCAGCCAAAATGATATCATAAAGCATCAGCTGGTCTTCTGTGGACCAGGGTTGATAGTAATCCAAAATATTTGCCTGTTCACTTTTGTATTTGATTGGATATTAGTCCAAAGTTGGTAGAATTGCAGACCTCTGGTAAATCTAGAAGCCTGGTGATATTGGTAAATTCATAAATTATTATTATTAATTACTAATTAGCAAACTTGTATGGCCCCAGTGTCTGGTTTGCAAAGCATCAACCGATGATGCATGGAAATTAATATCTGGTAAAGTTGATACCGAGAAATTCAATTCACAAGTAATTGGGTAACCTGGTTACCCATTAAAACCTTAATGATTAGAGTGTACTGAAAGCAAATGGGAAACCAATTCAGCTTATCATTAAAGTGTCAAACCAAGAAGATTAAATGGTGAAGACAAAGTAAAAGAGAAAGTAAATCCAGAGGAAGGTTTGGGCATTTGCTAATTTCTGTTTAACAATTGAATCTTTGTTGTTTCTGTTTAACAATTGAATCTTTGTTGTTTCTGTTTAACAATTGGGTCTTTGTGTTACTTCTGGTTTCTAGGAACAATTGTCTTGAAGCGTGTCATGGTGGCCAGATCCTATATGCCTGGGCACGAAATGCTCCACCTTTTGATCTCCCAGAAGGCAAGGCAACACATGCTTACATAGTGATGAGACTATTGTATGTACTATGTATGTATGTATGTATGTATGTATATTGCTATTTATAGTGCACTGTTTTAACAGTCTAGCAGGATGCTAAGTACCTTTGTGTTTCCCAACAGCATTACTGATATGCATTTACCAGAATCTTGCTGTAGCACCTCTGAGAGCTTTAAAAATCAGCACCATATTTTAAGGTGCAATAACGAGGTCATGTCTGCATAAAATTCTAGATCTATATTCCCGGCTGTGTTATTTCAGATTTGTGTTATAGTGAAGCATGTCATACATAGGTTCTTTTATGTATGTTCCAGTATGTGGATTGAATCCAATAAGTAGGTGTGTAAGAATGTATGTAGTCATGAAAAGATTTGGTCAGTGAGGTGGGATCTGTTTGTCTTAAAGTACTGCTGTGTATTTACAGCATATGTTTGATTGTGCTGTTAACTCTTCATTGGTTGAGCATGTACATATGTGTGACTACTTGCCAGTGGTGAAGTTTCCAGTGTTATCAGTGTTATGTTGTCTTTGTATAAATGAAGTTTTCTTGCTAGTGAACTCATAAACCACAGAGGCTACATAAAAGGGAATTATATTAATTGTCTAGATACTTGATGCCATTGTTATGCAATTATGATAAGTGTTGGAAAACATACATCTGGTATGATTGTTGTAGATGTGGGTTTTCGAATAGGCAACGGCACCAGCGTCAAGTTCTTGGTCATTCAAGTTCATTACACGAAACCATTCGCAAGTAAGGAGTTTCTGTTCTGCTTTCTGTTACGTTCTCTTCATTTTCAACTGGTTATTTGAGAACCATAAATTATACTTACTTCCGTTCTTTGTGTCTTTGCTGTGTTAATCCTCTTAATGTTGGTCGTAGTAAGGAAAATTCGGTAGAGATAATTTGGCCAACAGATATATTTATCTTTAAGAAATATTTGCATTATTTGTAAGATCTGACTTTGCCTCATACAAAAGCAAGATTTAATTCATTCTTTGTAGGTAGCCTTAACGCTTTAGCAACGAGCTGCATTGGTTTCCCAGCCACTTTTAGTACACGCTCGTTGTTTAAGTGTTTAGTATCCATGTACCAATATCATCTCTTTTGAGAGGTGATAAAACGTGCTTGATATGTATATACAAGCATCCATTCATATGTCCATCTATACTTACATACCTACATGCATACAGACATACATACATACTTAGATACATACACAGATACAATACATACATATTACACAGATACATGTGTACATACATACATACATACATACATACATACATACATATATACACACATGCATACATACATACATATACATAGATACATGCACACATACATGCATGCATACATACATACTTACATGCCTAAGCCTACATGCATACATAAGTGCATGCATACATTTAGAGCTGTAAGCTTGCAGTTGCTGTAATATTTTGATAACTGAAGAAATAAAATTCAAAGGAAATTACCAGTAGTTATGAACTTCCTTAATGGGCTGCTTTGAAATTGGTTGTAAACTAGGATGTCTGTTTCAAAGTAGGAAGAAAACATGTATTTTTCTGTGAAACAATTTAAGGTCTTCATTAGACGACAATTAACCCAATTTTCCTGCCATACCCCTTCCTACTTGTGGCATTTTTGGGAAGGGGTCATTTATTGGAACATGAGCCATCATTTATACAGATAGGTTAAAATATTGGTAAAACTATTTTACAAATAGGCACAACTCTAACGGATGCACAGCTGTATTTATTTCTTTAAAAGATGTTGAAAAGAGACATTCTTTTGTGATGGCATCCATGATGAAAAAAATCTTTGTGGGAACACTGTTTGTATTTCAGTGATGTTCTATAAGCACTTTGTGTGGTTTGCTTATGTTTCAGATGCTTCGCAAAGAGATTATTCTGGTGTTAGTATTTCTGTCACGCAAGAAAGGTAATTGTCTTGACAAGTTGATTATCAGCTTTAGATAAATTAATTATCAGTTTAAGTCCCAAGCAAGCCATATTTTCGAATATACTTTGACTTTAAGATAAATTTGACTAGAAAAGCTAAAAACACTGTTATGTTGGATGATGCTGTCGTGGTTTATGTAAGCAAATCTTTTTGGAATCAGTTACAATGGGCTATTTGTTTTACTAATTTTGGTGAAAATTTTGCTATATTTAAAAAGAGGTTGTCTTTTTTTGATAATGTGATGGTATCCTTGTATGATGCCATAATAATCCACAAGGCATCAATCAATGGCATGGACCAATCAGTGATACCAATCAATGGCATTGATCAATCAGTGGTGCCAATCAATCAATGGCACAATCAATCAATGGCACCAGTGAGTCTGGCACCAATCAATGGCACCAATCAAACAATGGCATCGATCCATTTGTGGCACCTGAAACAGATTCACAATGAATGCTGTATGAATATACGATGAATGTGTTTGTTCATTTTTATTGGTAACTTTAATGAGATTCTGATGTGTTGAGCAATGTGTTGATGCAGATTCTTCTGTTCAGATAGTTAGTAAGAAGGGTATTTCTTGATCGATCGATCATTTCAAAGTGATCGATGAACTCGTGGATTTTGAAGGTTTTTGTGGCAATTTGCTGAACTAGTTTTGCATGGAAAATGACTGATAGTCAATCTTATATAATCTAATCTAATCTGCCTAACTGATATAGCATTGTTAGTGCACAAGGAGGCATCAGCCAATGGTCCATGTCAATGTCCAGGGCTTTGGACAACGTTGACCAGAGTTCATATTGACATTTGACATTGTTTCGTTTTTTATCTGATTGGTCTGTTGCCTGATTTTCTTCATGGTGCTATTCTTTGTGTGTGGTTTAGGCAGAAGTATGTTGCTGGGATATTTCTTCTGGTGGTCAACACGCTACTGATCCCAGCGCATGCGCAGAGTAAGTGCAGTCTATTTCAATTCCATTTATTTTTGTCATGTGAGCAATTTAACAATGATCTGCATTGTTTTCCCACCAGCTCTTTTAATACACTCTCATCATTAAAGTGTTAAGATATCATTGTTAGTAATTGTGTAGTTGCTGTTTCACTGTCGAATTTATGATTTTGTCCTGTCTGCAGTATCAAAATAATGAGATGCTTTATGATTGCAATAATTGTAATCTAACATTTAAAAAGCACCATTTCAAGATAAAACTTATGAGACTTCAGGCACTTGCAAAACTGTGGATGGGACAAACTGAGGAGCTTGAGCTGCAGCTCTTAAGAACAGTGATTCCAGCTGGTGGGCCAAACAGAGGCAGAGCTTCTGGACTGAGCTGTAGCAGTATGCATATGAGGGACAGTCAGCAGTCCATGGGTAGCCGACCGAAGGGTGCCATGACCTGGGACTGAGCAGATCGAAATTGAGAGCCAACTATACAATTGCGCAGGGTCAGGATCTTAAACTGAATATGCTCCTGGAAGGAGAGCCAGTGCAAAGTATCTTGGATAAAGGAAGCTATATGGCCAAACCTGTACTGTTAGAAGAGCAAACCTTTAAGCTAACCCAACGAGATGGCATGTAGCATTAGCGACTTCATTTGTTTAGCCTTGGCATACAAGTTAAGGGGGCAAGTCCTCTTCACCATCTGATCTTCTCACTGACATTGTATGATCAGTGTACACATTATAGCTGACTCTGCTAAGGGCACAAGTGGAGCAGAAATCTGAAAGAAATTTTCGGCCCCATCCCCTTGTTTTACAGTCCAGTAAGCTAATTGGCAAATTCTTATTCAGATGTCATTTTATGTAGTAGCTTCATGTTTTCAGTACATTTTCACTATCGAGTCTAGGGTATTTGTCGCTGCTGTAGCCAAACACAAGAGTAATTTCACCAATACAAACATTGCTTGCTTACTCATGACATCTAGACAGCTAACTGAGTTTTCTCTTCAATATTATCGTTATTAATTACTAAGTTCTATAGTGCCGGTCTCTGATGCACAAGGTATCAACTGATGGCGTACCAAAGCCTAGCCATCATCAGTACCTTATCTTCTGAGTTTTGTCTTTCTAGAAGAATAGTTTTCTTTAGTTTTTGTCGCCGTAGAAAGCATAACATTAGGTGAGTGTGTAGAGTGTTTTCTTCTGTGATGTACTGTATTCATGTCTGCTATGTTTATATTTGTTTTGTGTTGTTACAGAATTCCATGGCGATGTGTCATGTTATTTTGGAGCCGATGCTGTTCTGCATCCGTTTGCATTTCGAACGCATGCTCACTCGCTAGGTATGTCTTCACCTCAGCAAGCGATCTCAGTGTGGTTCCATAGCTGTAGTAGCATTGTTGGGATTGTTTGCCCATTTTCCGGAATTAAGCTACCTGTGACTTGAGATTCTTTGTCTTTTTTGTCTCAGTTCCATGAGCACTTGAAAATCATTCTGTTCAATCATTTTGTTTTTTCAGGTCCAGAGCACCTCTCATTTGTTTCTCTTTAAGTGGTGCTATATAAATTTGCTATTACAATTCTGGTTATTCTGTTGTGTCATTTTGTATTAGTGCTGCTATTTCAGTTTTTGCTTTGGTGCTTTGTAATTCGTTAGAATGTTTGTGAGGGTACAGACACACACATATTGTTCACACATCCATACATACAAAATCATGTGCTCATCTATGCTTACACACATACACAGATATGTACATACAATACATACTTGTGCAAGTATATTATTACTTGTACAGCCTGGTTAAATAAGGGGATTTAAAGACTTAGAATATTCTAAACATTTGTAGAATTTTCTGGGCTGCTAAGTTGGCATATTTGGTAAGTTGTTTTATTTTGATTGATTTCTGTTTTCTGGATGTTATTCTGATATTCTGTAGGTCGAGTTATTTCTGGTTACATGTTCAACGGAAGTTGGCATTTGCTTGGCAAGGGTAACCCACGTTGGCCTCAGGTAAGATAAGTCCAGGTGAGATCTCATCAGGTGGTCATGTGAAGTTTCGACCCTGCACTAGACATCAAAACATGGATATCTCACTGTGCCTCCTATGCCATGCATCTACTTTTGAATTTAGGGATTCTCTTCCATTGGACCTTCTGATTGGAACAGCTTTCCTGTCATCATTTCCTGATTTCGATTACTTGGGATCTATTCGTGGGCTTTTCTGTCAATTTCTCCTCTAAAAAACCAAATTCGATCTGACTTGTGACATAATCTTTCTGGTTTGACTTGTGTCATGATCTTTCTGGTTTGACTTGTGTCATGATCTTTCTGGTTTGACTTGTGTCATAATCTTTCTGGTTTGACTTGTGTCATAATCTTTCTGGTTTGACTTGTGTCATAATCTTTCTGGTTTGACTTCTGTCATAATCTTTCTGTTTGACTTGTGTCAAAATCTTTCTGGTTTGACTTCTGTCCTAATGTTTCTAGATAGATATGTGACGTCATCTTTTTATTCTGACATGTTTCATAAATCTTTGTGGCTTGTGTCATAATCTTCTGACTTACAAGTGTTATAATCGTACTGACGTGTCATAATCTTTATGGTTTGACTTTTATCATAATCCTGTTGTTACCTAATTATTCGTAGTCCTCCAGTTTTCAGCACCTCAATGCTAACAAATATTTCAGTCATACAATTGATAATGATACTATAGAAGTTGTTAAAACCAAATAGTTTGTGTAGCACTGCATTCTACAGAGTTTAAAGACACTCTCTTTTCCATTTGACTGTTGACCAATATTGACCATGGACTGAGTACTTCGGACAGATGCTGTAGTGATTAATTAATTAATTAACTCATTCATTCATCCATAATGGTCATAAATGTGGTACAAACATTCAGAGCATTTATGGTTTTATTTCAGGCATTTTGGCCAATAACCGAGCAATACACCATAAAAAAGGATGATGGTTTGGTAAGATATTAAGCTTTGTTTTATTTAATATATTTCCTTCTTCCTTTTATGATATTAATAAATTTAGTTTAACTGTGAACAATGATGATGACTAAACTAACAGAATTCCTAAACTAATGAAATTGTCAATTGTTTTTGAAGCCTAACCATAGAACTTTGTGCTGGCCTTAATTTACAGTTGCTTTGTCACAGATGTCATCCTTTACTGCAGGCCAATATAATGTCATGTCGTAAATAGATTTCACTACTTATTGATTGAGATCATTATGCTCCTAGTCCTAGCCTTGCAGAAGGGCCATGTCAAACACCTGAATGCATCAACATATATTTCCAGTCATAAAATATTTGCACTAGCCACCCTTAGAAAACAGAATTATTTGAAGATTGTCTGGAAGGTTCTATATTTCAACCAACCTAACTAGCTTTATCTCATGGTGTACTCCATCAGTACCTGTACTCTGGTATTGCCAGTCCCAAGCGTGGATAAAGGAGGAGGGTAACGTCAATGGCCCTGGCAATCATAAGATGTCATTAAACACTGGAAACTAGTACTACTCGTCTCATGTTGACTCCCGAGACCTGTTACTACTCAACCAGATCCTCTGACTTTCTCAACCGGACTATGCTGTGAATGAGGACAGCTCTTCGTAGGTAAGGGAACTTTGATATGATGTGGACAAGGCTGTGGATCATAAATTCAACTTTGGAAAATAACTTTGTTTATTATTATTATTATTATTATTATTGTTATTATTGTGCATTTATGAAGAGCCTAGTCCACAATCGATGGCAGTGAGCAATTGTGAGTGTAGGACTTGCTCAAGGTCCCTACACAGTAACTGTCTCAGGGGAGGCTCAAACCTGTATGCTCAGCATTACCGGGCAGGCACTTTAACCAGTCAGCTCCCATGTTCCACTAAAATTCAAAAGTACTTGGCAGTTCACTAGATATGGCTTCCAAAGGAGATTAGCATTTATTTTGTGATTTGTATAAGATGTGTATTAATTTTGTTTCAGGTTGCACGCTGTACGTACGATTCATCTGAATCTGACAAAAACACCCAGATCGGGTAATTTTGACTGAATCTAGAGTCAGATATGTTAATCATCTGCTTCTGTTTTATTGTGCATCCATTGATTATAATTGCAGTTACACTGCTGTTAAGAGGCAGCTACGAGGGATGGACTATTATCACTTTAATGACGAGTGTGTACTAAAATGTATGGAAAACTAATCCCTCTCGTCGTAAAGGGTTAAGCATTACAGGCTAACTGGCAGTCGTTCTATCACAGAGTAAACTTCTTCTGAACCACTTAAAACCCTTGTTATAATTTTATAACTTAATAAGGGGATATAACTTGGTTTCTGTTTTTACAACCCATCAGATATTTTACTATGCATCTAAGCTAATATTAGGTCCACTGATTTCTTTTGCCAAACTTTTTGAACCATGTGAATTTTGTTGAATTGGCTGCTGTGGCTGTATTATTCGTGAAATATTTTTTACATTCTGGTAATAGTATTGTTTGATATAAAACCTAAATTATCTGTTAATAGTTCTATCTGTAGCTTAAGTTAATGTAGCAGCTATGAAATACAAAGTATGAAGTATTACAAAATAGTATTATTATGGTTTAAGAATAAGTAACAATGGTAAATATAGTAACAGTAGTTTAGTTGTGATAGTAGTTTTTGTTGATAGAGTACAGTGTTAGTTTCTGTATGGTAAGGTAAACGATTTGTTGTTGCAATTGATAACAGTGGTTGAGAATTCTTCTGCTGATGTGCAGACTTTGTGTCATTTAGAACTGCAGACAGATAGCAACCGTTCCTTACAGATTGCATCCTGTCTCTCACTCTCTTTGTCTCTCTATGTATCTGTGTGTCTCTCTATCTCTCTGTGTCTCTGTCTCTGTTTATCTCTGTGTCTTTTTCTATGTCTCTCTTTATATGTCTCTGTGCCTCTCTCTGTCTCTTCAAAATGACCTGCAATTATCTAGATCATTGGTTGGACATTGATTTGCCATCAGTTGATGCCTTGTAATTTATTAGAAATGTTGCTGTTGAAGTTATGAAATTAGGTTAGATCGGATTTAATGTGTTAATTTAACAGTCAACCACTATGTCGTTACTATCTGCTATGTTTGTGTCTGGATATTTTATAGCACATTTTAATGACCTCAAAATGCATTAATTATAAATGACAAATGATAGTCAGTGATGATTATTTTCATAGTTCAACACATAAAGACGAAATGTGCAACTTCTACATGATGTACTACACGGACCCATCCACTGGTGCCTCGTTCTATGCATGTGCCGACAACAGCGCACCAGAGTTAGTCAACCAGATTCCCGCAGACTCCGACGTGGTGCTTCCACCAAACCCTTCTTTGGATGACATCGCAGAGGGTAACAGTTACGAAGGTAAACCAGTCGATTTGGTCAATGCTGTGTCTAATTCTAACATCTCGCTGAGGAGAAATAATGATTATGTCGTAGAC
This sequence comes from Allolobophora icterica, assembly GCA_963556255.1. Taxonomy (NCBI): domain Eukaryota; kingdom Metazoa; phylum Annelida; class Clitellata; order Crassiclitellata; family Lumbricidae; genus Allolobophora; species Allolobophora icterica. The sequence goes on from OY744604.1 coordinate 28,109,502, forward strand.
GATTCAGATCTTACGAAAGAAAACTCGGCAAGGCCAAGCTACGACGGGTCGCTCCTTGGAAACACCCATCGAGGAAGGTGGCACTCCAACCAGCGTGAACAAGGAAACCAGTACAGGCCGAGGAACCAGTATATGCATGCGAACCAGTATGCTCATTGGACCCAGAGGAAGCAACATGCACAGGATAACCAGTATGAATCCACTGAGGAGGAGGAGCAGGAGGCGATGAAACAGAGATTTCAGAACCAGCACCCGTTTGCAGATCCAGCGGAGGATGAGAATCCGATCATTGACAGTCAACAGGATGCTTCTTCGATCTTGACTGATCCAAGTCCAACGATCGTCCCGGTTCCCACGACCGTTGACCCAACGGCTGGAAGTTCAACGCAACTGATTGCTAGCATCGTGGATTCCGTGATCAGAAGTTCTCTGAGTAGTAAGTTGGACAATTGGATGTTTGTGTGACCTGCATGAAGCCTTTCGGAATGTTCCGCTTAGATCCGGAAACCTTCCGGATTTTGTGCATGGCTTGAGATTTTGTTGTTTGTGTGATTGTTAGTTAATTCATGAAGTCAAATGATTTGTAGCCAAAAAGTATTATTATTATTAATTAGTGACTTCTGTTGTTCAGATGTCTAATGCACAAGGCATCAACTGATGGTGCGCCAATACAATGCAGTAGAGCTGCATTTGATATTGCCTCCTTCCAAAGCTTAGAAGTACACCAAAACCCAGCCGTAACCAGGTCAATATTCAGAAGATCTGCTAAGACAGAGAGGAAGCTTATGGTGATTAAGCAATTTGAAAAATTCTAAGTCTTAAGTCGAGAACAAACTGACATAAGCGACTGAACAAAATGAGTAGATACAAAGAGTGAGGGAGGGAGGGAGGGAGGGAGGGAGGGAGGGCTCCAAAATCTTTTTACAGCACAGACTTGTCATAGGATGTATGATTATAACAACTTCTGATATAGCATTTTAGGAGGCTTGAATCTCAAAATTAATTCATCTAGAGAAACTGGACTCATTATGACATGACTTCATTACAAGGCTGTTCTTATTTTTTCTCCTTATTTTGCATTATTGCTGTGACATAAAAATCAGTTTCCATGGTAGCACTACATAAGTTATAATATCTCTTATGATGATAGTTTTTGGATGAAGCTTCAATTTCCTGTGATGTGGCATTTAACGTTTTATCAACTGTGCATTGCTTGTGTTTTGCCTTTTTTAACAACATTACAGACTGAAGTGCTTTTAGAGTTCTTGAAATAATTCTTTGATTTCGATTTTGTTTTAATTGAAAGATTTGTGCATATGTTTTTCTGTGCTTTTCTGGTGTCGTGCCTCTGGCAAATCATTTGTGGTCATATCTGTCCAGATTGGGCCTTCTGATAGTGCGTCTTTGAGCACCTCTAGCTCTGGATGGGACTCTCTTGAAGATGTGCTTACAGTTATAATGCTATACTAGGGGAAGCACAACAACTAGGGCTGCCATGTTATAATAAGGTTCTGTTAGAAGAGTTTTGTAAAGGTGAGATATGTTTACGATGGGATCCATGTCATCAACCACTTGCATCTGAATTTACTATATAATAATTCTCTTATTCATGTCACCTGTTGGGATGGGACTCCAATGGTTGGACTCTGTGTGTGTTTGTGTGTGTGTGTGTGTGTGTGTGTGCGTGCGTGCGTGCGTGCGTGCGTGCGTGTGTGTGTGTGTGATAGAGCCCACCAGTGATGACTTCAAGGTTTTCACAATGTCACCAGCAATTTATGCTTAACTGTTATTCTCATAGGAATTTTACAGACTATCTCTCCTGATATTTGAAATGATGTTTGGCTTAATTGTGGCACGTGTATTGACACTCCAGTGTAACCAATGTTTTACTTCAGTATAACCAGTGTTTCATTCCGCTTTCATTCCATTATAACCAGTGTCTCGCTCCAGTATAACCAGTGTTTCAGTTACTTGCCATTTTGTGTTATTATGCTATTATTGATCTTGTTCAGTAAACCAGTGAAAATGCTTTTCTCCACTTAAGAATTACTTATAAGCATGCATTAGTAATTAGTATGCAGTGTTTTCTGTTTCTTCTCACTGTTAGCGAGTTTTCACAAAATAATTTCCAGGTCATGGCAAATGAGACATTATTTTGTTAATGGTTGATAGGACACTGCCTTGTATCAGTTGAATGTTTAGTTAGACAGATTTAGGTCATCTGATATAAAATTTTATGATAGTTATTTTACTGCCTGAGTTCTGATGAAAAAAGTCTTGCCAGGTGAAAATATTTATTGTTTTCTGTTTTATCTGTCAAAATATTGATTTTCCATTATACATGTACTTGTTTTTAAATTTAACTTTATTTTTTTATATGGAGATAGTTTGCTAGTAAAATGTTGAAGACATGATCTGAATGTTTATTGATCTTGTTCTTTGCAGAACATTGCATCGCTTTTAAAATCACGTGTCTTTGGCATATGTTACACTTTTCTAGCCTTTATCTTGTAAATTTGAATATTGATGCTGATAATGATGCTGATGATGCTGATGATTATGGTGGCAGTGGTGATGGTGTTGACTGACAGTGATTTTGATTAAACAGGAGATTAGTTGAAATGACCTTTCATGCATAAAATCTGATAAAATTAGTAATCATGATGATGGTGTAGAGTGTTCATGATGAACATCATTATGATTTGAGCAATGCTTTGTAATAACGATGATGATGTTGCTAGCAATAGTGATGATAGCAGTGACATTGTTCATAACGAAATGATGACGATGGCAACAGTGATGAGAATGCAGATGACAGGATTAAACAGGATAATATGATTAGGAGAGTAAGAACAGAATATTTCCCTAATTTTCTCTTATCTTACTTAAACCGTATCTTTCCTAATCTGACCTTACCTTAAATTACCTGACTATCTTTCCTTATCAATTCTTTGGCATTTAAAAATGCAATCAAATGTCTGTGGAGGTGAATTAATTGACATGCTGTGTTTTTATTTTGGAAAATGTAGAACTGGAGACGGTTGATACTTGGACAAAGAGGATGGAGTCCGGTGGACTGATGCTGGGCCAGGTATCAGGTGTTGCGGTTGGTGCAGGTGATGCCAGCGTTTATATCTTCCATCGGGGAAGCAGAGTGTGGGACAAGAGCTCCTTTGATGCGTCAAATAATTTTCGTCATAAAGATGAAGGACCAATCAGGGAGAAGACGCTTGTGCAACTGAATGCGTCGTCTGGTGATGTCGTAACACAGTGGGCTGATGCAATGTACGTCAAATGAATTACGGCTTCTATTTATCTTTATTTTATTTATTCAGCTTACTACATGCAATACTTAGGCTCACATTTCTATGTGACCTTGTGATTGTTAAAATTTTTTTTTAAATTTTAATAATAAAAATCAGTGCTATTTTTCTAGAAAAAAGGTTCTGGAGCTGAACAATAGGTTCCAGAACTGATCGATTATGGAAGGGCTAAATTCGAGGACAAAGCCAGAGAAAAACGGAATTGGGGGTTGGAGGGTCTCAATAAACACTGAAAACAGTTCACAACACTGAAATTAAATTAACAACTAAATTATATTTTTTATTATTAAAATAAACTAAATTATTTTTACTAGCTGAAAAAAGGTGCCGGAACGAAAATGCACTGATAATAATTATGGTTTAATTATAAGATAAGATAAGATAAGAATATTCTTTATTAAACCAATTGCTATCCGCATTTTGGTGTACAACCGTTTACATCTTTCCGCTAATCGTACACATTTTTCTGCTACCAACAAACATTTATAATCTAAGTCTATATCTAATTATATATACACAGACATTATATATATTATGCATTTTATATGGACCTTTCTCAAGCCATATTACGTCTAGTGACTGTATTATCATTGTCAATCCTTTTGGAAAATCAAAGTATGATTTGCAGCACTTGTAGGACTTTGAGAAAATTTTAGCATATTGTGAAGTGAATTGCAGTTGATGTAACTGTTTCTGACTCTTTTAGTTTCTACATTTATTTGTTTGTTAGTTTCTACATGCCTCATGGACTGCACATTGATGCCGAGGGAAACTTCTGGATCACAGACGTTGCTTTGCATCAGGTAAGATGGCAGATCTATTACATACTGGTATATGGTTTTATGTATTAACACTGTGCATTCTTTAGCAAGCAGAGTGTTGCCCAATGCAATGTGTACAGGAATTCACCTTCATCATCTTGATCTCTGTTAGCGTCATCATCATCATCATCATCAACCCTCTGGCTTGACACTTGAAATTAGTGATTTGTGTCCGGTTCAATTGTAATAAACAGTGATTTGTGTCCAGTTCAATTGTAATAAACTGATACTCTGTGACGTAATGTTGTACTGATATTTAGAGAAAAAGATATGGAGCTGTCTAGTTCTTTATTCTTTCGATTAAGGATGTGTTACATTATGTAAGTTGTAAGTTAGATGATTTTGTTTATGTTACAGGTGTTTAAATTCGGTCCACTGTGGCCCACGAGTGATCCGTCCAGTAAACCCGATTTGGTTCTTGGTGTTCAGTTTGAACCAGGCAGTGATGACTTCCACTTCTGTAAGCCAACTGATGTTGCAGTTCTTCATTCGGGAGAGTTCTTTGTTTCTGATGGGTCAGTAGCATTTCGATCACATCATCTCTGTCATTCACGACTTATATTTATGGTTATGCTAATAAGTGAAGTGGTATGGTGATGGTGATGGTTGTGGTGGTGGTGATGGTTGTGGTGGTGGTGATGATGGTGCTTATGGTGAGCACGAGTTTGATCCTTTTCCGAGGCAGTTACTATGGAGGAACCTTGCGCATGTCCTTCATGCACAGTTGCTTAGCACTATCGATGCTCTGTTGTATGGTCATGTCTGCACTTCTGAGATTTGAAAAGGGAAAGATGGCTGTGTTGATTAAAGTTCTGTTGTGGTATTGTATCTGCAGATAAAATTTATTCAGTATTTATTTATTTCTAGAGACTCTGAAGATCTCATGCATCCAGTCATTTGATTATTATTGCTGTCTCTGCTTCTGTAGATACTGCAACAGTCGGATCATGAAATTTTCCAAAGACGGAAAACTGGTGAAACAATGGGGCAAACACAGCTCCAGCGTTCTAGGTAAACTGTCCTCATTGACCTCACTTACTGCTTCTCTGGTAACTTCAGATTATTTAGCTAAATATCAAAGCCAGCTGAAATTTTGCTATGCAGCACATTTTGGTCCATTGCAGCAGAAGTTCTTTCAAGTTGGTTTGTTCTGGTTTCTTCACCAACAAACCCATTCATTACATTCATTGGACACTACCTCCCCGCTTGGTGGGGCTTTATTTGCCAGGGTGATTGGGACCGGCTCCAGTAATGCGCCAACTTATCAAATACCATTACCTCCCTGAAAACACTCCCTCCTTTGAACATCTATAAGTCCATTGGCTTATGTAAGGGAACACAAATTTTGGGTAGAATCTTGGTGTCTAAACAAACATATTTGGGGGCAAGGTGTCCAATAGAACTAATTGCAATCACTTACCTATAATAGAAAAGCTAATTGTGGTAGCCATCTTAGGTAAGTGATTGCAGTTAGTTCTATTGAAATCCTGGCCCATAAATATGTATGTATGTTTAGACACCTAGATTACGATTCTAAGTGAACTAGTAGCTGAGCTATTGAAAAATCTCTATTTTCGGTCGGCCATCTTGGAAAATGGCTGGCACTGAGGCCAGAAGGCAAATCTCTGATGGCCCTATAGCTACCAAATTCCCTTAGGTCACGGTCAGACTATGTACCGAAATTCATGCTTCTATCAGTTTATGAGCAACTGGTTCATATTTTGCACCCGATTGCCCCTTTCAGGTCACCTTAACTTCAAGATGGCTACCACAATTAGCTTTTCTATTATAGGTAAGTGATTGCAATTAGTTCTATTGAAATCCTTGCCCATAAATATGTATGTTTAGACACCAAGATTACGATTCCAAGTGAACTAGAAGCTGAGATATTGAAAAATCTCTATTTTCGGTCGGCCATCTTGGAAAATGGCTGCCACTGAGACCAGAAGGCAATTCTGCGATGGCCCTATAGGTATAATTGTTCTTCATCCTATGTTGTCACCATGTGCCAAATTTCATGCTTCCAACATCAAGTGAGCAATTTTTACACCAAGCTGACTGACTAATTGGCAGTTTTTAAGGTGGGGATATGACGTCATGCTAAAACGTCCGCTAGGGGGCGTAAACAATGAAAGAAAAATTGGCAACAGCATTTTTCTGCTTGAGAACTATCATATCTTTAATTTAAACATCATTGCCAAGATTCTACACAAAATTCTTCTTCCCGTCATTTTTGTGACATAAGCCAACGGACTATATGCCCCAAGGCCAAATCCATCCTCTTCGCCACAGTCCTAGTGGATGGAGGGTCATGTACTGCATGACATGCTCCCGCTGGTCAAGCCTACCCTTTACCAACTGCGCCCGCGGGTTCATAGCCGCACAATCCCTTCGGCTAATGGCATGATGAGGAAAACTTTCATCATAATGATGCTATATTGGATTTAAGGATAATATGGGGACTGCTTTAACGATGTTTGATCACAACCATGATGTTTGATCACAACCATGATGTTTGATCACAACCATGATGTTTGATCACAACCGTGATGTTTGATCATAACCATGTATGTAAGCCAAAATGCGGATAGCAATTGGTATATTAAAGAATACTCTTATCTTATATTATCTAATTTGTTCATTGTTTTGCTACTGAAAACACAAGAGCTTTTCCTTGTCTGATACATTTGTGACCGTGCATGGGAAAACCCTCCGAAACTCAAAATTTTTGAAAAGTTAGTTTATATTTTTTAAATACTACCGTCACTGTTGATTAATGTGGTAAAAACTGTATATTTGTATCTTTAGAAATGAAAAAGTTATGAATTTTTAAAGAATTGAAGTATTAGCGTTTTGAGAACTCGTTATTAAGAGAAATCGCAAGTTAAAAATTGGCTTCATTGTGTGAACTATGCAAATGTGAATCGATTTTTCAGCATAATTTAGTAGTATGTTCTAGCTGTAGAATTTTCTGCCCTTTCCAATGGTGTCAACGGTGTTTCTTGGAAAATTAAACTGACACAATGGCACAGATTTAAAGGTGATGCCATGTTGCAATTAAATATAATAATCTTTCATTTTTCTCGGGTGTGGCTTTTGGATGGCGAGACATCACTATTCTCAGCATCAGATTCGTCGCTAAAGTCACTCGAATCGTCATTTTCCACATCAGTATTGCAGAAGTAGTCATTAATAATGTTTTGCAAATGGTCCTCTCGACCAATTCTACTCAAATTAAATGCTGAAAGTTCATTTAAACATCGCGCGATTTCGGATTGTTTACTTCTGTCCGTCATCGTTATAATAATAATCTCGTATTCGTCAGATGGCGCTACCGTAGTTGTGATCAGTCCGCGATAGTGCCTCCCAAAATTTATTTATTGTGAATTATTACTGCATTTAAACAGTTTATTTTTTGTACAGATGGGTTTAGAAAAAAATGTAGTATGCTTTAAAATTAAATCTGCTGCCGTTAAGGCAGCGTTCATTGATCAGAATTAGCCATAACAGAGACCCTGCTAATCGCCGCTTATAATGACCATCTCATAATTAAAAATTCATAGCAAATTAGGCTGTATTCATACATACTTACTGTTGGCACAGATAGATTCAGCAGAAAAAACTAGTTCAGAACATGACTAATTAACACATTCAACGCCGGCCCTTTTTTACCGGCTGGGCCAGAGAACATTTGGGCTGGGCCAGAGAACATTTAGGAAAATGCGAAATTTCACATTTTTAACAAATAGTGTTTTTAGATATTAAAATAACCAGAAACACAATATAACACATGGAACCTACATGTCTATTGAAAGAAAAATTTATATAGCATCAACAAATCCAAAAAAAGACTTTTTCGCGTTCGCTTGAAATGTTACAACTGGATGTTTTCTTCACAGTGAAATGTTTCAAAACAGGGAGTAACACATAAAGCGGGCTTTGAAAAACATGTTTTACAGTAATATCTTGTTTCAGTGCGAAGACCCTTGGCACGGCAGACCACACACTTCCTAGCCGCGAACATTTTCTTCCCAGTCGCCGGTATTTTGTCTGGAAAATGTCGTCCGCACAGACTCGACATGTCCTTGGACTTGCATTTCACGAACGGCTGCTGTTGCTGTGGAACGTCTTGGGGTGTAACGGTTTCCTCGTATTGAAGCAGACATCGGATGATTTGTCGACGAAACCAAACTTGAGGCTTGTTGCCTCCCAACATCCGGTAGAGCAGACATGAGTTTGTTACAGCCAGATCCAACATGTGTAAAATAACTTTCTTGTACCACTTGAGAGTTTTTCTCAGAGGTGGATAGTAGGCGTGTTGAAGCGTTTCAAAACATTCACCAGGTGTCACCTCTATAAGGCTGTACATTATATTCGTGCAATACAGGCCGGTCTAATAACTCTCTGCAGGCCAATCATCGATAATAAATAGGTAGTATATAGGACGTAAATATACGTCCCGGGCCCAGCGGATAGCCATATTTGGGACGTATATATACGACCCGGGCGTTGAATGTGTTAATAAGTCTGTTATAACAGCAAGATTTTCGGCGATATTAAAATAAACGCACGCTTGACTGGGCCGAATCATTGATATAAATTTAGACAACGGGTGTACAAAAAAATCAAATTAAAATATTTGTATTAGTTTGTTTGACCTGTAATTCTGGGATTTAGTAGTTGAAATATCAATTATTAATATTATGCAAAAAAATTTTTTCACTGGTTTACGCATTCATGACCTTTCCGCTCGATTTGCTAGGTTTCAGTACACGCGACTTTGGCCGGGTAATCCCATGCACGGACACATTTCAGTGACATGAAGTTCTTTTTGTTTATACATGTATGTATGGTGATTGTGTCATTTTTTATTGTTTTCCATGCTTTAATTGCAAGCTGACGTTTACTTGTTTCCAGCGGATGGTTTTCCTCCGCCATCGACCTTTGACATGCCGCACAGCATCACTGTGTTGGAGAGTCGACATGAAGTGTGTGTTGCCGATAGAGAGAACGCCCGCGTCCAGTGCTTCGCTTTTGATGGGATGTTTGTTCGTCAGATCCATCCAACGGAGTTCAAGCCAAAGCTGTTTGCTGTCACCTACAGCGAAGTGACAGGTGAGAGAATATGGAGAGTGATAAATGTCATCATATGTGTCTATTGGTTTTATCCACGGAATATTTAATCATTTCCCTCAACACTTCTTGTATGTATGTACTATGTATGTATCTAGACTTCAACATTCTTTGTACATCTTCTCTGTCGCACGCTGGACCAGAGTCGGACGTTTGGACGTCTACTTGGCACTAGTCTTCTTTATGTCATCAAGCCAATATAGTACGCTGGAGACCTGTTATATCACTGTCTTTGTCAGCCATATCAAAAACTGCCTTCTGTGATAATGAGGTGTTGGTCAAAAGCTGAATTACACTTGGGATCCTTGTTTCTGACTAAATTTGGGTTTTTAATGAAGTGCTTTGTAAAAAGTGTTTTTTATTAAGAAATGTAAGTAAGTGATGTCTAATGAGGTGGCTTTAGTTCTGAGCCTTTCAGAGGCTAATGCCCAGGTTAATCTTGATATCTGCTTCTTGTTTCAGGCAACCTGTATACAGTGACAGGTTCATCAGACCTTAACAACAAAGTGCAGCTGCAAGGAACCACAATCAGTATGGAAGATGGAAAATTACTTGGTACTTGGCAGCCAAAAACAGTATGTTGAATACCTACTTCGAATCCGATGCAAAAATACTCATCAGCATAGTATCTCCATTTGTCTGAACTTTTTATAGCATATCCTGAGTTCTTTACCTGTCAAAGTGCTAATTTTAAGTACCATACCTCTTCTAAAAGTGCTTCTTATTCCCAATGCCTGAAGAAAGTATTCATTCTGAGTACCTTACCTCTCAAACAGTGCTCCTTGCTAACCTACATGATTCCAGAGTTCGTTAAGAACGAAAACTTCTCTTGTAAACATTGGATAAGTCACCACTGATGGGCTTCCACACACATGTAAAACTTAGTGAACTATCAGGGGTTGACAGTTGACACCATGTTCAGAGGATATGGTACGGTAGGAACAAAGTCCGCAGCACATAGAAATGCTGACCAAGTGGGGCTCCCTCAATGATGGTAGATGTAGTATCCAGATGTACCTCGGGTCACCAGGTGAAGCAAGCCTTAGAGCACTTACCTTGTAACACGATAGAGTACGTATGTGTTTGAGCCTCTTCCCTGAGACGGTTATTGTGCAAGGACATTGAGCAAGTCCTTCATTCATAATTGCTCAGTGCTGTCGATTGGTGCTTGCCCATTAGATAATGGTGCTCAATAAATGTGTAATAATAGCAGAACCATTTTCACTTGCAAACAATGCTGTTAGAATATGGCAAATTCAGATTTGATAAGATGTTTTAGCATTTTATGTTTCTTTTAAGTCGTTTCAGCATCCACATGATGTCGCGGTCAGTCACGACGGACGGTTCATCTACGTCACTGAAGTTGGACCAAATCGAATCTGGCAATTTAAGATCATCAGTAATGGTAAGCTCTGCAGATTGTAATGTATTGTAGGATGCCAATAAGCAACTACCTTAGGATTTTTATATGTTGAATGCCTTTAATGACCATAACCATAAATTTTTATTGGTAACATCAAACAACATCAAACAAGACTTTTCAAGTTTGTTACAAGTGTAGAAAATGAGTTTACCTGGGAACAACAGGAAAAACCCTAAAAGGACCAAGGTCCTGCTTAGCAGTGTCACCCTTACATTTAATGACAGTAACACGGCTGGTTTGGTCAATTGCACATGGAATCAATAAATCTTAAATAGTTAACTAGTGCACACACATTAGATAAATATGCCACCAAGTAATCACGGAGTCGACGCTGAAAGAGACAAACGTTAGTTGAACATTTTATGTCAGCAGGGACTCTATTCCAAGTATTGGGGCCGGCACATCTAATCGAGAACCGGGTATCTGCTCTGGAATATATAGGTAGTTGTTGGAGATGCATATACTATAAGGATTGCTTTCAGATACCAAGGCAAAGTATTTACTGAAAGCCGACGGTAGTTGCTTATTTGCATACTTAGACATGAATTCATTGGTTTGTAGGGTTGTTATCTGCTCAATCCTCAAAATACGCCTTTTCTTGTAGATTAGTGTACTCATTATTAGGGGACGCAGGACAAGCACAAATCTCGAAACAATTGTCTGCCCTGGTGGGGATTTGAACCCCCGACCTATTGGTTGACAGTGCAACATGCTAACCACTACACTATCGTGCACTGTTGGTTAAGAGTCACGTGGTAAATAAGTGATTGACTAAATTTACTGTACATTTGTTTTCTTTTATTCCTTTTCTTTTATTCCTTCCTAGCAACGACTTTCCACCAGTCCGTGAAGAAGGCTGGAGCACTGTACCACCCGATAAGCAATGGCGATGAAGACAATGAGATGGAGGACTCTGCTGTGGACAAGATGGAAAAGAAGGAGACATATTTTGGAGCGACAGTCATCATCGGTGGACTCATCATTGTTCCCATCATCATCATGATCACCGTCTTGATTTTCCTTCGCTTGCGTCGGAGAGGTTAGTCACATTACGTTGTTACAAATGCATTCAGTTCATATCTGTTCTTCATTATTCTAGATTTGTTAGTTGAATAGAACCAAAGTAAAATAAATTAATTCTTCCTTGTCCCGCATTGGAATGAAAGGGAGGCTATTCTACATTTGACCCAGCAATGGACGACGATTCCATGGGTTCTGAACGTCGGATGAAAGCATCACAGGATTTCTAATTTAATGACTGGTTTTCAACTTTTCAACAGTACGAAGTTATAGTGCTTGGTGACAGAGACAAGTTTGCACAGCTGGGGAATTGACCCTGGGTTGAAAAAAGTTTAAATAATTCAAAAGGGATTTGGTGTTCAATGGCTAAAATTTTAAGTCTGAGAGCCAGAAAAATTTCGATACCCTATTACTACACCATATTTGAGGCAGCCTTGGCTTAGCATTAAATTGTATATTTTATACAGAGTGCTGATGGATAATTGCGATCAATCGATTCTACGAACTATGAAAATAGTGAAACATATACACATGTGATTGTAAATTTTGTCTGACGAAGGTGAACATAGGTCACCAGGATATTCCTCAAGACAAAGAGATGTTTTTCTTTGTTTTAGGGAAGCAGGCGATGTCATCGTCTCACAGCCACAACCGTCGTTTCAACCTCGGCTCATTGCTTGCAGGTTCACGCAGTTCAGACTTTGTCGGGAAGGACGACGAACAGCGTCTGGAACTAAAACATCTGCAGAGTGACTCAGAGGTCGAAGAGTTTAGCTCTGTCACGCAGCAGAACGCCTAGCGAAGGCTACGCTTCAGTACGAACAAGGAACTGGATTTTATTTCTCCGTTTTCAATGAATGTTGTACAGATCTGTCTTTCATGTTTGTGAAAATGTAAATCTTCTTTGTGCTACCCATGAGTATTATTATATTGCCACTGTTTACTCATAGTTAATTTAAATGTAATATAACAGGAATTTAGGCAGAGGCTCTAACATGTAATTTGTAATCGAGTTAATCAATACTCACCTAATTTATGTAGCTCGATACTGGATAGTTTTATTGCAAACTTTGCTGTATAAATGTTCGTTGAAAATAGTTTCTGTTGTAGCAACTGTTGTATCCTTATGCTTGTAAATTCTTTTATGTGAACTTTCCCCAGTTTTGTCCTGTAGAATCTCTTGGCACATTCGATTCAATTTGATATAGCTGTGAATGAATTGTTTGCATGAATGAATTGTTTGCGTGAATGAATTGTTTGCGTGAATGAATTGTTTGTGTGAATGAATTGTTTGCGTTACTCTGTGAACCATTCTTTCAAGTTACTGTATGCAGTAAGAATTTTAGATCCTGGTATTATTCTTTTACTCATAGAACAGAATTCTTGTAAGTGCTGAACTCTTGGCTTGAAAACACCAAAAGTAAGAAACTGTTGTACAGAATGAGACGTTTAAATGTTAAATGCCTGTTAATTGCGTTTTGCCAAATGATAAACTGTCTGGTGAGCTCATTAATCATACCTTTGATAATTAACAGCATCAGGATTCTACGTAGCACTTGACACTTTCAAAGAAATGTGCATTGTGCCAATTTATAATCAGCGTCGCATACTTGGGCCATCTGTAGCAAGGCAGCCTTACTTGGAAAATAATTAATTTCCAGTAAAAGTCAGAAACAGATGTATGTTAATGAATGCCAAACAAACTATGACATCTTGTATGTTGAGTGCTGATGCAATACTACATCTTGTATGTTGAGTGCTGATGCAATACTACATCTTGTACGTTGAGTGCTGATGCAATATTACATCTTGTATGTTGAGTGCTGAATGCTGATGCAATACAACTGCATTTGATATTGCCCTTATTCCAAACTTTACTCATGGCTATATGACAAACATCGAAGGCAAGGAGCAATTGTGGGTTGAGGACTTGCTCAAGGTTCTCACTAAGTGACCAGCTGTGGCGGCTCAAACCAGTACTCCCCGTTACAAGGCAAGCACTCTAACCGTAATGGATACCAATAATAATTGGACAATTGAATTGTCAGTAACCGTCGAATGTGTTCAGTCTTCATTGAGTTCAGAGTCGTCATTTCTGCTGCCAAAACTGTTCATTTGTAAATTGTCTTGATATGATTGTAAATTGGTTGTTTGCTAATTGAAATAAATTAATATCAATAACTACTAACAAACTAAACTTGTGTTTGCTGTCTGGAATATTTTATTACAGTTATTATTACTGTTTATTATTACTACCACTACTACTTCTAGTACTTCTGCTGCTGCTAGAACTACTATTTAGAAACTGATTATGGTACACAAAGGGAATGTCTGGTAAATGAATGAAGCCTTTATGCCCGTGTGGGATCCATATTCCCATATGGGACCCATATAGGGTCCAGCCGAGTCCCATGAAATGTTTATCGGTACGCTGGCCGAGGTGCTGGCTTACCTTAGGGGTCGTCCATAAAGGACGTCCGCAAAATATGACCTACTTTGGGCCCTCCCTCCCTCCCCTTGTCCGCATTTGACCTTACCCCCTTATCTCCCCTTGCGGACATCCGCACGCCAAATCCAATTTTTAATGTCATCATTATTTTTACAATTATTCCACAGTTCCTGTGCACGTTTAAGTGACAGTTCGGGTTTCATATCACAGAATGTTCAGTAATAAAAGCCTCTTTAAAGTCGCAGTAAAGGTTATACCATGCATGAGATTTTAGGCAATCATTTCACTGACCTTTCATCTTGTGGTGGTGTCTAAAAACTATAAAATTTAAAAGTTTAGATGCGGACGTCCGCACTGGTCATAACCCTCTCCCCTTTTCCGCATTTGACGACCCCTCGCTCCCTCATTGCGGACGTCCTTTTTGGATGGCGCCTTACTTGCCCCAATAAAACTTCCGAATCTGCAGTCCGTTTTGCTGATACGAGTTAAAGAACGCCTGAACGCCTTATAAGCATACCTTAATCCTTATCATATCATATAGGCTATGGTTACTTATAAAGCGCCGCTCATAGCATAGACTATTCAGAGGCATTCCCACCGTGACGCTCCCGAAGGAAAAGAAAGGCTTTCAGGCAGTGGAGAGATAAGGGTGAGATCCCAAACAAATTAAAGGCCTACCTTGACGTGCATTCCGATTTTTCACGGGTACCGTAGGCCAAATCAATTTCCAATCTGTAAACGCCGAAATGCACGACTAAAGGCAGTTCGAGTCGAACTGTATTATTTCCTGTAGATAAATAATATTGATTTCATTGAAGAAATTGGTGAGATTGATAAAAATCTAGAACATGATAAGCTACGCCGACACAAATACGCTTTCACTTGTTCTAATCTTATATTTCATATTTACTATTATAACCACAAATCAAATCAAATCAAATATGCGTGATCAAAGTTTGTTATAACAAAGGAGAAAACTTTAAGTGAGTTTATGTTTCAAATAGTTTGTCAAAAAGAAGCGATATAATTTATATAGCGCTAGTGCAGCAAAACGTCATTCGGAAATGGTTTCATCAAAGCGTCGGTATCAGCTATTTGGGATCGTGGCACCAGACTATCAGTGTCGAGTCAAGACGTACGACCTCGGATGTCAGGGTCAGCGAGTGCTGAATGAGGTTGAAGTAGGCCTATTTATTCGAGTTCGACGTTGATCATTGATCTTAGTCCGGCTGAGTCGAGTTCAGCTCATACTAAACGTGATAGTTGAGTTTAGGCGTTCAAAATGGCTGGAGACAACAACGTTTTCAAACCGTTTCCTCACTTCTCAACGTTGGCCCTTCACGAGGGTCAGGAGCCAAAGCAGTGGACGAGCAGAGCAGTAGTACCTCCGATCTCCCTGGCCACGACATTCCAACAGGAGGCTCCCGGCAAACATGCGGTACGATGATTGCATCATTTATATCCAGTTAGCAAACACTTAACACCCTCTTGTGGCTTAGTATATTTAGTGTAGCTGTGAAACGTAAAGAGATTTATGTAGTTTAAGGGTTGTCTTGCGGTTTTGTAATTTTTTAGGGCGTCAGTACTACTATTAACGAGATACTTATATTGCGCCAATTCTGATTCACCTCAGTAGCGTTGGTAGCTGGAAAATACGTGTCTAGTTTTTTGAAAATTGTGATAAGAGACAGTAATCATGAGGAATGTCCTACAAAACTGGTGATATTGACGACATGGAATCCAATAGTCTTAATTTAGTATAAGTGGATAAACAGCTGGCCATGGGAAGCTGTCTTCAGTTTGTCCTGGTTGGAGTAAACGTGAGTGTGAGAATGCATTGATCAGCAGATCAAACCTTCAGTCTTGTTGTCAAGACCTTAAACCTCAAGACCAAGCAAGACCAAGACCGAGACTTTGAACCTCAGGACCAAGACTTTGAACCTCAAGACCAAGACATTGAACCTCAAGACCAAGACTTTGAACATCAAGACCAAGACCCAAACAATCGCAATCATATCCAGACTTCTATTCCTTACTAAAAAAGTTGTCAAGTTGGACTACTCACTATTTTAATGAGAACGTGAGTATTTTATTTTATTTTATTCAAGCAAAACAACTCTAAATGCAGACTGCAGAGATTTCAGAATTCGTATTTACAAAAGTCCTTCATGTGAAATGTTATTCCAAATGCCTGTTGCATTTTATAAAAACCAATTCGCTCAGAAGGGGTCTCATAAAAATTCTGCCAAGTGAAAAAATATGTTCTATAGGTGCTGAAATCACTGGCACACACTGCAGCTTTTCAAGCATCGGATGTAAATGTAATTATCATGAGTCTGTTTTGAAATCATTCCATAGTAAACATCCGGAAGTCAAATTAATTGTCCAAAACAACAGTAAAGCCTTATTCACACCGTGTAAATACTAAAGCAATTCTATTAGCAATTATTGGCTAAATTTTTAAAATTCTTGCGTTTTGTGAAATAGCTGTTCATATTGACAAAAGTCTTGGTCTTGGTCTTGCAAGACCAAGACCAAGGCTTTGAAGCTCAAGACCAAGATATTTGGTCTCAGGACCAAGACATTTGGTCTCAAGACCAAGACATTTGGTCTCAAGACCAAGACCAGGACTTTTAAAAACGAACTCGAATGCACTCGAGACCAAGACCTTGGTCTCAAGGACAACAAGACTGCAAACCTTTGCTAGATTACAAAGGCCTTGTACACAAGATGATGCCTTTAAACTAGACCCTTGCTCAAAAATATAGGCCAGTTAACTCTGAAAACATTAAGTAGACCTGTAACTGGAGATCTGTCAGAGAGTTGAACAAGGCAAACAGCTGCATGCAGCACCAACTATGAGAAATCACAAAGATGACAAGGAATAGGACAGAGTATGAATTACAATAGTCCAGGCATGAGAGAATGAGCGAGTGGACAGGAGAATAGCAGGATCTTGTTTGTGCCTTGGGAAAGTTTTAAAAGTGCACAGTCACTGTATGATTTCAGTTTGCCGAGAGCATTAAGTTCTGTACTGATTTATGAGGTGACCTTTCAGTTATATAAGAGCACCCAGGGTCCCAGGCATCCACTTGTTGCTACGTACGGTCTTTGAACCATTCTGTTATCACACAATAGTCACTCCAGAGTGGCAGTCCTACACATGAATGCACCTCTGGCTCTTGACAATCAAAACCTTTTCGGCTAAGTCATTGTAGTTATTATTTAGTACTTTATCAGCATGTTCCATTCACAGTTCACTATTACTAGCTTTGAAGAAGCATTCTTTTTCTCTTATCTCAATTCTCAGACAATTGAAGACTTGTGAATTAATGGATTAGCACAATATAACTATCTGAATAATAATTAAAAAAAATAAAATTAGAAAATATTTAGTAGCATTTAATTGGTTTAGAAAAATATACAGTTGTGTTTAATTGTTGTACAATATGTATATGAAGTTGCCTTTAGAAGTGACTTGTACTTTATAAAGGATGTGCAAGTCATAGAAATTCAAGTGTGTGTCTTCACTTGTCACTCTTGAAGAAACTGTTGTTGGGGAGATTCGTTTATTCATTCATTCATTCATTCATTCATTCATAGGACTTTTATCGATGATATTTACATTACATTTTTGGTTTCATCTTTCATAAGTTAATGTTTTAGATTTATGCTGATAAGTTTCTTATGCTTAAGCGGTTTCAGGATTTAAGACTACAAGCCCTGTTTAATGCCCTATAACTAGGTCATGTATTATTATTATTATTATTATTATTAAAGCACTTTTATATAGTGCCCCTTCAAGATACCTACTCAGGAGCTCTCCCAGCCCAACCACGGTCAAACAACGCAGTTTTGAGGGCAGCAAGAAGTGAGGGGAAATGACGAGTCAGTATTTGGCAGAGTGTGGTTGGGAGCAAATTCCAGGTCATGGGGCCAGTCACAGAGAAGGCATGGCGTTGCCGTATGACTTTCCATGCACAGGGAACAATAAGCTCAGCTTGCACAGCTGAGTGGAGAGAGCAGTGTCTTGACATGGCTTGAGCTCCTCTGCTCTGCTCTGATATGGTAGCAGATTGCTGATGAATTTTCCAATTGCCATTGTGTCTATGTTTCAAATTGTGGTATGAATTGTGAAAGTTTGTTACTGGGTTTGTTGTGTAGACTGTTGTCTAGTTGTTGTACTGAGCAGTGTTATGATGCTGTCTGTGCATCAGTTAAACAATCCTTCAACCGATACCAGGCCCTTGGCCAGAAATACAGAGTTGCCTGTCTAAAAGCATTCGAAGTCGTGACCGCCTGACACCGTGAGCGTGTAAAGTCGTGACCGTCCGAAGTCCTGCCGCCATACGAGTCCAACTGCAGTGCCCCTATGGTGTTTACAGAGCCTAATATCAACCCCTGCTCCTTACAGAACTGTCATCTGAATGCTGGCAATGGCTTTAGAGAAGAAACAGGATGGTGCTGAAGGAGAATCATGCACAATTTATGCCCGTCCAAAATAATTTCACCTGTCCAAACTAATTTTCACCCGTGAAAAGGAAGGGAGGCTGGCTAAGGGCCTAACCGATAACTTCAGCTGATGAATATACTAATAAGTCGCTTGTAAAGCCAATTATATATATTTTTATAGCAATTAAATGCAGCTGTATTATTGTTTTATTTATTTTTATTATTACTATTTAGATACTTGTATTGTGCTAATTTATGACCTCAACAGAAAAGTTTATGTAGATGGAAAGAGATGCGTCTTCATTTCTTCTTGTGGGTGTGTAGTTATCGTACGGGGTTATGTATACATGCTTACATGTGATTATTCAGTTAGCATATTTGTATCACAACTGCATCTAAATACTCTTTTTGTGATAATTATTACTTTTTTAGATAGATTTAGAAGCTCTTCTCAGTCATTCTTATCTGTGTTTTTTTTCGTAAGACAACAAATGATTTGAATCGGTCATGGCTGTTTTTTTAGAGTGCTATAAACTGTTACATGTATGTTGCTTTGCTGCGTAGTCCATGTGAGCTGCCAAGGAGATGTTTATTGCCAGTGTTGTTTATGCTGGTAGCCAAGGGTATAGTCTGAAAACTGGGTCGCTATCTGGTGTGGTTTTATGTATACCTGTGGTTGAACCTTGTACTCAAAAACAGACATCTCATGACTTGCCCTGTTGAAAGGTTGCTATTTATCTCCAGACCAGATGACAGCAGTTATTCTTTTATAATCGGAGTCTGGTTAGTGAATCTCTGAAACCAGTTTCACTGCTTGAAACTATGTTGTGAAAAGTATCTGATGCTACTGTAGTCATCTGTGATGCAACTCTTTCCAAAGAACTTCCCATACATGTTGTATGTGGTGACATGGTTTTGCACTGGATACTCAGCAAAGAATAATTTTCAAGACAGAGCTAATTTCTATTAGGTTTCACATTTCAGCCAACCTCACTATCTTTGTCTTATGCTGACTTCCATGACCTGTAACTACTTTACACAGTCCTCCAGCTATCTCATTCTGACTGCACCAAGAACGAGGACAGCTTTTGTTGGGCATTCCTTTCTGATGCTGGCCTCGGATTCTTCGTAGGCTTTTCCGTGTCTTCTTAGATTCCCTTGTTGGCTTTTGACAAACTTGCCCTGGAACATGGCTTGCACAACACTTTTGCTTAGTAACAAGGGAATTAGTCATTAGTCCCACAATTTGGAATGGGCTTCCTTCTGAGCTGTGGTCTCTTTCTCGAAACTCATCCACCGCTTTCTTCTCTGCTCTAAAGACTGTTCTCTTTTGCCGGGGTTGGGCTGGGAGCGCCTCTGAATAGCTTTCTTGAAGGGGAGCTATATAAATGTTTGATTGATTGATTGATTGATTGATTGATTGATAGTAACAGCCACAGTTTTGCTTAGTAACAAGGGAATACATCAACCAATGCCTTGAGCATCATTACAGTAGAAATTCTTAGGTTATTATATTTTTTATTGGTTTGGATCTAGAATTTGGAATACAGCATATTTAGTGTTTGAGTTTCCCTTGAGGCAATCACTTCATAAGTACTTGCGCATGTTGTTAATGCAAAGTTTCTTCTTGAATTTATTGTTTACTTATCTTAAGTACCAGATGTCTGTCACTGCCCAGAGAGTTATTTTTAAAATGAAGTTTTGCTATGAAAGTGGATGGTCAAAAGATGATTGTAATAATTTTTAGGGTTACGAATACAGTCGCAGTGGTAATCCAACGAGAAACGTTACGGAGAAATGCATAGCGGCTCTCGAGAATGGAAAGCACTGTAAGTCTATATTCTGTTTTATGTCTGTGCCAGAGAAAACTTAAATTTATGCGTTGTACTTACTAACTGATTAACTGATTGATTAACTAATTGACTGATCTGACAACAATGAAGGTAGGACATTTTTTTAATTGTATGCTATGTACTTATTAATTTACTGTGGTCTGATAATGTTGCAATCAAGGTGGACCTTGAACACTTGACTTACTTATATTCACATGCAAGGACATACACATAAACTTTTGATGGTGGACATTAATGTGGCTGAAATGCTGATAGACACTCTATGCTGTCTGAGTACCATACATTTATTGCTTGCTTACTTAGGTCAAACAGTTCCTAAAGTCCACCACAAACCAACTCATAATAGCACTGTCTTTGGGAGCTCTGTCTACAACCTTGAACAATTATAAATCTTAGGTCATTTTATTATTTGAGTTTATTCGCTATAGGTGAATTTATTTTGTGATCTATGTTCCTAACCATGTTATTATCAGAATTAGTATCATAACAAAGGGTGTTATACTAAGTCTCCATTGTTCTCTTTAGCTGCTGGTCGCAGGTACTGCGTTATTT
Source organism: Allolobophora icterica (assembly GCA_963556255.1). Taxonomy (NCBI): domain Eukaryota; kingdom Metazoa; phylum Annelida; class Clitellata; order Crassiclitellata; family Lumbricidae; genus Allolobophora; species Allolobophora icterica. The sequence continues at coordinate 28,130,528 of OY744604.1, forward strand.
TAAACAAAACTATATCCGTGATCATTTGGCTACATCCTTCTTCAGGCCTCATTTTACATTGTAGCTTCTTGTCACAATGTTTTCAGTTCTTGGTCTTGACCAAATCTTGCGTCTGGTCTTTAGTCACAGTTTAGCCAGATGTAGTCATGATGATTTTCTCGGTTCTTGGTAATTGACACATTCCCTAGCAGTTGATATTAATATTAGGTATAATAATATTAATTATAATATTATAATTATATCAGTCATCAATCATCATCTTGTATCATGATATATGCAAGTGGCTGGGGACAGGATGGGCACATGAAAGGTAGATGACATAATAATAAGAATGGAGAGAAAGAAGAGCAGAAGAAAACTGTTACAATTAAGTAATTAACTTCATTTAGTTGATGTTAAATCTAATCTAGCGACTTCTATGGTGCCGTTTTCATATTACATAAAGCATCAATTAGTGGTTGCTACAAGTGAAATTCATAATTAAAGCCAAAGTCCAATAGAGAATCGAGGTTGAAATCCGATAAGTCAGAGATACAAGAGGTCAGGCCATGGATGGCAAACGAGCTGAAACAGATCCACTGTATACAATATACAATGAGTTTCAAGTTCAAGTCGAAATGTCATTAAAAAACAGGAATGTTCAAAAGTGGGGAGTGAATTTGAAGCTCCAGAGCAGCCATAGAGAATGACCCAGAGTTCAACACTGTTTAGGTGTTTACTTATGCATGTGCCTTTCTGCACCATGACTGTGCGTAGTTTCTGAGCCATAGTACGGAATTATGTCCGAGATGACGGTCGGATGTCCGTTGGTGAACTGGGTAATATTTCTAGAGTGAGCGTGGTCCAGAAGTTCATCTGGCCACTAATTAAAGCAGGTATCAAGTGACGCTGGTGTCATAGGTCCAGAAATCACTCGTGTGAACAGGAGCAGGTGAAGAGGAAAGAGTCCGGTATTATTCCGGCAACAACTTGGACTGGACCAAGTTAAACCCTGGTCCATATCTTGAAGATCTGTAATCATAGTGTGGCATTTACACAGTGCCTTTCAAAGAAAAACTGTGCCTTTCAAAGAAAAACAGCGCTGAACCTAAACTCACCATTATTGCTATGATGATGGCTTGTTCCTAGAATGCTATAGTTCATTTGCCAACCGATACAAAACTGAAAAATTTTCCATTCTACAAAATAGGGATAGGTGTTTTGGAAATATTACTTCACAACAGCATAAGATTTTACCTTTCTTAATAGTTATAAGGTACCTTTGCCCCTTTAACATCAGATACTATATCCTGTATTTATCCCAAGATATACTGAGATAACCAGCAATAAAACTGTGCTTCAGAAAATATCTAGAGCATTTGAATATTTCATACGCCAGATGACAGACAATTCCCCTCTCTGTATTCATTAAAGGCTTGCAGGTCAACCAATACTGACAGTACTTAACGATTTGGGTGACAGTAACAATTACCTGTGAATTTTCTTACATTAAAATTAAATGATTTACGGTTTGATGAAACTTGAACAGGAGTTGTAAACCCACTACGATAAGGAATCAATTAATGTTCAAAGTGAAATTGATATTCTGGTTGATAATCCATTATGCTTACCAGTCATGTTGAATTAATACTTTGAATTGGTAGCAATAATTGTTTACTTTGTGAAATTTCATTTATGGAATTGTTTCTGTAATTGATAGGCCTACTCTATTCCAGTGGTTTGGCAGCAACATCGAATTTGACGAGCCTCTTAAATGCTGGTGACCACATTGTTACCATGGATGATCTCTATGGAGGTAATTGCATTGAAAATCTGTCACTTAGGACACTTGTTCCACTGATTGAAACCAGATTATGGTCCCAGGTTACTGAAAGTGATTCTAATTAACTACTTTACTGACTTTACTTACAACAAGTAAGTAAGTAAAGCCTAATTCTGGCTGTGCATGATGCAGAATTCTTGAGGGATGAAGTGAAATATGTAATGGACTGTGATGATGATGATCATGATGATCATGATGATCATGGTGATGGTGATGGTGATGTTGCAGGTGGTGGTTGTGTTTTCAGTGATGACAATGCTGATGGTGAGCGTAATGGTGATGATGACAATGATAGCAGATAATAAATCTGATTGTATCTGATTGAGGTCCTTGTAACTAATTGGCTCAGTGTGCATGTTATTATAAAAATGTAGGTAGACTTTTACAGATAACCATCAGAATGTAAGTCTTCCTCATCTCTTTTACTCTAGACTGTCATCAGGCTATAAAATTAGTTTCAACAATTTGGAATGGCTTCATTATGTCAAGTATTTCGGTAAATATTGGCGTTTGGCCATATATTTAATTTCAGGTAGCAATCGCTACTTCCGAAAAATTGCAGAACGTATGAATATTTCTTCGACGTTTGTGGATTTGACAAATTCAGAAGCACTTAGGACAGCAATTAAACCAAATACGAAGGTGGGAAGAATCTGGAGGATTTCTGATTCAGTGCTAATAGTCAGATGATTTATCCAAAGCCAGGAAACAGCAACAGACATATCACTGAAAAGTTTTACTGTTGTCTGTTAATCTGTTCTTTATTCATGCAAGGACAAACCCCGGTCCAGCTCTTATAGATGATAACTTAATGTTGCATATTGTATTGAGCTTCTTCAAGGAAAAACTTGCAGGTGTTGTGTGAGTGTTACATTTACAGTTACAAGGCAAGGTGCTATTTTAATTCTTTGCGGTTACAGTGTCTATTTATGCAGCACTTTTATTAGATAACTAAAATGTGCTATGTAAAGGCATTATTCTATCTATAAGATATTTTAATTCATGTACTTCATTTAACTCCTCCTGTGCCCATGGTGCCAGGTAGTGCAAGTCCTAAGCCTGGAAAAAGAAGGAGGGCATTGTCAACAGTCCTGGCAACCGTAAGATGGCGTTAAACACTGGAAACTAGTACTGTATTTCATATTTTAACAGATTATTACGAGTGGATACATTAATATTTTACAATAATTTTGCATGAGAGATTTCTAATGAGTAGTTAGTAGCAGTTGGTGGTTTTCTTTTGCAGATGATTTGGTTGGAGACGCCAACAAATCCTCTGATGAAGATTGTTGACATTGCAGCCATTTCGAAAATTGCTCATGAACATCCGGGTATCTTTGTAGTTGTTGACAACACTTTCATGTCGTCCTACTTCCAGGTGAACTTCTTGGTTCTGTTCTTTGTACAGATGCTTGAATAAGTTTAAGTTTGTTCATTGTTAGGTCTGTACAAAGTTCTGTCTTGATGTGGGAAACATGTTTTGTGTGCATGTTAGCAATTTGTTTTTTATCATACAAAAATAATGTATTCTTTGGGTATAGTTGATGTTCATGAATTCTAGACATTTCTACAAACTAGAATTATTATTTTATTATTATAAGATTTTAGTTGACAATGTATTTAGTTCTCAGTATTTTGATCAAATGAATTTGACCTTTTTTAAGATGGGTATTTTTTGGTAATGTTGTTCCAATTGGATATAAATGCCATTTGGATACAGTTCAGATATCATGTTCCATTTATGCAAAGTAGACTTCAGTGTGTAAGTTAGTTCTGTGAGTGAATTCAGCTATACTGAACATGCACTGTCAGTGGAAAGACCTGGCAGCGCGGAAGAGGCCTGGCCCTCCCTCTGCCCTCGTGTGCTCACACTAAGAAAACACAGTCTCTAACAGTTCGTGCTCATGGCTTCTATTTAGTTTCTGTATGGAAGAAACTAAATAGAATTTAGTTTCTGTATGGCGGTTGATTGTGTGTTGCAGCGCCCTTTGGAGTTGGGTGCTGATGTGACAGTTCATTCCTTGACGAAGTATATGAATGGTAAGATGTTTTGTCATTTTTTCATTTTTTGATGATCATGGCAAAGAAAATGTCTGTGGAAAGCATAGACATAATGAAACTAATCAGGTACTGACTATATGTCTGATAAGCACCCATGTACCTCAATATAAAACCAGTATAAGTATTACTATATATCATTTCTGCCGGCTGATATGATATTTGGAACTTGAGCGAAAATTGGCCTCTGTGCAATATTAACAAATTTATAGAATTAAACCTCATGTAACACCACCCAGATTCTTGCATATTTGGAAAGAGCACAATAAACTGATAATATTAAAAAAATTCAGCCCTCTAGCTTATTTCATAGCCGAGATTTGACAGTGCAAACTTGATGGATCATGCTGTATTCTCGCAATTCGTTTTTTGCTTATTAGCTTCAAAAATTAATATCTTGGTCAAATTTTGAGATATTCTGAGATATCACTGTTATTCCTAATTTTGCGTGTAATTTATGTAAAAAAATTTCAGACGCATTTAACCTCCTGAGACCCACCATGAAACCACCATGATTTTTTTATTTTCTTTGCATTTCCCTGCTTCATTGCCACTCAGATTGAAGGGAAAAAAGTTTCAAGCACACAGTTTATTGTTTACTATGAAAATTTTTATGTCCAAACAATTAGCACAATGGGCCTTAAATATTATTGTCCAATTATTTGGACATGGTCGTCATGTGCAATGTTTTGGACATTGGGTAAGAAACATATATGTCCAATTATTTGGACATGGTCGTCATGTGCAATGTTTTGGACATTGGGTAAGAAACATATATGTCCAATTATTTGGACATGGTCGTCATGTGCAATGTTTTGGACATTGGGTAAGAAACACATATGTCCAATTGTTTTGACATATGTAAACTGTAGGCCTTTCCCAGCATATCTGACAAATAATGCAGCCGTAAAAGAAATTGCATAGTAATTGCACAATTATTGTTTTATTGTACGCACAAATCTGCAACAAAAGCAAATGTCTCACTGCTGAATAATTGCATGTGTGGTGTCGGTAAAACAAATCCAAAATTACATTCTGGGATAAAATTTAATTTGAACTGTATCATAGACTCCACCCACATTCTTGATAAGGTCTATTTATATAACCATGTGCAAGCTGGAGTAACTTTAAAACTAAGTAAACAGTATTTCCACATGATCAGATGAGTAAGTTTTATTTCTTATGAAATTGAGCGAAACAGTTCCTGCTTCCAGTGAGACACAAGAACATGTCACAGGTCTTGCATCGAATCATAGTTTTGTATTTGCAGGCGAGATTTCTACAGCGCATTGCTGATTTCACCTGTGCAACTTCTGGCATGTGTTTGGCCGCAGATACTCTATGATGAGCCGATGGAACTGGAGTAAAGCGCCCCTTGGTAACTGGCATGGTTTCGTCACCGCTGTTATTGGCATCACCTTGTTCTCCATCACTTAGAAATTTCTCCGCAAGATCCAAACGAAAGTCCACAAACTTCAATATGTCCTTTTTGGAATAACGTAACCGAGCTTTGTCCTGACGATACAAAATCCACGAATTGGCCACTGCCAAATCAAAGAAGTGCATGAAGCACCTTACCGTCCATTTCTTTGTTCTTGCAGAGATTCGATAGAAGCTGATCATGCGGTCCATCAAATCCACGCCTCCCATATTTGCATTGTACTGATTCACAATGTCTGGTCTCGTAACTGAAATGTATTTCTTTTGTTTCCTATCCCAACGCCGACAGGTGTCTTGTGGCTGAGTGGAATGACAAGATGAACCTAATGTTATACATTTGTTGTCGAACCATTTCACGATGCAGAATTTCTCATCTTGTCTCACAGCTAACTGTGACGCACCTCTTCCTCGCTTACTCAGTTCCTTTTCGTTCAGCATATGCAATGCCTCCTTAGGTACACGGTTCTTCATCATTGTTCCTGTTAAATAAATCTCTTTTGACAACATATATTCAATTATGGGAATGCCAGTGAAGAAGCGATCGCAGTAGAGTTTAGTTCCCTTAGGTAATGTTTCAGACAGATGTGCAATGACCAATGCACCAAGACCCAGTTTGGGTTCAGCTGCAACTGGGTGAAATGATGTAATTCCTTGGTAAAGTACAAAATCAAGAACTAAGCCTTCTTTATTTGCTAAAACAAAGTTCTTGATTCCAACTGGATTGGGCTTGGAAGGAATATACTGCCTAAAGGGACATGCTCCAGTGAACGGTATCATTTGTTCGTCGATGGATACCCTGTTTCCCCTTTCTTGCTGAAGGCAGCCTTGCCGAACACGTTCTACAACTGGTTGAATCTTCCAGAAGCGATTATCTTTCGTTTCAGCAACAGAGACATGTGCATCAATCACTACCTTCAGAAATGATCGAATTCTGAAGAAGCGATTTCTACCCATGGCTTCCGAGAGTCTTGGAACTCGAAGGCTCTTATTCCAATACATACGCATGGAAGGATAACGAAGGCACGACATCATCAGATTCATACCAAAGAAAGTCATCATCTCTGCAGGCGTCGTATCCAAACTCTTCCCAGTTAGGAGCGTACAATTCACATTGGTTGCACGTGAAAATTGTTCAAATAAATCCTGATCAAAGTACTCTTGAAAGTAATCACTAGGATTCCAGTCCACCCGCTTATCTGTCGTGTCATCATGCTGTTGCAAAGTAACAAGGTTTGGTTCAAATTTATCTCGCAATTTCCACCTAAGCGGTCTAACATTCTTCTTTATCGGTATATCATCATTAACTGAAGCATTTTCTGAATTAGAAGTACTCTGAGAATCAGAATCACTCATCCTCTTTTCCAACATGTAAGTGTCATCATCACAATCAGATAAAGATAAGTCCGATAATTCTGATTCATTACCATCAGTTATTGGGCTCATCATTCTTCGTTTATTGCGTCGCTCTTGCATAGCCACCATGAATGGAGAAGCATTCCAAGGATCCACAACCTTTCTTTTCTTTCCGGGAACTTTTGATGACACTCCCGCATTTATTGTCGACACAGATTCAGCAGGTCCTGTTGATACTGATAATAAGGTAAGTGTGTCAGATGGCATTGAAACAGAAACATGTGGTGAAGCTGGCGTTGACAAAGAACCTTCCTCAGCTGTTTCCGACACCGGTGGGAGTGCTGGCGTTGAGGCAGTTGACCTTTGAACTTTCTTATCCTTCATTTTTCCTTTAATTGACCTTTTAAATTTCTTCCCTTTCATTTTTCCTTCAGTTGGTGATGACGTGTCTTCGGCAGGTACATCGGACAGCGGCTGTGGTCGAGACGCAGCTTCTGTTTCAGGTGTTGTTGATGTTGTGTCTTCGGCAGGTACATCGGACAGCGGCTGTGGACGAGACGCAGCTTCTGTTTCTGTTTCAGGTGTTGTTGATGTGTTTTCGGCAGCTACATCGGACAGCGGCTGTGGACGAGACGCAGCTTCTGTTTCAGGTGTTGTTGATGTTGTGTCTTCGGCAGGTACATCGGACAGCGGCTGTGGACGAGACGCAGCTTCTGTTTCAGGTGTTGTTGATGTTGTGTCTTCGTCAGGTACATCGGACAGCGGCTGTGGACGAGACGCAGCTTCTGTTTCAGGTGTTGTTGATGTTGTGTCTTCGTCAGGTACATCGGACAGCGGCTGTGGATGAGACACAGCTTCTGTTTCTGTTTCAGGTGTTGTTGATGTGTCTTCGGCAGCTACATCGGACAGCGGCTGTGGACGAGACGCAGCTTCTCTGCTCTTTTTGCCTATTTTTCTGATTCTTTTTTTGACTGGCGACGGAGACGCAGCTTCTGTTTCAGGTGTTGTTGATGTTGTGTCTTCGGCAGGTACATCGGACAGCGGCTGTGGACGAGACGCAGCTTCTGTTTCTGTTTCAGGTGTTGTTGATGTGTTTTCGGCAGCTACATCGGACAGCGGCTGTGGACGAGACGCAGCTTCTGTTTCAGGTGTTGTTGATGTTGTGTCTTCGTCAGGTACATCGGACAGCGGCTGTGGATGAGACACAGCTTCTGTTTCTGTTTCAGGTGTTGTTGATGTGTCTTCGGCAGCTACATCGGACAGCGGCTGTGGACGAGACGCAGCTTCTCTGCTCTTTTTGCCTATTTTTCTGATTCTTTTTTTGACTGGCGACGGATTGTCTGATGCAGCAGCTGGTGTTAACAGCTTTGCTACAATTAAATAATTATATTTTAATCTGTAATCCCACTGCGAGTTTATGTTAAATTTCATCGTATTTCCAGCGTCGAGTTGTAGTTGCTTTATAAATGTCATCCCATTTCGAGTTTTATTTATTTTTATTTACATATCTATTCATAGGCATCTAATTATACAAATTTCGTTGGCTTTTTAATTTAGATTAGGAGGTTAATCGCATATCTACATAGTACACGATACGGCATAGTAGACGAAATGTCAGTAGACGAATGTCTATGCAAAGTGTAGGTAGACGAATTATCGGAACCTTACGACATTACATTACGGATGACCGTTGTCCAATAATTTGGTCACACCAGAAATCAAAGTTTATTTTCAAGTTTACTAAAGTGAAACGCTGTACTTAAGACATCAAACGATGCACGAATAAATATGAAGTAATATTTAGCGATTTAACATTTAAAAAATTAACTATTTCCAATAGATTCGATTATTTATTACCTGGTCGTTTTCGGTAAAAAAACCGGGTGTTCATTGCAGCCATTGTGACGCCTAGAATGGTGCATTTAGATTTCCTTTAGCGCTAGTATTTTTAAACAATCTATGTACAAGTGCATGGACCTTGGACTTAAGCTATAACAATAATATTTCAGAAGATATGGACAAGGGAAGCCATGTCCAAGTACTTGGACGCAGGGACTTTTGAGATATTCTGAGATATCACTGTTATTCCTAATTTTGCGTGTAATTTATGTAAAAAAATTTCAGACGCATTTAAAGGGGTGTGGTGGACACCTCTGGTTGATTTTATGTGGATTGACCCACTAGTTACTTAGTTTTGTTATGTTTGATGTTAAGTTCTGCAGTTTGGTCAAAGGTGTCTCTAGTGAAAATGCCATCTGCTATGATAATGTTGATAAGACCCTGTCAGCATGTTATCCACAGTGGCGGCGATCTTGTTTCACAGGTGGGGGGACACTGTTGAACTGATCTGGTGAAAAGAGTTTTTAACTGATCTGCTCAAAAAAAAGGTAAATTTTTTTTACCATTTTGGGGGAAAAATTTGACAACCTTTTTTGGTGTTTCTTCAGAAAGTGGGGGGACAAATGTATGGTGTCCCCCCACTCTTAAAGGTGGGGGCGCTTGTCCCCCTCAACCCCTCCCATGATCGCCGCCCATCGTTATCCACATTTGCTTACTATTATATCATGTAAAACTTTTGATTATGTAGTAATTGTTTATTTAAGATTTAAGGAAAAGAGTTAGAAAAGTATCCAACCGATAAAAACCCTATTGCATTGCAAACTTTCAAATCAAATGCAGCTTGGTACAATTATCAGGACTAAAATATCAGAACCGTTCCAATTTTATTTGTTTAAGGATGTACTGTCATATTTTAACAACCCAACCCTAGTATGAGAAGGTTTTGGCAACTGTGTAATGGCTACTATGGATCTGACATGGTGTAATGATCTGTAGACTGAGGACTTGTCATAGTTTACAAGAACTTCGATTAAATAAAGACTTATAGTATCATCGCCGCATATTCTTTAATTAAAATAATGTATTGAATAGCTCTAGCATTTGCCAGTTGACTGTACAGTTTCCCATTCTCACAGGTTCCTTAGAAGTTAGTCAGTTGTAGCTGTTGTAATTGTTGCTCCAGCCAGTGTGGTTTTACAAATTATCTCAACAGTGAAAATGTGACCTACATCTTTTAGCAGAGTCTCAATTTGTCTGATTTCTAGTCTTTTTCTGTTTTGTATGAAGGTCATTCAGATGTTGTTATGGGTGCCGTCATCACAAGAGATGAAAGCTTAGCTGAAAGATTGCGTTTCCTGCAGAACGGTAATTTCCTTCTTATCCTCTGTCGGAAAATAATTATTTAATGCACAGCTAAACGAAGTTTGCATCATGCTTGATGTCATTTTGTGAATGAGTACTGAGTCTAGAACAGACTCGCTCCTTTCTAGCCAAAATGTTTATTTTTCAATTATTATGCATGCAGTAACACTGGGCTGTAAAAATTCTTTAGTTTCAAAGTACTGTTAGTACCTAGTAACATAACATATATAGCACCTTTTAAGTATTTCTCAAACTGCTCCCTACTCCAGCCTAAGTGGTGTAAAATGTTTATTAAGAGCAAAATCATGAATGCATTTTCTATTAAGGATGAGTTCTAACTTTTAATGAGAAATTTAAAATAAAATTGTGCTATATAATTTCCTGACTTTAATATGGATGAATGAAACGTTGTGATTTAGCGATTGGAGCAGTGCCTTCGCCATTTGACTGTTATCTGGTGAATCGAGGTCTGAAGACGTTGGCCTTGAGAATGCAGGCTCACATGAAGAATGGTCTTCACATCGCTCACTGGCTTGAGAAAAACCCCAGGGTCACCAAGGTCATTCATCCTGGTACGTGGCATGTGCTTCACTTACACTCAACTTTTGCAGAATTGTATTGAAGGATATATAAATAAAATCTTGAGGTTAGGAGTATTATTTCTACAAAGATTCTTAATTGTGGAGAATGGTATGTGTAAGAATTGAAGTCATGGCATTATGCTGGCTGTGAAAAGTTGGATATAATTTCCATGTTTGTGATCATTAGGTGTGCGTGATATAATCTATTGGTTAGCATGCTTGAATGTGCACTCAGAGGCCTGGATTTAAATATCCACTAGTGCAGAAAGATGTTTTGAAGTTTTCGTTCCAATTGTGCCCACTAACGAACTATAATATAAAATGAGTACATGACTGTACACTGTCCGTGGGATCAGGTGGAAAGGGAGAATACTGGCCATCTGCCCTTATGTGTGTCTGGGCCAAGAAAAATCAGTAATACTTTGTACCCAACTAACTTGAGGGACTGCTCTCTAGTACTGGTTTAATGGTTGCTGATGAACTGTGAATTTTGCAGTGAGAATAAGCAGTGCTAGAGCATCTGAAATGTTTCATCATTGTTAGCAACAATGGGTTTTGTATTTTCTTCCAATTTTTTAACCAGTTATTTTCATTTTAGGACTGGCTTCCCATCCGCAGCATCAGCTGGCTAAGAAACAGATGCGGGGATTCAGTGGAATGATCACATTCTTCATCAAAGGCGGGGAAACTGAAGCATCTCGCTTCCTCAGTAGCCTCAAGGTAGCACAGCATTTTTTAAATGAAAGTTCCTCTTGAAATTGTTCAGAAGTGGATTGCACTTGTTGATGCATATTAGAGAAAAGTCTGAACAGCAAATGTCTCATTACAATTGTAATTGTAATTGCAATTGAGAAGTTACACAGCGCCACTCAAACTCAGAGGCGCTCCCAACCCGGGTCATTGTCTTCACTGACAGAGAGAATGGTTTTAGGCGCTTGCGGAACTGAGCAGGAGGGAGAGTGAGGAGGTAACCCTAAGGGCTGAGGCAAGCGGTTCCAGCTGGAGGGGCCCACAACAGCAAAACTCCAAGACTGGGCCGTGTGGCAGTGTGTATCTGAGGGACCACCAGGTGACCACAGGCCAACGACTGGAGGGAGATCCGACCAGGTAAACTGAAAACCGGAGTACAAAAGGCCTTGAAATACAGAGGACCAGAGGCACAAGACAGTTACGCACGAGGGATAGAACCTTAAATTGGATGCATTGGTGAATGGGAAGCCAGTGAAGGGAGTCATGGATGAAGGAAAAGATATGAGCAAACTTCATGATGCCCCTATAAGACGGGCAGCAGCATTAAAGATGGACTGAAGCTTTGATGCAATGGATAGGCCAATTCAATGCACAGCTATGTTATGATTGAATAATGTATTAATGCATCAAGATGTTTTTATGATGCCTTTAGGAACCTCAAGTATTACAGACATGTCTAAGTAGGCATGACTTAAAAGAAAGACAGTTATACACCAATGCAGCCATGTACTGCATGCTTACATGTCAAGTGCCATGCCATATTTTTCTGTGGCAGTAGTAAACTGTTGTGTCTAATATTGAGAACTAGAATTCACAGTGTTTAAGAAAGGTATCCTATCTCTGCTTATCAGATGCCCTAGTAGATTAAATTGCTAGGAACTATATTTCATTTATCCCTGTGCAAGCTACATAGTTATTGAAGCATTGGTTTCTGTTGTCTTGCGGCAAAGTGATGCAAATTGGCTGCTGTACATTTGTATAGTGCTACAATGGCATATCAATTAATATTGCAAGCCACAGCTTGAAAACAATGCTTGTGAGCTGTAGCATGCAATATTTGATTTGTGATGGTAGCACTGTACGATGCTGTTAAAGGAAGTTATGTCTTTGCTATGTAGTTATGAAATAAACATAGTAATTGCAATTTCAGGTTGTAACATTGGCTGAAAGTACAGGCGGGCCTCAGAGTCTGGCCAAAATGTAAGTTAGGCCAGTGCTTTTCCCTGCCTTGCCAGCTGTCTTGCCTCCGCTGCATTTGGCTTTCTTGTCAGAACTTGAACACTTTTTATTGAATTATATTACAGCTGTTCGTTTTGGCTGAGAGCCTTGGCGGATATGAAAGTCTGGCCGAGCATCCGTAAGTCTTGTTTGTATTCGTCTGGCTGCATGATTATTATCATCATTATCATTGCTATCATAACCACAGTTAAGTAGTACCTCACAAGATATCTGCATCATGATTGTATCCTTACTGCATCCAATAAACCTTTTGACACACTTTCATTGCCGTAATTCATATCAGTTCATGGTGAAAAGAGCGTGCTGATATTATATGCGAACGTGTCCAATCGCTTTCATTCGCTCTCATGGCCAGGAGACCAGCAGAACGCGTTTCGATTCCCACAATCTCCCTCGGGCGGGCGCCTTGCATGGCTGCCAAAACGTGTGTTTAGTTAAGATATTGATAATTGTACTGTCATGTTTCAATGTAATCTTACTGTGTTTGTCAGTTTGAATTAATATAGGAAAGATTATTATTATTATTATTACTTGTTCAATGCATTCTGTTTCTCATATACACTTAATTAATGTCTTAATTTAAGATCTGCATTGAATTGCTTCAGGTTTTTTGTACTTTTACAGACTTGTTGCATTCGATGTGGCATTGGTTATTTGTAAATTATTATCAAGGGAGCAGTCTGTTTTTCTATAAGAAGTTAATTTCTAAATAGTTACGGGATTATATTTTTCATTTGCTATTTAACTTTTGTTTGCTCTGGAATTATGTGAAGTTGCTGATGCTTGCCAGCCTCTGAAGCAGCTGCTTTTCATTTATTAATTAATGATGTTTGGTTGCTATATTTACCTGAATAAACTGTCCATTAATTTATAATCTAAAGTAAATTTGTAATAAAATTTTTGCAAACATTTTACATAGATTTTAAAACGGTATATTTCCTTTCTGTTGTATTTTTAATATTTCTTGTACACCGTCATTTTGGAGAGGTTCTTAAAGGCGCATTATAAATAGCCAGGTACGGACATAGCATTCATTCCTCATTTGCTGCTCTAAGCAGTGCCGACCTTAGGGGCGTGCCAACCGTGCGGCCGCACGGGGCCCGCAACTTAGGGGGCGCGAAAATGTCACAGAAAATTAACGTGAAGAAGACACCCTAATAATAATAATAACAATTATAATAATAATACTAATAATACTAATAATAATATTGACGAGGGAGAAGCCGTTCCAGAATAACAACATTTCTGTCATAGTTTTGATCGCCTGTAAATAAATAAAGATTATTTGGAAAAAGAAAAAATAATAATAACGGTTTCGATTAAATCTTCTCATTTTTCAATAAAATAAACGTGAACTTCCTCTAAATCCCAGAAGTCTGTTGCATAGCTAAATTTGACTTGTTTTACATGTTAACAATCTACTAAAATAAAGTGATTAGCAATGAAAAACAATTTTACTTGTGTTACGCGGCCCGTACAGTATACTCTGCACGGAGCCCAAATTATCCTAAGGCCGGCACTGCACTAAGTCTTAGTTGAACATACTTGTTACAGATATTTGATGAATGAATAGCTCACCTTATCACAGACTTTGCTGTAATGGTCTTGTAGGGCTATTATGACGCATGCATCTGTGGCAAAAGAGGAGAGAGAGACTCTTGGTATCAGCGACAGCCTCATTCGTCTCTCGGTTGGCATCGAAGACGTTGAGGATTTGGTGGAAGACATCGATCAAGCACTGAAGACTGCGGTAAAACGATGCGACCTTTCTTATAAAGTTATTTGTACTTTACAAGAAGTATCTTCAGTGGCGTCACTATCAGAGTGGGGGGATGTGCGGGCTGCACAGGGTGACACCTTCAGAGGGGTGACACCAAAATGTCAAAATAACTGCATAGAATATTTTTTGCAGATTTTCAGCAGAAATTTATTATTTTTAAATTAACAATAACAGATAACAACAAAAACATTTGTGTCAGCCCAGCTTACATGTACTGTATCAGTATCAATTTACCCAAGGTTGAAACTCTATGCTAATTTACTTTTTTGCGCCTTCTAATGGGGTGACACCATGACTTCCCGAACTGGGTGACACCAACCCTAGTGATGCCACTGAGTATTTTTTACTCTGCTCTAAAGTTTTGACTTTTATGTGATATCTCTTGATATCTGTATGCCCTTTCAATCGTCTGCCAGGAATTCTTTTTTTGTTACTGTTGCGTATATGCTTCATTCTCCTTGTTATGTTGGTCTTGAGGGTACTTTGAAAGCTTTTATAAACTGCTGCATAACAGCGTAACAGCGTTCCGGAGCCCAAAACTCATTAGTTATCTTTATCTTATTTAATTATAGATTTGTGTATGTAAACATTTACATCACAGTCATAGAATATCTGAGGACCCTACTAAATAATATTGGTATGCATGCAGCTATTCAACATATCCAATGAGGTGGAGCTTATATACAAAACTGTTTCATGTACCAACATTTACTGCAGTTAAGGAATAAATTGAAAGATTATGATTATCTTTCTGAATGTTCTTTGGTTGTTCTATTGTGATCTTTTCTGCGATATGTTGGTCTAATGGCTGGATTTGTGTTTCTTTCAGGTACCTGATGCTTAATGATGTCTGCATAATTTCTGATTTACATTTTCTGAGATCACTGACGTCTACGATTTCCATAATTATCCGGTGTAATTGAAAATCCAAATGTTTAGATATATATTATTCAGTTTCATAGAGGGTAATGAGTGTGCTGTAAAAATATTTTCCCATAGCCCTGCAATTATTTAATAGCGTTTGCAGTTTGTGTAATACTTCAGCATCTTGCACAAATACCTATGAAACACTTGACATCAGATTGAACAGTAAATGCAGATTCTAATTGTGATTTGGAACAAGGAATGTGTGTCTTTAAAGATTTCACATTTACGATATTAATGTGTTTTACAGATTTGATGTTTACGATAAAAATTTACAGAAAACTGCTGTATGCATTTCATTATTGTGTGTTTTGTGAAATTCTGTGTTACACAATGCACTTTATGTCTAGGTAGTGTTTTGGAACAATAAATCCATGGAGGTTTCATTGGATAAATTTGTAAAATCCTTGCGTTTTGTTAAATGACTGTTCATATTGTCAAAAGTCTTGGTCTTGGTCTTGCAAAACCAAGACCAAGACTTTGAGCCTCAAGACCAAGACCAAAACCTTGAACCTCAAGACCAAGACTTTTTGTCTCAAGACCAAGACTTTTAAAAACGAACTCGAGTGCACTCGAGACCAAGACCTTGGTCTCGAGGACAAGACTGGATGTGGAACGAAGAATTGGGTTGTCAAGAGGAATACTACAGGCACTACACAATCAGCAGGACCACCAAAGTACAGGTGTTTGAGACACTTGTGCTAAACATATTATTGTATAATTCGGAGACATGGACATTGAAGGAGGTGCAGAAAAGACGACTGAGGGTGTTCGAAATGGTATGTTTACGAAGGATAGTGGGAGTCACCCGAAGAGACGGGATAAGAAATACGGAGATACACAGCAGTTTGAATATACAGCAGGACTTCGTGGACAGGATAAGGATCAGGAGACTGCTATTTCGGCCATATATCAAGAATGCGAAATGAAAGATACCCGAATATAGCACTACATGGATACGTACACGGAGAGCGGAGGAGGGGAAGACCAAAGTTGCGATGGATTGATGGGATTCGAGAGGACTACAAGCCTATACCCGGGGTAGCTGCCTATACCCCGGGCAGCCGAACCAACGCTCAGATAGATAGGGAGGCAGAAGGACAGAAGGCAGCGTAGGTATCGGGCTTTCGTCCGGTGCATCGATGCCTATGGTGTCTAGACTGGCTCTAGACTACCGCTGCCCCTCGGGCTACCGGCCTTAGCTGTAGCAATACCTGTAACAAGATTCCAACAGTCTTGTTGTCCTCGAGACCAAGGTCTTGGTCTCGAGTGCGCTCGAGTTCGTTTTTAAAAGTCTTGGTCTTGGTCTTGAGGTTCAAGGTCTTGGTCTTGGTCTTGAGGTTCAAGGTCCTGGTCTTGGTCTTGGTCTTGAGGTTCAAAGTCTTGGTCTTGGTTTTTCAAGACCAAGACCAACTGAATTTAAAATTTTTCCGCAGCCATTGCGGTCAATAACGGTTTAAAAAGGCTCACGATTTATACATTTAAATCCAGTGCTTGAAAAGCTACATGTGTGTGCCAGCGACTTCAGCACCTATGAAAAGTAGGTCAAGCCAAAATTGGTAGGAAGATAGATTTCCATACATCGAAATTGGTTCAAATCTATCTATCTCCGGCTCATCATGGAAAGAAACATGACCACCACACACGATTTAGACATGTAAATGATCTCTTTTTTACATGGCGAAATTTTTATGAGGCCCCACAAGGCACGTCTTGGTCAGAAAATTTCTGAGCGAATTGGTTTTTATAAAATGCAACCGGCATTTGAAATAACATTTTGCATGAAGGACTTAATTTGTAAATTCGAATTCAGAAATTCTCTGCAGTCTGCATTTAGACATGGTTTGCTTCATTAAAGTAGCGAGTAGTCCGACTTGACAGTTTTTAGTAAGGAATAGTGTGGATATGATTGTGATTTTTGGGTCTTGGTCTTGGTCTTGAGGTTCAAGGTCTTGGTCTTGGTCTTGAGGTTCAAGGTCTTGGTCTTGGTCTTGAGGTTCAAGGTCTTGGTCTTGGTCTTGGTCTAGAGGTTCAAGGTCTTGGTCTTGGTCTTGGTCTTGAGGTTTAAGGTCTTGATAACAAGACTGGATTCCAATACGCGAAAAACAACTCTAGCCTACTGTTGGTAATTTGGTAAATAATCTTTCAAGATTTTCGTTTTGTGTTGCTCTTCCTTTAGGCCTAATCTATTCATTTTCTTTATCAACCTGTCATTATATATGACGGGCAATTACTCTAATTACTTAATTCATACATATATGTATGCTATTTTTAATTCTGTTAATCAGCTTAATGTTTAGTTTAATTAATTTAAACTGAAGAAAAGTTATTATATGGATGCTGTGGTATTCCTGTGCTATCAAGCTTCATGAATATCAAACTGGTCCCGCTGATTCGGTTCGAGATTCAATTCGAATTCGAATCTTTACCCCCGAATCGATTCGAGATTCGATTCGACTGAAAATTTTTGATTCGCAGGTCCCTACTGTCTGCATACCCAGACGTAGGCCTAGTATCACTTTCGTCAAACAAACGTGTTATTTCCTCCCTAGACAAACCACGTTTGCGACCTTTCATTTTGGCCTACAGTACGACCATGACGCCTGCCGGCTAGTAGCCACTTGTACTATGACGCCCTCTGCACAACAGACATGACCTAACATAATCCCGAGTTTATACGGGCTCCACGCCTACTAGGTGGTGAGTTCTATCCCTGCCAAAGTTAACATGACCTAACATAATCCCGAGTTTATACGGGCTCCACGCCTACTAGGTGGTGAGTTCTATCCCTGCCAAAGTTAACTCGGGATCCACGCTATGGGAACGGATTCCCCAGCCCGAGTATAGGCCTACTCGGGATCCACGCTAAAGGTACCAAAAAAAGTGACCTTATTTGAGGTTTCTAATGTCTTCTTAAAATCCTGCAAGTACAGTTCGGTGTTGATGCCCTAGAAATTCAATGGATTGCCTCGTTCCTTTCCTTGATATAATTATCACTGTGTCAAACTTGTGGGTGCTCATCGAAATCTTTTCTGTCGTCTTCAGTGTCCCCCAAGGACCCATTCTCGGCCCTCTTCTCTTTATTCTATGCACTTCCAATATTGTTAACATATCACAGCACGATCTCATGACCCCGGATCCACCTATGCGCTGGCGACACCCAGCTCTACATGTAGGCCCTATAAAGCTCTCTGGGAAGAACATTGGTGACATCAAAATAAAAATCGAGGCATGCATCCAGTCCAGATATTCAATCCTGGTGTGCATCCATGCTTCTGAAGCTAAATGCCAATAAACAGAACTCATCTGGTTCGACCGTCGAAACAGTTGGGAATGGGATGACGTTAAACTAATGAAAACCATTAACTTCTACCCAAACTGTTCTATTCCACCGGTATCCACCCTTTGACGTGGTCCGCGACCTCGGTGTTATGTTAGACTGCAATCTTAACATGACTCATCGCATTTTTTCCATTGCCAGAGCATGCTATTTCCACCTTCCCATCCGTGCCCGTATAGCCTTCAAAATCTCCCTCTTCATGTCGGACTACCATATTCACACTGAAGCCTCTTCATCGTACATGTTCTGCAACAAATTCCAGAGGACTCCGATTGGCCGCGCTAGGTACGTATTATACCGTACTTCGCACCAACCGGAAGTTTGGAGTCGTGCCATAATAGAATGGAACAGTCTTCCAACTATAGTCCGTCAATGCATATCTGTTGCTCATATTTAAATCAAAATTTAAAACTCATCTATTCACATTGTGCTATGACTTGAAATGCAGCGCAACGCGCTTCGTGCAAGACTTTTTGTTAAAGCGCATTATAATTGTATCGTATAGGGCCTACTGTATCGTAGACTAAGCGACGCCTCATCGTCTGACAGAGGTTCGATGAAAACACCTGAAAGAATACCATTCAAACCTTGTAGCGAGTAGGCCTATACTGATTCGCCTCAGATTACATTTCAATGTGACTGCGCGCGTTAATAATGTTCGTAATAATAACAATAAAAATAATAATTATAAAAATAATAATAATTACTATAGTCAGCTGCTTTGATCATGTAATTGCATCTGCCGACTGCATATTACGCACAGATATTAATAAAATAATGACGTCATAAACAAGACAAAAACGTAATATAATAAGTTCGCGCAAGAGTTTAAAATATGTTGCAGTTGAACTGAAAGGATTCAACTTTGCTGTTGAATGTATCGGCGTTGGTAATGCTGATTATTACGCGACAAAAGTCGATTAAACTCCTGATAGATTCTGAATTCTCTCAGAAAGTTATTTTACCACAATGGCCGAACCAAGTGAAACTACACAGACTAATGGAGGAAATTCGTACGCTTTTATCACGTTAACATATAATAAGCTTTTAACTTTGCGATTGATGAGGTTGCAGTAGGCCTATTTCTTAAGGTGTTACTCTCACTGTACAGTATGTGCCTCAACTCGCTGAACCCGTTGATTGTCAATAAACTTATCTATTAACTGTGCATTTAGTCATCTTCGGCTGAAACTTTAAACTTTCTTATCTCGATTCTTACCTTTAACCGCTCAACGAATATATCCACGACGCCAGTGCTTCATAAATGGAGAGACAGCCGCACGGGCAGAAAGAGAGAGACACACACAGACTGATGAATAGGTAGAGATAGAGAAAGAGAGAGGTAGTTAAATACAGAGAATAGAGGGCAGAGAGACGGACACACACAGTGGCCTAGGAAGGCTTTTGGGGGCCCTTGTGCAGGACTTCGATGATGGCCTCTTGAACCCCCTTCGATTTGAAAAAAAAAACGCTGTGCGAAGAACGCTTTTGCAGCATTTGCATATTTCGCACCGTGAGAAATATGCAATTGTCATAAATCGCACCCGAATTTAATAATAATTAAATAATTACATTTTAATTATTTTCTCTGATTTATTTTTTATAAAACTTTTTTATTTCTCCAGGCTAACATAAAAATTTGAACTAGAGATAATTAATCTAGAAATATTGTTCCATCTGCTATTAGGCTACTGCTGAAATAAGCTATGAATTATATCCACACTTAAATTCTGTCAAATTGTGAAACAGTTGGGTTGATTGATAAAAATAACGAAACAGTTGAACAAATTAGACAAGTGTTTAGTCCACGGTAGTCTAAAAAGAAGAATCCGAAAATTCGGAAAAGTTAAAACGTTTGTTTGTGCGCCTTCTCTTGAGCAAAAATATCTACCACTTTTGAAGTGTCAAGCTTTCTGGCATGTTCATTTTCTATTGACAACATTGCCAAATCGCTCAGCCTCTCTTCTGACATTGTATCCTACTTCGTAGATAGTTTTGAATAGCTTCAATTTCGCAACAGTCACAGGCAAGTCAACAGAAACATGCCGGCATCACTGAATGTAGAGAACTTCGAACGAAAGCTAGAGCTGTCAGGGGCCCTTCTGACCGCCGGGGGCCCTTGTGCGTTGCACAACCTGCACAGCACATCGCTACGCCGCTGGACACACAGTTAGACAGTGTCTAACAGACATGCTCCGACGAATAAATAAATAAGTGAATCAAATTGCGAATCAATCATCAGTCACTCAGTCGACCAATCAATCTGGAAACGGCATGCCACCGCTTTGTATTTGTGTACGGCTCTCTCGTCAAGAGTACCGGTACGGTCTCCTTGGGATATCAGGAGACAAGATCAGTATCCAGAGAACTTAGATGTCCACTTAGTAGAGGGCATTCAACATTTTCTTAGCACTACATTGCATTATATAGCATGTATATCACGTGTTGTGTTCCACTCTCAATGCAAAATATGCAAATGTTGTTAAGCAGTGTAAAAATCCAACATTTCATATCTAATAATTTATTCAAGCGTGTTTGAATGCTTCTGGAACCCGTCTCCGTTATAACTAATTCGATCAAAGGCATCATCCCATCGTTCTTCAAGCTAGGGTGAAGGAAACCGCTCGGATTGTTAAACCCACTGCTGCTTAATCCCATCCCATATTCCTCAGAAGATACCCGAAGGTGTCCTGTTAATGTGGATCAATAAACGCCTATACATCTGGGGCGCATAGAACAGTGCATTTTCTACTAGCAGCTGCTTTATTGTGGAAGGTCTGTTGGAAATGACTTCAAACTAGCCCCAGTTATGTTCATGCCGCTGCTGGACCAGATCATGGATCATAGGGCCTACTGTTGCCGAAGGGACACGCAGGCGATTGCAATTAATTGCAGGTTTTGTATGGCATTGAATTTGACGATGATGCTTTTGCCTTGGAGAGAGTAGCGCTTCGCAGAGGGCATGACAATGACATGATGATGATGATGATGATGATGATGATGATGATGATGATGATGATGATGATGATGATGATGATGATGATGATGATGATGATGATCAGTATGAGAAGAACAAGAAGACGACGAAGAAGAAGAAGAAAAAGGAAAAGAAGATTATGATGGAATGTGTTGATCTTCCCATCCGAAACATTATTCAACCGAAGAATCTCAGTTCCATTACCGTTGTCGGAAGACAGCATTGCCTTATATAACGTCCGCAGGAATTTTTTTAGGGAGGAGCGAACTATTTGTACGGGGGCATAATTTTTGTAGGGGGAACAAACTGACGTTTCTGCATAAAATAACACGTGAAACTTTAAATATATATAGCTGTCAAGGACTTCACCTAAATAATTATGTTTCCGCATTGAAAATCGTGTTGGGGCTGTTGTAATTATCATAGTAATCAAAAGATTTAATTTTTGTAAAATATGCGCAAAAATCCAGGGGCAAATACTCCGTTGCTCCCTCCAGACTCCCTTGGGTGCGATTATTTATGTTGATCTCATAGAGTATCAAGTGCTAAGTGATGATGGTGAATGGTGTGTTGTAGGAACTGGAGACAGTTCTGGTTGCTGCTCTGGAAAAACTATTTGCTCCAGAAGAAGAAGATCTTGCTGACTATTGCAATCGTTGCCTTTCCGTTCTTCACGGTTCGAATGCTCGTAACTGCGCGAAACGCAAAGGCACCCACCATCGCAACAAACGCAACAACCTACGACAGCTTCTTCGTTACTCCAGACATGATCGACAACTTGAAATTTCCACCCGCAAATTTTATCCTCGCTTACGCTCCCAACACGACCCTCGTCACGAGGATTGTGAACAGAGCAGCGATCACCTTGGGCGTCAAGATTCCAACGAGTATGTCTTATTTCTATCCCTATGACGCACACCTGGGGTCTACTGGACCCCAGCGATAACAGTTCCTTGATAACTACGTCAATACAAATAGTAAAAATCTGATAGGTCTATATTTCTAATTCCTCAGCTATTCATCCCCCTACATTTGTGGATAACTTTGAAGAGATTAATGTTTTTGGTTAAAGAGTAAAAAAATAAGATAGACACCTCGGGCATATTTAGCATACCTAGGGTCCAACAGACCCCAGGCTGTAACATTGATAGTCTCATGACGCATTGACTATAGCTATTGCATAATCCAGGCTACGTCAGTAATGGAAAGACATGTACTTCCATGGTACAAAACTGGAAGAAACATAACGATACACAACTCGGCTTTGACCAGCAATCAAAATTGCAGGCAGCACTACAAGCCCGGTAGAAGCGCTGTGTAATCTGTCTGCGTACGTTTGAATAACTGATTATTGTTCATCACAAAAAAAAAATTTGTACAGTGAATATAACATTATATCATGATCCAAACATGTTGCATAACTGCATGCACTCTCTCTCACGTAAACTTGGATCATTCATTTCCATGTTCTATTAAAATTGTAGAACTTGGGGCCATGTTATCGATGGGGTCCATTAGACCACAGGTGTGATAAATGTGTTGGCTCGGAAGGTGTGCATCATAGGGCTATATATCGTATGTTCATGTTATACCTAATAACTCTTGATGATTGAGTTGACTAAGCGCTACCATCGAATAAGCCAGTGTCCGCCTTTTGTGTAGCGCTGCGATATATCGGAGATTAACATTCCAAGATTTGATTCCATATAATAATAACAGTAGAGTACATCAAAGCATACATACATCACAGTAATCGTAATCCTGATCAGAATTCAATGAGTGTTAACACGCGCCGTGTAGTGGGAACCAGCTTATTAAAAGGCCTATTCAAAAGAAAAGGGAGTGGAATCCAGTCTGCAGTATGGTTCAGTATGTACTACAGAATGACGCTATATGGTGTGGTATGGCATAGAAGGGTAATATTAATAGTAGGCTACGGTATTGAAAGATGCATCTTCTTCTTCTTCTTTCCCTTCAGGCTCGAATTAATCCCTCTTTGGAGAGGGGTCAGCCACTCGGATCCTTCTCTTCCACTTGTTTCTTTCTTGAGCATCTTCTTTCTTCAGTTTTAGGAGTTTTAGGTCTTGTTGTATCGTGTCTTCCCATCTCTTCCTCTGTCGTCCCCGACTGCGGCGTCCATATCCCTCTGCATTCATGATTCTTTTCACACAGCTATCATCCTCTTTTCTCATTACATGTCCATACCACCTCAGCCTGGTCTCTCGTACTTTGTCAGTTATACATGCCACCCCGAGCTTCTTTCTGATGTCCACATTTCTTTTCCTGTCCTTCAGTGAGATCCCCAGTATCCATCGTAGCATTCTCATCTCTGTTCTCTCCAGTATTGAAAGATGCATGGTCCGACATAATTATTCTTTACTATTTCATTCCATAAATTATAGCCAATAACTATACTGCTACAACGTTTTATCAAATTGCTACGTGACTGGTTAACCAAAACGTGGCTATAAGGGCACAGTGACTGCTAATACTTAATGTTGATGAACTTATTTGTCTTCAATCGCCAGCCATTTCTTAATTAATAACGTTTCCGCTTTTCACTTTCTCGTCTAGCGTTCGCGATCTACATGTAGTGGCTCTTGACAATTCTGTCACCTTTACTGAACACATTTCCAAACTCATTCGCACTTCCTACTTTCACATAAGGTGCCTTAGGGCTATCCGTCGCTCTGTCTCATCTCCAATTTGCAATTCGATTGTCCATGCATTTGTCTGCTCTAGACTTGACTACTGTAATTCCCTCCTCATTGGTCTTCCCAATGTTCGTCTTGCTCCTCTATAGTCCGTGCTCAATGCTGCTGCTAGACTAATTACTCGTCTTCCTCGATTCTCTCATATCACCACCTTTATGGCAGAAGAACTCCTGCTTTCTGCCCGCATCCAATTCAAGGTCCTCATCCTTATATCTAAGGCTCAACTTGGTTTCACTCCGAAATATTTATGTGACTTAATTCATCGCCATCATTCTGCTGCTTCTCTTCGTCCTCTTCGTTCCTCTGACCGTTTGGACCGCCTCGTTCCCCGTGTCAGGACTTCTCTGGCTCAATCTAGGTCTTTTGCCTCCATTGGCCCTGCTCTTTGGAATGAGCTTCCTCCGTTCGTTCGCTCTTCTATTCTCTCAGTTAACGTCTCTTCCTCTTTTACCTTTCTCAAAACTTGCTTTTCTTTCAGGGTCTCTCGCACTGGGAGCGCTTCTGAATAACCATCCCGCTAGAAGCGCTTTATAAATTATCGAATACAATACAATACAATTATGTTTAGAAGCCTGTAATAACCGTGTGATAGTTGTGAAGATTGTCTTTCACATGATGTTTAATTAAAGGGTAAGTTACTTCATTTTTCTTTGGTGTAGATCTGGGCTTTGCATCTGACAGTGCTGTGGAGGAATACGTGGCGATACATCAGAATATTTTTGGCGCAATCGTTTTCCTCGATTTGGAAGACTTGGACAGTCTTCCGCAGAATATTACCTACAAGGTCCGTCTGCATTCAGACCAAGGGGAGTGGAAAACAAATGCCACATTCTATTACCTAAATACGTTCGAACCGAGAGATGTGGATGATCGATTTGGTGGGAGAGATCCAGGTACTTTTAATTGTAGATCAACTAATTATTAATCTAATTTTTATTATTTATTCATTGTATACAAAGAAAAACGCAAACTCATTCAGAGGAGAACTCAGGAAAATCATCCTCTACTAAAGAGATATTATAACAGAATATGCCTAGTGGGTAGGCCCTATAGAAATACAGAAATTGAAACATAGGGCGTTAAATAAATCAATTAACATATAAAAATATAACCACTTTAATAATAATTAATAAATAATAATACATCCACTGCCGGAGAGTTTGACAACCTCACTAAATATCGGTTACATAGACGCTCTTACTCTTGGGGGACCGAAGGATAAAGTTGAGTACGAAATCAGCTTCATAGAGAAACACACGCCTTTGTATTATATGGCCTGCAGCTGAATCGAATAAAATGCAAAGCGTCCGTTAGAAGTTATGATGTAGCAAACAAGACTCAGGCCTTCGCCGAGTTTGAACATGTCGCCGTTGACGATTTGTGGGTCAGAATAATTATGCGCTAGTCTATGTGGGCCCTATTATAGATAGCCTATATGTTAGGCCTATAGTTAGAGGTTAATTATTGATGTTATGACTTATGTGAACTGACACTAATAATATTTGTCTTGACTTGATTACATATTTACATTTCATTGAACAGCCTTTTCTGAATTGACTATATACATTATACAATGATGACCTATAATAATGACTATTAAAGGGACTCTGCGTATTGAAACCAAAGTAACTGGATACATGATCAGTATCCGTCTCTAGGTCAGAATTTAACACAATAAGGGACATTTAGGCCTACACATTACATCCAGAAATGTCAAATCGTCAACGGCGACATGTTCAAACTCGGCGAAGGCCTGAGTCTTGTTTGCTACATCTTCTATAACAGCTAGAATCTAATAACACTTAATCCAGTATGAAATGTAATAATACATAAATGTTAACATATACATGTATAGATAAGATGGATTTGTGTGGGAAATGGACTTCGTTACAGGCATCTCCCAGTGGCCCAGGACTGAACGACGGTTAAAATTATAAAATTATGAGGACGAAAACGATAAATTTGATATAGGCCTAATAATAATATCGAGACTAGACTAGACGAGACTACCATCACAGTCCACGCTACTGCTGCTACGATCGAGCTTTGGCACGCCGAAGCTACTGTGCCTATTGAGGACGACACCATGCTGGGATCACCCTTCACTGGACACACTTGAGGTAGTCTTGAGCAGTGATGGGCACTTTTAACTACTGTAGTTACTAACTAGTAGTTATAACTACTATAAAGGTAGTTGTCTAGTAGTTATAACTACTTTTAAAGAAGTAGTTTAAAAAATAGTTATAACTATTTTTATCAAGTAGTTTGTAGTTAACAACTATATTTCGTATTAACTACATTTTTCCCATTTAGTATTTACTTTAGCTAGCTCCATCTTACAAGAACTTCTGTAATATGGACGTTGTCCTTAAACATTTTAAGGAACAGCGCTATATAATTTTGCTATTAGCAATTTGGCTTCCTATCTTGAATTGTATGTATTTTTGATCTGTGTGACAATGCGAGTAATAACAAGTTCTGACATTATGTCATCTTTAAAGCACAAATTAGTAAAGGAAAATACACATTTAAAAATACACAATCTGCAAGCTTAGGCCTATAGCGATTATCCTATCTAGTTTGACTAAAATATTTAAACTGGGCATAACTCTATTCTCAAAAAGAATAGCAACACCTCCAAAAGGTCTGCCTCTTAAGATACCACGACCAATAGCATCGCCCATCGCAGAACTGGAGACACTAGTGAATCTACAATCTACTGTAGCAAGAAGTTCAAGGTCACTTGGCAACAGCTAGTGTTCCTGCACAAAATTACGCTACAGACCTGGCACAACTTTGTCAACATGGACAGACCTTGATTGAGTCCATATAGGCTGTGGGTGCCAACTGTGAGATCCATTATGATGATTTATGGTTTATGCTACATGACAACGGCCGACATGGCTCCGCTCGCAATAGTTGACCGTAAGGGATTCAGAGTATTTTGCGACAAAGTTGCTTCGGAGTATGTCCCATTTACAATTTTGTAAGAGTTTTAACAGCCGCAGACTTTACAAGTTAGACATTTTAGTAATTATAACAATTTGGCATTTGTTACTGTTTAGACAATGAACACATAATGGTGCCTTGTACCATGACATTGTTCTAGCAGTTCCTATCCATTGATAGTTTGCTTGATATGCAGTAATTCGTTAACTAGTATTAGATTTTTCACTTACCACTTGGTTTTGTTTTTTACCTTATTTTATTACTTGTGTTGAATATAAGTAATTAATACAGACGATAAATTCTCATGCTACTTGGTGAATATCAGTGCACAAAAACATAACTTTAGAAAAGTAGTTTGAAAAGTAGTTAACTATTTATCTGGTAGGTAGCAAAACTAGTTATAACTACTTGTCATCTAAAGTAGTTAAACAGTAGTTATAACTACTTATTTCGAAAGTAGTTAGGAAGTAGTTATAACTACTACGTAAGTAGTTGGTGCCCATCACTGGTCTTGAGACAAGGATTTGTACAACTGGACGATTCACAATGGAGACAGGCCACTCTCCCAATAAGAGACGGAGGACTTGGCATCCGAAGGACCTCGATGCTGGCAACTTCAGCCTTTTTGGCCTCGGCTGCATCGACGGCGCCTTTGGTGGCCGACATCCTCGCACTGGAGAGCTGGCACGAAACCTTCCGCGAGGAGGCACTGATAAAACGGAGCGCGACCTTGCCTACTGACGGTCCACATACCACCTCCCAGAGGGTGTGGGATAGACCTCTGGTGGAGATTGAGAAAATGGACCTGTGGAACGAAAAGAACGATCCACTAAACAGAGCCAGACTTGGAGCCAGTAGAACTCCACACGCGGGTGACTGGATTTCGGCGGTGCCAATAGCGGCTTGCGGAATGTGCCTAGACAATGAAGCAATCCGCATTGCAATAGGCTTGAGGCTGGGCCTCCAGCTTTGTCAACCGCACAGATGTCAATGCGGAGACATAGCGGATCAAGGGGGTCTTCACGGCATGGCCTGCAGAAAATCAGAAGGGAGAGCCAGCCGACATTACGACATAAATGACATCATCTGGAGGTCGCTGAGGAGAGCGGATATCCCAAGCGCCAAGGAACCCCAGGGGCTAGTAAGATCTGACGGCAAGAGACCGGATGGCGCCACCCTCGTCCCCTGGGCTAGCGGCAAGTACGTGGCCTGGGACGCGACGTGTATTCACACCTGCGCATCCTCATATCTTCAGGTTGCCGCTACGACACCGGGCGGAGTGGCAGAACTGGCTGCAGCCAGGAAAAGAACTAAATATGCTGGACTCCCGGGATCGCACATCTTCATCCCCATCGCATTGGAAAGTATGGGCCCACTCAATGAGCAGGCACTGGTATTCCTCAGGGAGCTCGGGCGCCGCCTTTCAACAATTACAGGAGACTTGAGAGAAACCACCTATCTGTTTCAGCGCCTTTCAATTTGCAACCAAAGATTTAACGCAGTTGCGTTCACGGGCACATTCGCACAAATGGGGGAGGACGAGGCACAGTAAACCAATTTAACCACGCACGTTCATAATCTCTAAAAGCCTGAGGGTCACACTTCGGGCGGCAAAAATAAAATAATAATAATAATAATAATAATAATAATAATAATAATAATAATAATAATAATAATAATAATAATAATAATAATAATAGTAATAATATTTTCCTCCATTATTATAATAGCAGTTGTAATAGAAGTAGCAGTTTTGGTAGTAGAAGTAGGCCTAATTGTTGCGGTAGCAGCAGTCATAGAAATAAATTTTAACCTGAATGGGAGATGGTAATTGAAGATGTGGTTCTTAGGGTATTTCTACAAGGGTTTTCTGGCGATTCAGAGTGCCGTTGACCTGAGTCTAATTGCCGAAGTGAACAAGAGTTTCGACCCAACGAAGACCAACGTAACGACTCAACTGAAACGATATCCACTTCCTCCATACAGCGCAGATGTGTTTGTTGTGCAAATCAAAACCTGGTTGTCTGCGGTTATTCTGCTCAGCTTCATCATTATAGCACCGACAATCTGTCAGGAAATTGTGCTGGAAAAGGAAAACAAATTCAAGGTACAATCTTTTTCTTTTTTCTTTTTCTCCTCCGTCAAGTGTTCACCGACGATGAGGCTCCAACAAAACTTCTCCATTTCGGCCGGTCTCTTGCGAGTTCTATTGCCTTTTTTAACTCCCATCCTCTGTCTTCTATGTCCTCCCGTACATTATCTATCCACTTCTTCTTCGGTCGTCCCCTGCTCCTCGTTCCCTCCACTTCTCCGTGCAGCGCCTTTGCCGGCATTCTTCCGCTCTCCATTCTGATCACATGTCCATACCATGTTAGTCTTCTTTTCTTTATTCTTTCCACTACCGTTTTCTTCTGCAATCACTCGCATACAAATCACCTATAGCCACAGTTTCTCTACAATTAGATCCACAGTCCACAGGTATGTATTTTTAAAAGACTGTATGCACTAATGAACAGAAGAAAGTCATATCTTTCAGATACTGTTGATGATTAAGCAGCTGAATGTTGTTCGCAGATCAGTTTGCTACTTGACGATGTAACAATATGATATTTATTTATTCAACACACTTATTATGCACGTAAGCTATCATTGATTCTGAATGAATCTCAGGCGCAGATGGATGTTCGTTGAAGCTACTCTTATCTATCACATCTCAAGCTTTCTACTCGGAATTAAAGTCTTACCTCTACAAGAATTCATGCCTTGCTCCAACCACTTCTCCGCCTCCCAATCTCTCTCCTCCTAATTCAAACCCGCCTCCTCAGATCCTCTGAATCCCTGATCCTCTGTCCTGGACTCTGACTCAACACAGCGCTCATGAATATGTTGGTGCCCTGCGCTTTACTTTTTAGTATCGCTTTAGAAATTCGGAGTTTACGATTACGATAACGCTAGGGCCAAGACGGAGTCGTGCAAAAGCCATAGCAGGAAATTGCGTCGTCATAGGCGATTTAAATGATGACAGAGAGCTGTATCAACGCGGCTTTTTGTGCCACACAATGCCAAATACAAGGTACGTAGCAGCTAAAAGAACGTGGTCCTACAATTACTCTGTTCCTTGTTTCAAGTCACCAGAAGAACGCAACGATGTAAAAAGGCAATTTAACGATAGCAATGCTTTAAGACATGACAGTTGCTACATAATATTCTTGAAATTAAAGATAACAAAGAAAGATAATTATAGATGGATCATATCTGTCGTATCTTATTGCATAGACGTGTTATATGATTAGGCTTGCTAGATGCATGGGTAGCCAAAGGAGGACACAAAAAGCCAGACTTGTTGTCCTCAAGACCAAGGTCTTGGTCTCGAGTGCACTCGAGCTCGTTTTTAAAAGTCTTGGTCTTGGTCTTGAGACGAAAAGTCTTGGTCTTGGTCTTGAAGTTCAAAGTCTTGGTCTTGGTCTTGAGGTTCAAAGTCTTGGACCAAGACCGGCTGTCAATATGAACAGTCATTAATTTTAATAAAACTCAAGAATTAAATAATTTATCAAGCCTGTTTTACATCATAGCCTACGACAAACACCTACGGACGGATACAAGTCTTGTTGGTCAGGAAAACCCATTGGCAGTAGCAACTAAGTCATGCTGTGTCTGGAAGCCCTGCTGAGACTTTTCTGAGCCTGATAAACCAAGGGAGGATTTTAAAAAAGGCTCACAATAATGTACATTTAAATCCAGCGCTTGAAAAGCTACTGTGTGTGCCAGCGACTTCAGCACCTATGGAAAGTATTTTTTTCACATGGCAAAATTTTTATGAAGCCCCACATTTTGGTCAGATAATTCTGAGCGAATTGGTTTTATAAAATACAAAAGGCATTTGGAATAACATTTTACATGAAGGACTTTTGTAAATGCGAATTCGGAATTTTGTGCAATCTGCATTTAAAGTTAGTTTGCTTGAATAAAATAAAAGACTCGCGTTTTCATTAAAATAGCGAGTAGTCCGACTTGACAACTTTTTTGTAAGGAAAAGATGTCTTGGACTGAATGTGATTTTTTTCGGTCTTGGTCTCGGTCTTGGTCTTGAGGTTCAAAGTCTTGGTCTTGGACTCGAGGTTCAAGGTCTTGGTCTCGAGGTTCAAAGTCTTGGTCTTGGTCTTGAGGTTCAAAGTCTTGGTCTTGGTCTTGGTCTTGAGGTTTAAGGTCTTGACAACAAGACTGCGAAAAGCCGGAAAGGAGGACAAAGGAGGACGCATTGAATGTTCATCCCGGGGTCGCAGGGCCTCCTAATTTACCAAGAAATGAAGTCATATTGAAAGCTGCATATAATATCAATTGAGGCTTTTTATATAATAATGCCTATCATATCATATGAAAAGCATTACCTAACAAAAACAAAATAAACTCTTGTCAATATTCATATTATTAAATTGATAATGATATGACATCATGCGAATCAACGTGTCGTTGGATTGCTTCGAAGTTTCGCAATACAAAAAGCGTTTAGTAAAATAATGTTCAGATACGTATAAGTGTGTAATCTCTTGTAAATACCGTGCAGGAGTTAATGAAGCTGATGGGGATGCGTACATGGCTGTACTGGTCTTCGTGGTTCGTCAAGTACCTGCTGTTTATGCTCACCGCTGTGATCGCCTTGACGGTTATGTTGCATACTTCGATCTCACACAACGGACCAGTGATTACCCACGGCTCAGCCGCCGTCACGTTCTTCTTCCTCCTGCTCTACTCTCTGTCCCTCATCACCTTCTGCTTCGCTATTTCTACTCTTGTTTCCAAAGGTAAGGATATATACGCAGTCAGATTCAAGTGCATCTACGGTAAATGGAGGCGAGATAAAGCGATGTGAGGGAAATGATGACATTAGGCGATATAGTGTAAGCTGATGAAACAAAAGGTGGGACAATGCTAAGACCAGCACTTAAGCTAGGCCTATGGGAATAGTCGTGTTCAAAAGTTAAAAGTTTAGTTTAAATCAGCCACCGCACGGAAGTCTCATAGAGTTGGCGAACTCTCTGCAGAGGATAAAATGTGATGGTTATACATGTAGAGCTGATCAACGTACACATCCAAGCCGATAGTTTACCGCTCACGGCATTGTCCGCGGTGTAGGCCGTGGAATACATGATGGCTGCTCACGCTGTGGGGTTGCTGTAGGGTGCATGTGCACTCGTCGTGGGCTGGTGTTGGTCGTGGAATCAACGACGGGCGCTGGCTGATATCGGCCGTTCTCGCCGAAGCCCACCAGACAATAGGCGTGCGTTTGAAGGGTTATTAGCCCTCGTTATTGAAATCTGTAAGCTGTTTTAACTGATTCGTCCATAGTTCAGTGCCTATAATAATTATATCAACGAACTTCTTTCTTCAACTGATTTTTTTTATAGATTACATTAACCACCTCATTTCTTCAATTTAATATTTTTGTACACCAACCAACTCACATCTTGAATAGGACTTTTGTCTGACTACTCAAGCATAACAGACGATAACCGTCTCCATTCATCTCGAAACTCGTTCATTACAATACGGGCGGTCTTGATATTTCAGCATCATGACCATATGCCATGCATTGAGATAATTTTGTCTTGACGCCATTCCCGCATTTAGAACATGGTCTTGTTTCAGCACCTCGTGCAGAATGAATTCCGCAATAGTACCCCAAAAATAATTGCAAGATCAAATGTCTGTCTTACCGAGAACAAGCCATTAATTGGTTTTTAGTTTACTTTTACCACCCAGTTTGTATATACGCAACCTCTGCATTCTCTAATTTAATATTTGTCCAACTATTGGTTAAGCCTTTGGATTGGGGCACTCCATTGGCTTGGAACGGCCTCGTGGGAGGCTTCTCGGCCGGGCAGTTAGCGAGTGGTGTGCCTTGGGCTGCAATAGTGGTGTGTTTTTGATTGCCGGGCTGTTGGCTCGGGGTGGCTCCAAAGCCCTACAGTGCTGTAAGTCATGATAACATCTATTGTGTCTTATAAGTGGGTGGCCCAAACCGAACTTTTACATCTACCCATTTTTCACAGAAAAGGCTCTTTGTGCTCATTTAAAATTACTGCATCCTATTACCGTGATACTTTTGGGTGAGTTCGCTTGTAACAGCTGATGTAAAAATGTTAAGACGCTTTTCATTCTATAAGCTTACCTTCACACTCGTTCATTTTCTGTTTGTTCGTTTAAACCTTTTGTTTTCACTTACAGCCACCTATGGCTCGACTATCGGTATAATGCTTTTCTTCCTGTCGTATGCACCTTACTTCTATCTGGTGAGGATCTATGACGATATGACTCTAGTGCAGAAGCTAGGAGCATCGGTCGACTTCAACTTGGCCATGGCATTCGGATGCATGGAGATATATCAATACGAAGAACTCGGTACGCAATGATGACGATTGATTTCTGATTGTTGTTGTGAACGTTAAAGGAATGAGCGTGCATGCTATTATCACACTATTTTAACGTTGTTTCTAGGATTCGATGAGTCAGCAAGTTATTTGGCATGGATATAGCGCGCATGTCGATCTATCTAGTCAGCGATCGTTCGCTTAGCTGACTAGGTTTGAATCTACATGAAACAACAGAGAAACCTGCTTATGCGCTAAGTTTTCGAAAAGGGCAACGTCGTATTAGCTGAGTGATTAGGCCTACTGCTCACTGTGGCATTTTCTAGATTATTAGGTTAAGACGTGTGGCGGATGTAAAGATATTGACCGTTGCCTTGAATCATGACTATAGGTTTCATCTTCAGCGTTCCACTTAGGCCTACTCTTCTGCCATCGTCTCTCACCTGCGTCCAGCTTTCTCAACTTTTATTGCGCTTAATAACTTTTAAAATTCACGAGGCTCTAAGTAATGCGATACATTAATGGGTCTACTTTTAATGGATAGGTCAAAAAACGAATGCGATAGTTTACATTCGCGGCTCAGTGAGCATTTCCTCAATGATGACTGACAGAACCTCATTCACTTCCTAAGACACACGCTTCTTCACACACATAACTCTCTCTCTCTCTCTCTCTCTCTCTCTCTCTCTCTCTCTCTCTCTCTCTCTCTCTCTCTCTCTCTCTCTCTCTCTCGCTCTCTCTCTCTCCTTCACTATATTTCTCTGTTTCTGTCTGTTTGTTTAGCTCTGTCTAATAACTGCTTCCATCTAGGCACCCAATCGGCGACCCTTTAGAAGTTTCAATGCGACGACAGAAGTAGGCCTACTGCTGTAATGGATATAGGAAACTCTATGCGAGTAAATGAGTGAATCTAGGGTACACAGCTCAAGATGTAATCTTCGAAGATTCGCATAGCAATGATAAATGACGATGAGTGTGGTGGTGACAAATTATCGCTATAACGGCATCATGCAATATACAATGTCATGATAATATGCGATGTCGTCAAATTTTTGCCAAATTAATCAAGTAGATTTTAAATCGCGTAGAGCAAGGCCAAGGGTCAAGTGTCGAAAAAACCAGATACAAGGACACATAAACTAGACGAAAATATTTTAAGCCATATTTTAAAATGCAAAAACGGTGTGGCTGTTTTAATTTGACCAGGCATTGGCTTAGGCTGGAGCATCGCTTCAGAAAATGCAGGAGATGATCATACAATGGGTCACATTCTGATCATGTTATTGGTCGATACAATCATTTACTCGATGTTTACCTGGTATTTGGATGCTGTTATACCCGGTGACTTCGGAACTCCGCAACCGTTCTATTTTCTCTTCACGGTCAGTATTTTGATAATTTCTTAGAAACAGAACTATTTTTAACACACCCAGACACCAGAGAACGGTGTTCAATGTTACGCTGAATGCGTTTTGATTTTCGTCGTTTTGAATACGGCTACTTTGTTCAATGCGCAGATAGTAACAAAGCAGGAGCATACGAGATTTAGTGAGTTACAAGAATATATGAAGAGAAAGGAGCAGAAATGAATATATTACTAGAGTATTGGATTGAGAAAGAGTTCAAGCGCTAGGGCGAGAACAAGAAGGAGACAGAGTGATACAACGGAGAAGAGAGAAGGTATGACAAGGGAGGAAAGATGAGGGGAGATAGAGAAAAATAGGACACAGGAATTGCTAAAAAGTGTAACCACCCAATGTAATAGCACGAATCTCTACCCTACCTCTGGTGTACCAAAAGAGGATATTATGCTAGTATTCGCTAAATTTCACTCTCATGTATATGTCTTGTGCAAGTGGGCATTTTCGGTATATCCTTGGCGCCTGATTTTATGTAGAGGATTGACTGTTGTAACATTTGTTCGACTGCAGAAGGAGTACTGGATGGGTAGAAAGGGACAAGAGACAAAGATATCGAACGAGGATTTCATGACGCTGGTTCCAGAAGATAAAAGACCGTACTTTGAACCTCCGTTGCAGAATGCTAAAGGAGGAATTCAAATCAGAGGATTGACTAAGGTTTGACCGACAACCAATCAATAGTTGTCTCTTCAAATCTAAATTATCTTGTCAACCTATGAGTGCTAGAGCGTGACGCTGGGAGAGAATCTCGTCCCCCATCCTCGCCCGGCAACAAGTTAGTCCTCCCCATACCGCATGTTTTGTCCCCATCTCCGCCCCATCCTCACAGGTTTCTCGCCATCCCGTCCCTATCCTATCCCCGCAGGAACTACTTCACATTCCCCGCAAAAAGTTTTCACTAATTAAAATTTAGAAAAACAATTAATAGCTTACAAGGCTGTATGTATTGCTGATTGAATTAATAAAACACACTCATAAAAGCAGATTATCTTATCGAAAGTTTGCATTAACCAAGTCTTGACTATTTCTGACTAGTTAACAGCTTCAGGAAATACAAAAATCTCATGGTTAGAAGAAAAAAATTTAATTTATGTAGGCCCTATTTGCATGTTTTTCACTTTTTCAGTTGTTGTTTGGGAAATGGGTTTAATTTAATCAGCTTTATTTAGGCTATTTAGTGCTGTGTCATATTCGTTTCGAGCAAGATTTTAATCCTGACCTGAACTTTAGGGGGTATCATGCCATTAGATTAAACTGGCTTCATGTTAGGGTTTGGAGTCTTTGCAGTCTTGACTCTTTGGAGCTAAGGTTATATTAGTAACACGCAATGCTACTTTAGAAATATAGCCTACTAATAATATTCGAAAGTTCTAGTCCGTGAAATTGTTATTGTTAAAGTATATCTTTGGCGCACATGTCCACTCTAGCATTAATTTTGCTAAAGCATACTTGTCAACAGACGATACCGTCTTTTGAAGAGAAGTCATCTGGTCGACGTTTGGGTTCGAGCCTCGAAGTCTGAGCGCCGCATAAATTGCCGTGTGATTTCAGCAAATAATTACGAAACGGCTAAATATCACTTTTAGTTGAACTGCAATTACTTTCAAAACAAATTCGGTCGCTTTTTAGTTTCAACAGTTTATTTATATCGCACTTTTCCATGTCGTTTAAAATGTTTTACTGAAAAACAATTTGTTCAACACAAACAAACCGGAAACAGGAAGTACAAAATAAAAATGGTGTAAGCCATCGATATCTATAGTGAGGCCTAAACATAGATAAACCGACATTGCTGTCCCCATTACCGCGATATTTACCGCGGTTTTACCTCTGGGAAATCTACCGCGTCACTCTCTGATGAGTGCTACAATTGCCTCCACGTTCGTAAACATTATCGTCAGCCTATAAGAAACTTACAGGTGCAAAACAAATTATTGTGTCTACGGCCAAAATGCTCTCCGTGCAATGAAAATTTAGACAGACAACAATATCTATGAGTGTAGTTCTAATTTAAAATGCATATAACGACACTTCGGAGAAAACTAATAAGACACCTTTCCTATGACAGCCTACATGATATCACTTGTCGTCGATATCGAGAAGTTCGTCAGTAAGCAGAATAATGCATGGAAAACTAGAGAGGAGTCACTAGTGGCGGTTTTTCGCACACACTCGAAGGCAAACAGACAAATTGCTGTCCAAAGTTGACAGATGGCATCATGTTCAGAGTTCCTGGATCAATTTTCTCAATAGTTCTGTGCAGTTACAAGCAGTAGCGTCCTCGCATATGATAACACAATGGTCCCTCACATTTTGGTATTATAATACAAAGTCCGCTATCCCTTGACCCACCCGATCCACGTATCACAGGCCTTCGTCACCTGCCGATCGGTAGATCGAACGGTAGGACAGTTGATCCAAGACTCTACTGCATATATCAGGAAGCCATCCCTCATGAGGCAATCGCGGAGGCCAAGATGATATGAGAAGACAATACCGTAGAAATTTGTTTACACCATTTGTGGCAGAAACGAAGAATAATTCTGATACGCAAACACATCAACACTGAACTCCGAGACGTCAGAATTATTGAGCAACTTATCCGATATGACAGAAGCTTAATTCACCTAATGGCCATTTCAGATAAAGAAATTAATAGTACACGACCATATATACATGTATGACTTAAAACTAGTATCGATCAATGCCTTCTACATTTTGATACCAGCGCTTAACAGTAATGAAATTAGATTAGATTTTGAACAGTTAGATACTGCCCCGTAGACCTTATTGGATGTGATTGTTTTGTTTGGGGACAATGTATGTAGAATACTAGTCAATTGATTGTCGCATATTGGTTAAGAATTCTTTCCTGTAGAATTTCGGTTCCAAAGAGAAGCCAGCAGTTAACAACCTTAACATCGATATCTATGAAGGCAATATAACCGCTCTACTGGGCCACAACGGAGCGGGAAAAACAACGACCATGTTTATTTTAACAGGTAAGTCGTAGGCTATTACTAGGGGTCCACCGGTAAGACATTTTCCGCCGGAAACCGAATCCGAGTATTTCGATGTATTTTTGCCGGATCCGGTAACGAACCGGAAACCAACCGGGTACGGTACCATTTGTTCCATATGCGAAGCTTCACATTTTCATGTAATTAGAAATTATCGACATAAATTTGTGTACTTGTAATAAGTGACTAATACAATTTGAATTGTAGTCATTTCTGTGCAGTTGTGAAGTTTTCTGTGTAATTGTTTTAAGGTTCAACATTTATAATTTTATATACGTAAGTTTATTGAAAAAGTTTTTAAAGACAAAAATTTTTTTAAAGAAACATTTTTTGCAACTATTTGCGTCTACAATATTTGCCAATGCGAATACTTCCGGATCCGGGATTTCCGGCGGAAGCGAATATCCGAGGCGGTTTCCGGTGGACCCCTAGCTACTACACATCTAGACTATTTAGCATAAACATCTTTGTCCCCTCAGTGTCATTTAAGTTCTTCTTTTTACTTACGTTTCTTCTCTCTGTACTCCTACTAGCTCTTCGTGTTCTTCTCCGTGTTATTCTAGTATTATCTCGTTCTATTTGTTCATATTAAATCTCTTGTTCTAGTTCTTGTTAATTTGTTTTTATTTTTATTTTTGTCTTTTTACGTCTGTTAATTCTCTGTCTTGCGTTTTCTTCTCTTTCATTTTATTTATTTATCGAAACACTCGTCAAGAGCGTTCCCTCCACCACAATCATCATCATCTGATACGTCATTACTACCGTGTTAGTTGTCGATAATAGGTGGAAAAGAATTCAGTAATGAATAATTTAAAAATATTTATCCATTTCGCGTCTCTCAGTTAATGCAACTCGCGAGAAATCAATGCTCAGCATGTAGCCATAACTGCGAAATAATAGGGCCTGCTATTATGAACAATTTACGTATAGTAAAATTGAGTTTAGCTGACCAGCCAAAGTCTGTTGATTGTGCAGGGTTTCTGCGACCGTCGAAAGGCACAGCCTACGTTAACGGATTCGATATAACGAGAGAGATGGATAAGATCCGACAAAACATCGGCCTCTGTCCACAGCACGACATACTCTTTGATACTCTGACTGTTAGGGAACACCTTCTCTTCTTTGCCAAGGTTAGTGACCATTTGTTAATATCGTCTCACCGTTATAATATTCACCATTCAAGATACCTGAATCTAAATGAAAAGACGTAAATGTTGCATATTATTTGTAATATCATCATCATCATCATCATCATCATCATCATCATCATCATCATCATCATCATCATCATCATCATCATCATCATCATCATCATCATCATCATCATCATCATCATCATCATCATCATCATCATCATCATCATCATCATCATCATCATCATCATCATCATCATCATCATCATCATCATCATCATCATCATCATCATCATCATCATCATCATCATCATCATTATCATCATCATCGTTAAAGTGTTTGCTGCAAACTGTGATTGTCGTAAAATCATTCATTTCTCAAAACCTTTATTCAACCTTAGACAAGGCAGTAGTATGAAGCATTGTAGGATTTTCAGAGATTCAAAATCTGGCCAATTGATTCAGATGATTTCCTACTAAGGACACCTTCTTTGAATTTCTCGTGAGAGAAATATAGAGTTTAGCAAAATTGGCTCACACTTATTACTATAATTTGGGGAATTTGTATAGCGCGATAACTTGAAAAACTAGTCAGCGGAACCATCTGCTTTACCCAACACGATGTGTCATTAAGATCAGAACATTTCCCAGTTAACAACCACTGATCAGATTTATAAACTAGAAGAGCCACCAGTGGTCGAATAGCGCAAACACGCAGACCCAACTAACAGCATCCCAACTACAGTTGACAGATGATACAAGTTCAGAATTCCTGAAGCACTTAGATTCAAGAATGAAGAACGATGAGATCCTCCGCCTATGGCTCGCGGTTGTCTCATCGTCCACCGGTCCCTCATAGATGGATGACGGCGCGGCGCTTCAAAAACTCTCAAATCATCAGATAAACGCAGAACAGTTATTCCTCGCCAGCCTTACACTTGGTAGTATAGACATTCCATGATTGACGCCTGGTGCCGCTCCAAAGATTCGCTCCACCGGGTTAAACGTTGCCCGGCGTAGACACGCGTAAGCAGGTCAGTTGGTCTGAGACTTGACTGTCAGCTGGAAACCTGTCCTCTAGGTTGACCCCGAAAACACCCATTGCAGTAAGGTAAAGTTTCCGAAAAGAAGCAAGGAAAACCGTTCGGAGCGCAGTAAATCCATGGTGAAACGAATAATTCCGAACAGAGATGTGGCAATTATAACTTCAAACTTGCAAGATTTATCGAGCAAATTCTGCAAAATGATAGAGACGGCTATCTTTAGCCTACATAGCTGCTGACATGAGCAGAACAACAACCAAGTTTACCCCATTTCGCGGCTAGTCATTAGAGT
The DNA here is from genome assembly GCA_963556255.1 of Allolobophora icterica. Classification (NCBI taxonomy): domain Eukaryota; kingdom Metazoa; phylum Annelida; class Clitellata; order Crassiclitellata; family Lumbricidae; genus Allolobophora; species Allolobophora icterica. The sequence goes on from OY744604.1 coordinate 28,170,933, forward strand.
TTTTCTTTTCTCCCTAACGGACTATGCACAAATGGCACCACGATTAAGTGCTATAATCAAGGTCACAGCAGTATGTTCCTAGCTGCCACATGCACTTTAATCAGGTGATGAATGGCTGAAATGCAGTTATTCTTACATTTGCATTCATAGACAAATTATCTGAGCAACAGCTTTTAGTGAAAAGGCAGTGATGCATCAGATCTGATTTTTGATTTTAGCTCAAGGGAGTTCTAACTGATAGGGCTTCAAAGGAGGTGGACGAAATGATCAAGGTCTTGCGCATGGAAGATAAAATCAACGCAGAAGTGAAAACTCTTTCCGGCGGACAGAGAAGAAAGCTCAGTGTTGGAATTGCACTCATCTCCGGATCCAAGGTAAACAATAACAAATACAGTCACAAACGCACAAAAATTCCGGTTACCTCAACCATCTTAATACTCTTTACAACACTCAAAGTCTGCTGTTAAAATGAAGCGCGTCTAGAATTCGTTGGCCCGAATGTTGATCTGAACTCGCAGTCCTGATTACGTCACATATGCTGATAAAGTTATTTACAAAATAGTGAAAAAGTTAGGCTGATTAATTAAATCTTCCGTGTATAACATTATTATAAATCTTCCGTTTATAATATTATTATGATTCTCCCGTGTATAATATTATCATTATGAATCTTCCGTGTATAATATTATTATAGCCGGAAGAGTCAACTGATCAACCTATTACTGGTAGTTATACATCTTGCTTGCGACATAAACAACTATCCACCTTTTTTCGTTCTGTTGTTCTAACCTGTTTATCTGTCCACGAATAAGAGACTATCGGTCTGAATTATTCCGACGCGGATTCAACAATTTTGCACTATATATCTGGAAAAGTCCACCTGTTTAATGGCCCACAACATTACTGCGTTTGTTGGTTTGAATTAATAAAGAAAAGATTTTAAAAAGATAATTAACATTACTCATTATCTATCTGGAATCGTCTACCTGTTACGTCATTCAGGTCATCTCGCTGGATAGATTGGCTAAGCGGCTTAAGACCTATTTACACTGCCTACCTTTTCTTTTTGAGACATTACTATTGTGCTACCATTTAAACCCTCTCGCTGCAACCTATATCTGCCCTATTCGTACGACGTATTCCGCAACCTGAGGCTAATATTACCCCTATAGCGTATCTGAGGAAGAACAAGTAATAGCGATCTAATTTTTGTGTCTATGATAGGAGTTCGGCGAGTGACTCAAGAGTTGCCCAAGAAATAATGACAGACTTGACACCAATATTATCTGTCTAAGAACAACACTTTAAGAGAAACAATTGATCCAGTGAAATTTCAATTGTGACGTCAAAGTTTAACACCACTAGGGTAGACTTTGGCAATGCTGTGTACATTGGCCTTTCCTCCTCCAATATGCACAAACTTCAGACCATCCTTAATGCTGCTGCTCGGCTTATAGGTGACATTCCTAAGTTTGCCCACATTTCTGCCTTTATCCGTGATTCCCTCCACTGGCTCCCTGCTCAACAGCGAATTCAGTTTAAAACCCTCACTCTCATGCGCAACTGCCTTACTGCCTCTGCTCCGTCTTACCTAATGAATTTTTGCAACCCAGTTTCTTCCTTGCCTGCGAGGGCTTCCTTGCGATCTTCGGCTCGCGGCCTTATGGTTGTCCCTCGCATGCGATCTTCCACGGCACAATCCAGAAGTTTCGCCTATGTTGGCCCCTCTGCTTGGAACTGTCTCCCCTTGTTTCTCCGCCAAGAGCTTCTTGCCCTCTCTCCTCTCCAGTTCCGTAGACGCCTGAAAACTTTCCTTTTTGCCGGTGCCGGCATTGATGCGGGTTGAAAGCGCCGCTGATTTGAGTGGCGCTATATAAGTTTTCGGTTACAATTACAATTACAATGTCACACACCATCAGACAAGAATAACTTTCTAGAACCAAAACCGTTTGTAGAGATAATATATTCAGCTAAAGTAATCAAAGAAATTTTGAATATCACTTCCCGCCCAAAAGCAATGTACGAAAAACCTCTCTGAGAGTAAAATTATGTTGCGTGAGGGTTAACTTTTACGTTTGACTATTTTGTCCATTTTAAGGTTGCAAAGGAAACTTAACATAAAACATATTGTAACATGGCCTTCTGCATTTCCTTTTTACTGATATATATAGTCACATGCCAGGCTGAGCGTTAGTCAATAATATTGTCATTAATCTATAACAGAGTTACATTTACGTATGTAAAGTAATTATAATAATAATCTTTATTAGTTAAAGCTGAAAAGTACGGATTAGTGTCCAGACATCGAGGCTCCTACAGGGATAGAAATAGCATATTGTGATGACATCTCTAGATTAAGATTAACTGCATCCACCGGACTAGTCAGGACCGTCTTCAAAGACAATCTGCATCTTACACTTGAAGGGAAGGTAATAGATAGAAAACAGGTGGACCTTCTAGAATCTTCCGGAGATAGTGATCCATCTGCGTCAGTAAAAGTCTTCCATTGGCCAAGAATAAATATGCAGATTTAACTAAGGACAACCTTCCAGTAACTTAGCTAATGTCAATCTGGTTATCTAAGGTAGAAAGGCTTATGGGTTGCTGGACCAATCAGGAGTATACCTTAACCATGTACCTGAGAATAACTGAGAGGTGTAATTCAGTAGAGGGGGCAGTCAGCAAGTAGAGGGTCAGCGGTCGGTCGAGGAACGCCAGCAGCTTAGACTGCGCATTCTGTATTAGCTGACATGTCTAGAGCTAACAGACACTAAGCGTTCCTTCTTTAGAGTTTAGTATAGAAGTTCTGTAGATGTCGCAATCTCGTAGTCATGACATCGTCTGTGTAACTGAACGATAATCTGCTAGTGAAACTGTGTCTGTAAAGAGACATTCGAAATGATGACAATAAAGTAACCATACAGACAGAACCAAAGTCTGTTAGATATCGTAGACAGCAACCAAAGGCTGTTATAACTTATAGAGAAGAGTAATAGCTTCTGGAGCACCACGATCCAGAACTGCTATATTTGGTCGAGAACCCAGTCGGTCTATACCGTGACCTCTGCTGCAAGAGAGTGCTCTCCATGGAAGCTAGTATCGCCGTGTTCCCAACAACACAGAAGACAGTCAACAGAGAGACTATAATGCTACAGTGTTCAGATTCGAAACCAGTTCAACGAACATTCATCCCACACTCTTCAGAAGATGCCATTCATCAGTGCAGAAGATTCGAATCCGTATCCTCCAAGCTTCAGCCCGTCAGCCACAGACTCATTTTTCGCCGACCGTCACCACCTGTTCTGCTCATCACAGTCAGATTCGGTCGTCTACTCAACCACGCCACCGATCTGTGATGTCTGCTGTGAACGGAGTTTCGTGTACAGTCTTACAGTGCGAGATATTAGCGTATATATTTAGTGCGCTTACTTTAGTTTCACGTGTATATGTATATAGGATAAATGCATAACGTTTAATTGTACTGTCTTAGTGACACGCGCGGCCGGCCGATCTGGGCAGCGGCGCGCTATATGTATATTATAAGATTTCGCTTATGCGCACAGAAGACAGGTGTGTCAAGAGGCGCGAAGAATTATGCTGACTAGAGAAGTTTGAATTCGAGTGTGTTCGCTGTAGTAGTGTGGCTGACTAGTTGAGTTGTAATCGAATTGAGTTCTGTCTGTTTGTTTCTTATTAAACTGAAAAGATATTAAACTGTGTTGCTGATTAATTCAGGTTATACTTATACGTAGAATTAGTGTTCAAAAGGTGAACGTTAAATAGGCGTTAAATACAAGAGAACAAGGATTTAATCAGAAGGATTGTCAACGGAAGGATTGGGTTGACATTATTGGTGGCAGCGTCGGTGTGGATAAAAACTCACGGTGGAACAGCGTCGGTGTGGATAAGAACTCACGGTGGATAAGAACTCACGGTGGATAAGAACTCACGGTGGATAAATACTCACGGTGGATATAAACTCACGGTGGATTAAAATTCACGTTATCACCTCCTTCGGCGGATAGAAGAATCTACGACGGTGATAAAAGAATTTACAACGGTGTTAGAAGAATCTACGACGGTGTTAGAAGAATCTACGCGTTGTGTGCTGTGTGACGAGTTTACGATATCAACGACGGTGGAACACGAGAAACGGTATAAAAATTTCGTTGTTTTCCACGAACAAATATAAAAGAAATCCCGTTTGTTTATCGATTCACACAACAAGAAAAACCGTGACTTCTTTGAAAAGAGAAATCACCAAAGTAAACAAGTAAGATGGAGAAATTAAGTGCTGAAAGACAAGCAGATATTAAGAAGATGTCTACGGAAAGGCTAAAACAGCGTTTGTTGAAAGCCGGTTTTAAAGAAGAACAATTAGAAGGTATGTCACGTGGTGACATGATACAGGAACTCGCTGAAGTGTGGGTTAAAGAAGAAGTTGAAGAAGAAGGTGCCGTTGGCGGTGCCGTAGAAAAGGCTATTGAAAAACCTCCTGCGCCTATGTCTATGGAGATGTTGATGCAGTGGATGATGATGACTAGGCAGGAAGAGAAGGATAGAGAGGAGAAACGTAGACAAGAAGAGAAAGAAAGAGAAGATAGACGAAGACAGGAAGAGAAAGAGCTGAGACAAGAAGCAGAACGTGTAAGACAAGACGAATTGCGCTTGCAGAGAGAGAAAGAAGAGAAAGCAGAACGTTTGCAGAGAGAGAAAGAAGAGAAAGAATTGCGCTTGCATCGAGAGAAAGAAGAGAAAGCGGAACTTGCAAGGCAAGAGGAATTGCGTCTGCAAAGAGAGAGAGAAGATAAAGCAGAACAAGTGCGTAAGGCAGAACTTGAATTGCAAAAGAATCAGTTTGAGATTCAGTTAGAACAGTTGAAAAGAGATAGGGAAGATGCTGAAAGAAGAAGATTGGAGCAGATGATTGAATTTGAAAGAGCTAGAAAAAGTGATGAAGAGGTTCGTCAGCAACAGATTGAAGCAAAGAGAATGCGTGAAGAAGAAAAAGAAAAAGCGCGAACGTTAGAGTTAGAACGCGCAGAACAGATCAGACAAGAAGAACTCAAATTTCAGAAAGAAAGTTTGGAAAAGGCAGAGGCAGAAAGACAAGAACGTCTGAAACTGGAGAAATCAAAATTGACATTGAAAGAAACGCAAATGAGAGAAGAACGGGAAGCTGAAAGAAGGAAACAGCAAGAAAGTGAAACTTTGGTGTCAAAAATTAAGAAAATAGGTGATGCAATGAAGCATGTATTGCCTCAAATGCCAACTGATATGATGGAGGTGCCATTATATTTTGAAACAGTCGAGAACGCGTTTCGTAGTTTTGCTGTGGAAAAGCCGTTTTGGGTGAAATTATTACTACCATTGATGACGCCGAAAGCTCGAACTGTTCTGAATAGATTGTCATTCGATGATCTAGACAATTACGATAAAGTCAAGCAGCACTTATTAAAAGAATTTAAATTGACCTCGAGAGAATACAGAGCGAGATTTGTTGATGCTAAGAAGACAACAGAAGAGACTTATACGATGTTTACGGCAAGACTTAAGAACTTGCTAAACTATTACGTGAGAAGTCGAAACGTGAACAGAGAGTATGATACGCTCTTTGATTTGCTGGTAGCGGATAAGCTGAAAGAATGTTTACCGCCAGGTCCACTACAGTTTGTATTGTCGAAGGAAGGAACTGACTGTCTCCAAGCTAGTGCAGTGGCAGACCTAGCAGACATTCATGTAAACAATCGAATTGGGTTTGCGATCCCAAATATAAACAGTTATCCTTCTCAACGTTCCGTAAACCAAAGCCAGAGTGGAAAGTGGAAAAGTAATCCAGGAACAGGGAATCAGTTCATAGGTAAAGAAGTCAAGGTTAATGTCCCTGTACCCAATGAGACCAGAGAAGTGACGTTTGGTCGTCAGGGATTTAACAAATCGTCAGCGCCGTTCGCCAAGAGGGAAGGCAACACATCGTTTACGCAGTATAAGAAATATGAAGGAAATGAACAACGAGGTATTTCACAACCATACCATACAGTTGTGAAACGTTGTCACAACTGTGGTTCAGATAAACATTTGGTTAAATTTTGTCGAGTTCCAGCGGCAGCAGCTAGTTCTAGCAGAAATCAAGAACACACAAGGGTGAATTTGATTCAAGTGGTTAGTGATACAGATAATCAAACCGCGAGTCAAGAAAACCAAGAGACTGAAGTAAAGTCAGTAATGAAATGTGGTATTCAAAAAGAAATTCTATTGGATGCTGAAATTCAGAGAGAAGTCATAGGAAAAGATGACAGTCGAATATTGAAGAAATCGTTCTTGCAATACGTCGAGGTTGAAATTCGTGCAGTAGACGGTAAAGAGCCAGTGAAAGTCAAAGCACTGAGCGACTCGGGTGCAGAAATTCCGGTGATTAGTGAAGAATTACTGGAAGGCATGAAGGTGGAACAAATTGGAAAAGTGAATTTGCAATGTGTGGCAGGAGATGCCATTCCTGCGAAGTTAGTGAAAGTCGATGTTAGACTGTGTGGTAGTGACGTGGAAGAAGAGGGATTTCCGCGTCAAATCCAGTGTTCACTTACACCTTATGTCACCTTGATGTGTGCTAGTATTGCAAAGATGGGCAGTACAGAAAGATTCTTGTTGCATCCAGAGATAATTGCCGAATTAAAAGCCGTACCACAGATGAAAGTTAAAACGATACAAGGAGATGTGAGTGTACGAGCAAATGTAATGACGAGAGCGCAGAGTCGGAAACAGGAAATGGTAGATGTTGATGAGAAGAATGAAAATGGAAGTTCAAGTGATGAAGAAAACGAAAGTAATGAGCAACGAAGCTTATCGCGAGATGGTGTAATAGCAGAGATGAATGAGCAAGAGATGGCTGCATGCGAGAATGGCACATTAAATGAAACTGAAGAAGACAATGAATGTGATGTGGGGATAGGAGACTTGTATAGAGATGAAGAGATGGATGAAGAACAAAAGGTGCAGATTGCCGATTCGAAGAAGTTCGAAGAGCAACAGAGAAAGGATGAATCGTTGAAGCCGTGGTGGAAGTTAGCACAAGAGAAAGAATCTGAATTCTGTGTGATCAACGGTTTATTGCATAAGAAATATCAGATATTAGACCAGACGATATATCAACTAGTGTTACCAAAAGAGAGACGAATTAAAGTGATGGAATTGGCGCATGAATCAGTGTTTGGAGGACATCTAGGAGAAGAGAAAACAAGAGAACGAATAAAGTTGTCTTTTGTATGGCCAAAGATGAGAAGGGACATTGTGAAATTTTGTAAGTCTTGCGAGAAGTGTCAACTAAAGGCAAGGAGTTTGGTGATGGATAGAGTACCTATCACTCCGGTCTCAAGAGAAGAGGTCGCCTTCAGGAGAATGACGATGGACCTCGTTGGCCCGATCGATCCAGTATCTGCTGCAGGTCACAAGTATTGTTTATGCATTGTGGACTCGTGCACCAGATGGCCTACAATCTTCTTATTGAAATCGCTGACAGCGAAGGCTGTGTGTGAAGCGTTGACGGAACTGTTCATGAACGTTGGTGTACCGTCAGTGATTACAAGTGACCAAGGAACGAACTTTACAGCCAGTTTGACAAGAGAATTTCTCGATTTAATGGGCTGTAGTCCACGATTCGACACACCAGGACACCCAGAGGCTGCTGGATTAGTAGAAAGATGGAATCAGACATTTAAAAAGATGATCCATCATGTGATAATAGACAACCCGAGGAAATGGCACAAGATAATTCCTTTCACAGTGTGGGCATTACGAGAAGTGCCGAATGCAACTACTGGAGTATCACCATATATGCTTGTCTATGGGAAAATTCCGAGAGGACCATTGGCAATATTAAAAGAGAGTTGGACTAGAGAAATAAACTTACCACCTCATGTTGGAGTTAAACCAGAAAAGTATTTAAAAGAACTCAAAGAAAATATGGAGAAAGCATTATTGTTTGCAGAATCTTACTCTCGAGAAAAGCAATTACAATACACGAATCAGTATAACAAGAGAGCAAAGCACAAAGAATTTGAAGCTGGTGAGAAAGTCATAGTTTTGTATCCAACGTCAACGAACAAACTTATTTCTCGATGGCATGGTCCATGTACGATCATACATCGAAGATCAAAGTACTCTTATTTAGTCGATATGGGTGAAAATGGTCGAAAAATAATTCACGCCAACAAGATCAGAAAATATGTTACTCGAGCATTAAGTTGTGGTCTAATCGTTGAAGAAGATGAAGATTTTGGTTCAGTGGTTGAATTACCAATGAGGAATGAGGTTCAAGATGACAAGAATTCACTTAACCTCGATCCTGAACAAATTAGCCATTTGACAGTAACTCAGCAAGAACAGTTGTTGAACGTTTTGAACAAATACTGTGACAGATTTTCAGAAAAACCCGGATTATGTACATTGGTTGAACATGAAATTGAACTAAAACCAGGATTTCGTGAAAAGGAATTTGCAGCATATCGAATTCCTTTGATTTATCGATCAGAAGTGGAACGTCAGATCAAAGAAATGTTAAAAACAAACATTATTAAACCATCATCGAGCAGAATGGCAAGCCCTTTGGTTATTGTTAAAAAGAAAGACGGATCTTTGAGACTTGCCTGTGACTACAGATACATTAATTCATTCACAGTGGATTGTAAATATCCGATGCCGATTGTGAGAGACGTTTTGAACAAAGTTGGAAAGTCTAATGTGATTTCTATTTTGGACTGTCGAAGTGCTTATTGGACTTGTCCTGTAAAACAATCTGATCAATGGAAGACAGCTTTTGTAACACATAATGGACTGTATGAATTTACTCGTGTTCCTTTTGGAATGATAAATTCAGGACGAACTTTTGTTAAGGCGATAAATTTAGTTTTACAGCCTATAAGTGACTTTGCAGAACCGTATGTTGATGACATTGCTGTGCATTCTGACAGTTGGAAAGTTCACTTGCAGCATCTAGATGCATTTTTGATGCAAATGAGATTGCATAACGTTACTTTGAATTTGAAAAAATGCATATTTGGTAAGAGTGAGGTAAGGTTTATCGGTCATGTGGTTGGGTCTGGTAAGATAAAGATGAATCCAGACAGAATTGAAAGTTTGACTAATTTGAAGATCCCAGAAACTAAGAAGCAAGTTAAGCAACTGCTTGGATTTTTTAATTATTACAGACAGTTTATTAAGGACTTTGCACAGATTGCGAAACCTTTATCTGATTTAACTAGTAAACGTGTTTCTGATAAGATTGATTGGACTGTTGAACATCAGCAAGCATTTGATTTACTTAAAGAGGCTGTGCGATCCAAAGTAGTGTTATATGTTTTTGAAGTGGGAAAACCATTCAATTTGTACTGCGATAGTAGTGACTTTGCAGTCGGTGCTGTTTTAACACAGATGGACGACAAGGGAATAGAACGCCCTGTGTCATTTATCAGTCAGAAATTAACTGATACCCAGAAGAGATGGGCTACTGTGGAAAAGGAAGCCTATGCTATTGTTTGGGCTCTGAACAAGTTAAAAGAAATTATAATTGGATCAAAAATTTTCATTTTTACTGATCACAATCCTCTTACATATTTGACTGAGTCAATGTCTAAGTCTGCTAAACTTGTGCGTTGGGCGTTAGCCTTACAAACTTTTGATGTTGAGGTGAAGTACAAGAAGGGCAGATTGAATATTATTGCTGATTGTTTGTCAAGGTTATAAGTAATCGTAAGACTGTTTATTGATTAGCTAGATGTATATTTGTTTCATGTATTTTGGTAATTTCGCAATTTTTTAAATTTAATTTGCTCAATTCCAGAAAAAGGAAGGAGGTAATGTGAACGGAGTTTCGTGTACAGTCTTACAGTGCGAGATATTAGCGTATATATTTAGTGCGCTTACTTTAGTTTCACGTGTATATGTATATAGGATAAATGCATAACGTTTAATTGTACTGTCTTAGTGACACGCGCGGCCGGCCGATCTGGGCAGCGGCGCGCTATATGTATATTATAAGATTTCGCTTATGCGCACAGAAGACAGGTGTGTCAAGAGGCGCGAAGAATTATGCTGACTAGAGAAGTTTGAATTCGAGTGTGTTCGCTGTAGTAGTGTGGCTGACTAGTTGAGTTGTAATCGAATTGAGTTCTGTCTGTTTGTTTCTTATTAAACTGAAAAGATATTAAACTGTGTTGCTGATTAATTCAGGTTATACTTATACGTAGAATTAGTGTTCAAAAGGTGAACGTTAAATAGGCGTTAAATACAAGAGAACAAGGATTTAATCAGAAGGATTGTCAACGGAAGGATTGGGTTGACATCTGCCTTCCATCAGCGCCTTCTGCTCATCATCTACTGCCATCTGCGGGATCATCCAACGCTCTACTATGTCTCCACAACTACCAGACACTTATGCTCAACTCATCCTTTCCTCTTTCGATCCAACGACCGCGACAGTGATAGCGTACGATATCAACGCTATGACTGTGTCGTCGTCGATTCCTTCAATCATCGCCGAGAATACAGCTCCTGAATTCAAGGGTAATACATGCCTCCTGCCAATCATCCTCAGATTCATTTTATGGTCATGTAGCACCCTGCTACTTTACAATTCATGTTTCTTGGGCTCTTTTTTCATCTATCCTTACTTTCGCACATGACTTTCGCCTGTAACTTTACGCAAGTTTCGTTCCGTAACTTTGTAACTTAAGTTTTAACATACAGCAAGCGTTAACAACTAATTAGTTAATTGTGTATGTAGTGTGTTCCGTAGCAGCTTTAGTATCTATTTCCCTAGTTATTTTTCGCATTGTATGTTTGCTTCGCGCAGTTGCACTCTTAGAATTTAAGCTTCTTAAACACGGCCACATTGTTCAGACAATGCTTTAGCAGTGATCGTTTAAGGCATACGGATTTTAGTTTAGTTTGCTTTGCTTGCAGTAGGACCATGCTTCTTGATGATTTATTGCTCCACATGTTTCTGACCTCTGCCGTTGCATCGCTCGCATGCAGGTCCGAGATTGTATACGCCGACTTCATATATATATATTCCGTTCTTGTGTATAGGCCTATCTATATATCTACATTTACCTCTTCGTGTGAAGTGTTGTCGACTTAGTGCGTTCATTTTAACTTAAAGCTGGTCTATGGTTCCTTTTACTTATTAGCCACATCCTTACGTTGGGAGCGCTGTGTAATCCAGATTTGCTTATGATAAACGAATATATATTACCGACATTCATTTGTACGTACGCCGGACACTCTAATCATCAGCTTATCTATACACTTTCCTTGTGACCTGTTATACTTGATTACTGTACACCACATGGCTTGCGTAGAAAGTTATTGCTCACTTGTATATATATATATAGGCCTACATCATCGTCTTTCTCCGAAGCTATTCTATAGTGCTGACTTACTATACATATATTTTTCTGTAGCTGCGTTCTGCATAGTGCTTGGCATATGAGGCATTTACACTGACGATATAATTATACAGCTGCAAAACCTCTTACGGAGTATTCTAACTGGCATTAGTATCTACAAGATGAGTTTTTATCGCGATGCTTACGGCATGTAATTCATATGTTTGCTATACGAGTTTATGTGTAACTGAGTTCACGTTCCGTTTACAAGAGTCCGATATGTTCGATTCGACGTTGCGGTTTCAATTTTTCTAGTGTGACTAAGATTTATATTGGGCTATTGCGAGACGTCTAATACCTCCATAGCATAGTTTAATGACGAGTTCTATAAGCCGTGCCCGCGCTGCGCACGCATGTATGTATATAGAGGTTCAATTGTTTCCGAGGCTATAGTTGTTTTTATTACATATTTTATTACGTCACATGAGTCAAGTTTGCAGCACAATGTTGTGTTTTCTATTGATATTGTCAACGTCACGTGCTCAGAGAACAAATGCACTTAACAAATGGCAGGCTATGAGTAGACATTTCCATACGCCTCAGCGAAGATTAACGGCATACAGGCACTCATCTAAGTCAGTATATAAGATTCGGCTATCGCAGCACATATTCAACAGTTTCTCGTCAGTCAATCAGTCAAGCATGCAGTCGCGCAGCAGAGCAGTTTTTGATATATTTTTGCAGCAGGTTTTTAATTCAACTACAGATAGCAGGCAGTCAATAATGTGAGCTTAGCATACGCACATAATTATATATATATATATATATATATATATATATATATTTCAATCACTCCTTCTATCCAATTCTTTTATTCATACACTAAGCTGACACAGATGCAATTTAGATAAACTAGACTTTTGAGGACAAGTCGTGGGCCAAGAATACTGGGATTTGCACAGGATGTTTCCAATAAGCATTCTTATAAAGGATGCAAGATATATTGTTACGGTCATCTTTGAGCGGCAGGAGAAGTTATGTGATCTCATACGAAGATTAGTATTTATAACACCTAGCCAGCAATTCAACACTTAGGCCTACACTTATTGTATGCCTTTGCTTTCTTTGTCATTTTAGTATGTAGAGTGTTGCTTTTCCGCGTTTGCTTTCAATATATTGCATGAAATTATATTTGTGTGTGTCTTTTGCAATGTTTTATGTAACGAAATGATGGATTGGCCGAGAGCACTGAGAATCAAAGGCAAATCTCTTTGCAAGTCAAGCTGTCACGTATACACGCACAGCGATTTGCTCAACTCGGCTCAAGGTCAACGGATCAGAGAAAATACGAAAGTGTGATGCGAACTCTTGTCAGAAATATCTTCACGTCGTTTTCACATCTGATTCCACTTTGTTACCATCATTGCATTTCAATTTCGTTTGTTTATTCTGTGCTTAGGTGTTAGGACTGAATAACTCTATATGCGACTATTCGTGACATTTAGCTTTCTTTAATCCGCTTATGGTAGACATGTCATTGTCATGTGACTAATTTCTTTAGCTCCCGAATTAAGATAGCTATGTTTTCGAACGAGGGCGTTCGATCTTGCGGAACGGAGGGTAATATAACAGAGTTACATTTACGTATGTAAAGTAATTATAATAATAATCTTTATTAGTTAAAGCTGAAAAGTACGGATTAGTGTCCAGACATCGAGGCTCCTACAGGGATAGAAATAGCATATTGTGATGACATCTCTAGATTAAGATTAACTGCATCCACCGGACTAGTCAGGACCGTCTTCAAAGACAATCTGCATCTTACACTTGAAGGGAAGGTAATAGATAGAAAACAGGTGGACCTTCTAGAATCTTCCGGAGATAGTGATCCATCTGCGTCAGTAAAAGTCTTCCATTGGCCAAGAATAAATATGCAGATTTAACTAAGGACAACCTTCCAGTAACTTAGCTAATGTCAATCTGGTTATCTAAGGTAGAAAGGCTTATGGGTTGCTGGACCAATCAGGAGTATACCTTAACCATGTACCTGAGAATAACTGAGAGGTGTAATTCAGTAGAGGGGGCAGTCAGCAAGTAGAGGGTCAGCGGTCGGTCGAGGAACGCCAGCAGCTTAGACTGCGCATTCTGTATTAGCTGACATGTCTAGAGCTAACAGACACTAAGCGTTCCTTCTTTAGAGTTTAGTATAGAAGTTCTGTAGATGTCGCAATCTCGTAGTCATGACATCGTCTGTGTAACTGAACGATAATCTGCTAGTGAAACTGTGTCTGTAAAGAGACATTCGAAATGATGACAATAAAGTAACCATACAGACAGAACCAAAGTCTGTTAGATATCGTAGACAGCAACCAAAGGCTGTTATAGAGAAGAGTAATAGCTTCTGGAGCACCACGATCCAGAACTGCTATAAATCCATGAGCATGATGTGCTGTGTTACAATATTATATTCCAGTTCGTGATTCTGGATGAACCGACGTCTGGCATGGACCCAGAGGCACGCAGACAGACATGGGACTATCTCCAGAGCCAGAGAAAGGACCGGACTATGATTCTATCCACACACTACATGGACGAAGCCGATCTACTGGGAGACCGCATAGCCATCATGTCCAACGGAGAGATAGAATGCTACGGGACGCCCATGTTCCTCAAGAACAAATACGGTAAAAAAAATTCTCAGCTGCCGTTAGTCAGCTGTCGATTGCTGTTATGTATCTTCGTCGTCGGTGTTGTAGATCACGTGGTCCACAATCTCGGACACCACCACCACCACCACCACCACCACCACCACCACCACCACCACCACCACCACCACCACCACCACCACCACCACCACCACCACCACCACCACCACCACCACCACCACCACCACCACCACCACCACCACCACCACCACCACCACCACCACCACCACCACCACCACCACCACCACCACCACCACCACCACCACCACCACCACCACCACCACCAAAAACAACAACCCCACTTCTCTAGCGTGTAATTTTTGATCAATTAGTTGATCAAATGCCGATTTTACTCGTTAGTTTTCGTTCCGTCTTCTAATCCGTTCTTTAAAACTCTTTCGGATTTCTAATACAACTCAGTATGCGTTCATGAAGTTATTTCTTTTTTTACCGTTTATGATCGTTTGAACGGTACTGGGACGTTTAGGGCAGTGTGCGCCACCGGTGGTCTCCTTCAGATTGAACGATATCAGGTTAATAACTGGCATATTTCAATCTCCATTTAAAAAGGCATAGACATTCACTGGGTTCGTGCTGACCGTTCTACATCGGTGACGCTCTGGAATTTTCCAGCTGTGAAAATGTCTTCTCGTCATATCCAGTGGAAGTCCCTCTTCTTCATGAAAACACAGTCCAAACCGTTTTTCACAATAATTTCTTGCAATTCACATACTATCAGTTTTCTCTTATAATGTACAGTCAGCACTCTTCATCAACTTGTAACAAATTTTATCGGCAAATCTTTCGCGCGCGCTCTAACACCTGAGTTAGCAACTAATTATATCTGTACTGTCGGCTCACAGCCGATCGCCAGCCCAGAGCCTATCAATTCAAATACATTTAACCATTATACATACATAAATGCAGCTGCTAGATTAATAGCCACGCTACTCACGCATTTCGTCCTTCATGTTTGAGCAATAGCACCGGATTCCTGTCTCTGCACGTATTAAGTTCAAAATGCTCATTCTGGTTTCCAAGACACAGCAGGGTCTTGCCCCTAAATATATAATTGATGTAATTCACCAGCCTCTTTCTGTCTCCTCGCGTCGTCCACTTCGCTCCTCGAACAGACTGGATCATTTAGTTCTTCATACTAGAGCAGCTATGGCGCAGTCCAGATCTTTCGCCTCAATTGATCTCTCTCTGTGGAATACACTGTGTTGTTCTACTCGCTCTTAAATTGTAATAGGTAGCCTCTCGTCTTCTTTTTCTTACCTCAAAACTTACTTCTTTCCTTGTGGCCTTGCGCACTGGGAGCGCCTCTGAACGGTTCACCCTACTAGAGGTGCTTTAAAAATGTTAAAATACAGTGCAATGCAATACGATACAGCAGTAGTGTCCCACAATTAACTACAGCCGCTCAAAAATGCGCTTACAATTGAAGGGCTTGCAGCTATAATCAGGTATGTCGGATTTTTTTAGTTTTGGGAAAATGGCTTCAAAGATTTGACACATCAAACTGTTGTATCTAAGCGATTTTACGAGATTTCGACAAGCTGTTTGAAGCACCATTTGAGTTATTACTGTCTTTCACAAAATTGTTACATAATGCAATGCAAAAGATAACATTAATGTTTTTTCACGACATTTTGCTTCATACCTGGTTATTGACACTCAGTAACCCAGTATGAAGAAAAATCGTCTGCTGTAAGTCGACATACCTTATTCTTGCACCAAATGATGACTAGCACACAGTACAGATTAATCGTGCAATAAGAAGGTAAGTCATCATAGCTACATTACAGTAAGAAAAAAATAACGCAAAATCAGTGAATTGTAGAGCAGGTAAGAGACAATAACCGGGTATGTCAAATAACCTGATTATTGCACCGGTTTTAATACAAAGATTACAAGAAAAACGACAATTTTTGTTATCATACCGGGTTATTGCATTGCAGTAATGCTGCCGGCTGCTAAATACCATATGTCGACAAACTGTTTTATCCAAAAGCCAATTCAAAAATAATCAGATTTGCACCAAATTTGCAGGGTATATAGAATACAATATTCCAAGCACGCTGGCATACTTTTTCACATAAACCAGGTATGTCGACATACCTGGTTATTGAGGCAAGCCCTTCAATTGTGTTTGGTGATGAGTGGCGCATGGGTGTCCAGGAGGTTGGAAAGTGTAAAATTATAACAGGAAAGGAAGTCGTCGAGGGCAGAGGGAGGATTGAGAATCAGTTAGGAATCAAAGACATCTTGTATGAAGGCCTGAAGATCAATGAACCCGACGAGGCGGAAAGATCAATGGAGTTTGTTGGGCTTTAGCACAGACTAAACATTGACGGAGTAGAGTAGAAATTTTTTCTTGGAAGACCACAGTGTGCGATGTGAGGAGTGCTTATTTAGACCAGGGTTTTTTCGATGTCGCCGGAAAGTAGTATTGTCAAAGGATTTGTGAAGGTTGTATGGCAGATGAATGAACTATGGGGCGACGAGTGAGCGGGAGTGAGGCAGATGGAGTAGAAGTAAGAGTAATGTTCAGTGGCGGTCGATAGTGTGGAGATGGGGCACGAGAAACGTGAATGTTCGATGTGATTTAGAGATAAACGGATGAGCAAAAATGGCAGTAGGCCTACTATTGACGCGAGCGTAAGCATTGTGAATATATGATAATAATAATAATAATAATAATAATAATAATAATAATAATAATAATAATAATAATAATTATAATAATAATAATAATAATAATAATACTACTACTACTAATAATAATAATAATAATCTTTTCTTTAATTAAGCGCCTGCAAATGAACTGCGCTGTACAGTGAACATACATATAGTAGAAACGGCAGCCACGCAGGGCGCCTTACATACATGTATTAAGTAGAAGCACATGATAACAGTTTTACAAGAGTCGAATATAACTGCTTATGCGGCAGCCAACATACGGCGCCAAATCACGGCCTACTATTCATTTAACCACCACCGCCGCCTAGCGAGTGGAAGGCAGAATTAACCTTAAATTGACGGCTGTCTACCGGGTTCGATCTTGGTACCTTCAGCTCTTCACGCCAGTGTGTTATCCATTACTCTACAGGCAAGATGGCGGAATAAGAACCAAAACCGTTCTGCGCGTGGGAGGTTAGGAATTATCCTTAGGCATTTTGGAGATGTTTGTAGTTATTTTAGATAAACTATGAATTATCTGACCTGATATCCTGAGTGAGATTTGACGAAACAGAGTGTTAAGCCCGAATCGAGACTGATCGAGAATAGAATTTAGATATTAGAGCGAACACACCGCTGTAATTTTAAAATTATTTTAAGCCAATATTATTTAAAAATTATCAGCAATATTATTGACAAACTATGCTTGCTATTAGGTTAAGTACTACGAATAATTATTACTTACGATTTCTGAAGGCGTTGGATATCACCTGACGATAGTAAAGACGTCCACGTGTGATGTGAATCGTCTGCTTGATGTTATAAAGTCTCAGATTCCCATGGCCCACATGGTGAGCGATGAGGCTGAGGAGGTCAAGTTCGTTCTGCCGAGTAATCAAGCCTCGAAATTCGAGGGACTCTTCGAGACGCTTGAGACAGATCGCGCAACTCTCGGCATCGACAGTTTTGGTGTCTCGGTCACGTCTATGGAAGAAGTCTTTCTCAGGTCAGTCATACTATATAATATTATATTATTTCTTCAACTTAGTCTTTGCATATTAGGCCTACATGAATATATATTTGTATATGCGGAAGCTTTCTTCATCTGACGCAACATTTAGTCAAAATGGCGCTATAGCCTACGATTTTCGCGTCGCTTTTTATTAAGCACAAAAGTCATACCTATTAGGAATAACATTACATACATTGCACGAATTTATACAACAAGATAAGGAATCTTATCTAAACTAATGCATTCTTATCGTATCTTACTTCTATTGCGCGCATATTATAATGCCCAAGACATAAGCAGATGGTCGCTTCGAGTGAACTCACAATAAAAGAGTAAATCGACCGACACTCAGTCAAAATTGAACTAACAAAGCTAATAATTACCGGTACAGTGCCGGTATCTAGTGCACACCTTGAGCCAACTTACAGTTGTATCATATATACGTTTATTCACCAAAAAGGCAGAAAGTACAGAAACAAAAACTACGAACAGAGAGCTACAAAACTGGCAAATATAACATCATCACAGAAGTGATAATTACTTCTATGATGTAACATAAGCTTAGATCATATATCAATACCGGTATCATAATCATGACAAAGTGGGAGAAGTTCAGAATTTAACTATAGGACTACTCTGCCACAAATATTAAGGACCCATTCAGCCATCGATTAAAAAGTTTAATTTACGCAGATGTAATAATTATATGAACGATGTCCAAACGATCAGAATAGTATCGAATGCTTTTATGAGATCCGTTTATACTTTTTTTTATTCCGGATATTTCTATAGCGCCTCTCGAAGTCTACTACTACTCAGAGGCGCTCCCGACTACAGCATTTGATAATGTGCCGGAATTTTCACGCCGAAGCGCCACGAGCAATTGCGAGTGAAGGACTTGCCCAAGGTCCGTACGCAGCGGCTAGAGTGGGATTCGAACCTGCAAACCTCCGGTCACAAGGCGCCGAACTTACCACTGAGTCACCACGCCCCACTTGTTAAATATCTTTCTGTATAAATCATTCCAACGCACATTCAACTGGTAGTAGGTTCAGATGCTAATATTAGGGACGTGAATTATGTTGGCTACTTGAACACAGAGTACAAGATTCGTCTAAACAGGAGGGTGGACCAAAGATGAGCATTGCGGCAGATGCAGGAATACAAGGAAACACTTCAGGTTTAGTTCTTTTTTTCTATGTTTCCTTATTGATGGCCACTCGGACCTAATCAGTCGGACGTCAAACGCATTAGTTATATGATAGTTAGCAATCCAGTAGAGAAAAGTCTCCTACTCTTAGTAGGCAGGTAGATTGCTAATGAATTTTCCTGTCACCTCCGGAGTTTAGGCACACATGCAAACACACGTAGACGTTGTAACGAAGTCCATTTCCCACACAAGAGAATTTTATCTATGGAGTCTATAACTTGCAATATTATTGATATTGAATGCTAGCCTGTGTAATGTAGAATAGTTTAATCTATTGAACGTAACTCAGTTACCAGTATCCATTACCAGCATATAAGGTCATAAAATATTAGAATAGGTTCGGGAATAAACCTGTTGTTCGAGCTTATGAGAACTGAGGTGTATAGCTGTGATTTGGTTTGATTAAAACTCAACGGGATGTCAAATGTTGTCTGCGGACTGCGGAGTCTGCGCAGTGACGCAAAAGATAGCAAAAAGAGTTAGTGGAACGTCGAAAGTTGAAGTCACGGGTGGTACTTCGTGAATGATTCGCACGTTAACTCCGACTATGAACAAGAATAGGCTCGATAAGACGATCAGAGATTCGAATCAGGGGCAGTAATCAAATTGGCGCTGAGTTGGAACTTATACATCGAACGAGAACAGTTACGGTATCGCGGGCTTTACGTGAAGTGCAGTAAGAGTATCGAACGTTAGGTTCTACTTTTGCGAAGTTTGCTGTACTCTGTATAGTTTGGTCGTGACTTATTGCGTTGCGGACGCCCATCCTTATTTGATTTACTATAAAAGAGATCGATATGTGAAGTTTAGAGAGAGTTCAGTGCAGTTGAGTTTAAGTTGAGTAGAGTAATCCAGCTTCTAGCCTTAGTTAGGCCTACATTTTCATCGCTAATTCAGCTTCTAGTCTTAGTTATATTTTCATCATAGATCCCGCTTCTAGTCTTAGTTACATTTTCATTGCTAATCCAGCTTCCGGGGGCGAATCTTCCGGGGGCGAAATGTCGGGGCGAATCTTCCGGGGGCGATTCTTCCGGGGGCGAAATTTCCGTATCCCGAATTACACATCGGCCTATATTGACCTGTTAATTAATACTAATAGTTATACGTATCTATTTACATGCATACTTACATATGTATACACCTATAACTACAGACAAACATGCATGCATACATAGATACATACATTCCTGCAAACACGCATGCTTGCATACATTTTCAATTCAATATTCGTTTATTTGATAAATACAGGCTGTCATAGACGCAACTTGTTTACATTGATATATTAATTTATGTTCTTAAAGAGAAGTAAAATGAAAGTCATATTTCCGGGTGCGGTGTGGTAGTGATTATGCCGGGTTGTTGAAAAATATACGAAAATGCTTAAAACTCATCTGCATCAGATGCTGATCCTCCATATCTTAAAAACTTCAAGTTCCTCTAACTTATTGAATTACACCCTGACTAATTCTGAGAAAATTACTCATCTCAGTCCTTTGAGAAAATCTATTATATTCTAGTTCAGTACCTTTACTCCAACATATTGTTTATGATTGCCGTATAATTTAAGTAATAGGCTCGACTAGGAGTATGATTTTAAAATGATTTATTTACACTCGGCAAACTATATAAAAAAAGGTCTACCTTTCGTATCGACAACCAACCGTCCATTACAGATGCACAATAGACAACAAAAAACAACAGCTTCCATGTATGAAGAGTTGATGCAAACGTAGAAGCGGCAAAACTAAATCTTCTTCACCGAACGGAGTACACTGAGTAGGCCTACTACACTTTACAGACGCCTCAAAGAACAGCAGCTCTGTCGGTCTCAGAGGACGCGAGGCAACGAGTTTTACAAAAAAGGAGGAAACCGTAGGCGGTTCTAGTTACAACACGAGACCTGGCGGGCCGCTTAACTATACCCGAAGATCCGCAAATCGCAGAACAAAAAGCCAAGCTCATCACACCTCTTAGCCACAAAGATTATATAGCATCCAAACCTTTGTGCGGAACTGGTCAAGCGAACATCTGCCCTTATATCTAAATATAACCTTTGGCACGAGAGCAAGCATGTAACAATATATATATCTTTATTGCAACCAATAACAATAACAACAAGCTACAGTAGGCCTACACAGTATTTAAGTGTTATTGGCTACAAAGGTTGGCCCAAGAAGGATCAAGATCCCGCTAGGCAGGAACACCCGTGTAGCTGAAGTAACATTTTCAAGTAATTATTTAATTGAAATTGAATTTCAGATGCTGATGTGCTATATCGGAAAGAAACCGGTTGGAAAGGCCAGAATCTCCAGCTGTGTGCCATGTTGTACAAGCGACTAATTCATTTTATACGAAACTATGAACTTATATTGGTCCAGATTCTGATTCCAGTCCTCTGCGCCATACTTGCGTGCTTAGCCTAATTCTTTCCTATCAGCAAAGAGACGATCATTTCCCACCTCTAATCCTTGACCTCACCAACTTCACAAGTCCAATCACTCCATACGATGTTCGACCTTCAACAGCTAAAGCCCAGAAACTGGCATCTTGCTATGAAACTAGTGTTTCAAGGCAGAGTAGGCCTAAAGCTCTCTTCATCGACTCCACAATGGATACCTACCTGATAGGGATCGGAAAAGATCACAAAGACCAGTACAACTGGAACTACGAGATCGGCGCCACGATAGAAGAAGGAAGGGACGGAAAGTTGAACATTACAGGATATTTCAACAATCAAGCCTACCACACGATCGCCATCTCCTTATTGTACTTAGGCAATGCGCTGATGCAGTGCTATGGTAACAAGACGAAGCGGATCGTAACCATCAATCACCCACTTCCCAAGAAGTCCTCGGAACAGGTCTTTGAATCAAGCCGTAAAGATAAGAAAAGCGAATTCGGTTTCTTTACCCTCGTCTCTATAGGAATGACCTTCCTGTTCCCCACATTCCTGGTCTTTCTGATAAAAGAACGAAAGTCTGGAGCGAAACACAGTCAACTCGTGAGCGGAGTCAGACTTCACAATTTCTGGCTGGCAACATTTTTGTGGGATTACGTCAGCTATCTCGTTCCGTGCATTTTGGTCATCGTCGTCATCCTGGGTTTTCGCATCGATGGTTACTGGCAAAATTCTTGGTGGGTAAACAATGTCTAAAGACGTCAAGCTCCAAATCTTGTTCATTTTGCTCACAATGCGATTATGAAATAAAAGAAAAAAGAGAGAGAAAATGAGGTGGAAGACGACGAGGAAGAGAAAAGAACAGGAAGAATAACGAGGATTATATGGGGAATAACGAGAAGTTGAAGATAGTGACGGACGAGGAATTTAATTAGAAGAATATGGAGCAGAAATGGAGGAATGAACAAGAGAGGATTGACAAAGAGGGGTAGAAGGAGGGGTAGAAGAACAAAATAACGGAGGTGAAGAATAGGATAAGTGAAGTTGATGAACGAATGACTAGAAGGATATAGAGAGAAATGGTAGAAGAAGAACAGAAGAAAAGAAGAAGAGAAAGAAGGAGAAGGCGCCGATGGAAGAAAATTAGTTATTTGCACAGATGCAGCAGGCCCCTATGTTGCATTAGCTGAGAAAATGTGTGATTAGCATAGATATCTTGAATTAACGTTCTCTTCCGGAAATAATTGACCCTCCTACTTCTTACTTGGTGGTCAGACAGCGAAAGGTAATTTGTGAAATCTGTGGAAATTGACAAATGCTGTTTAAGCATGGTTTGTATTAATTTCAGGATAATTTTTATTGGTTTGATGCTACACGGTTTTTCCATGTTGCCGTTTACCTACGTAATGTCGTTCCTTTTCGGAGAAGCGTCAGTCGGATCATCTTGGCTTGCCTGCATCTATGTTATAACAGGTAGGAAGTCACAGCATATCCATGTTGCTTTTTCCGCTCTTTTTGGGCTATATCGCAAAGGTATCGCTGATTTGAAATATCATTTATTTCGTTTTAATATCACCTATTTTAAATCAAATAATTTTGGTAAAGCAGTGGATGTGTTTTGAAAATATTTGTTTTGTAAAGAAATCGTAGTA
The DNA here is from genome assembly GCA_963556255.1 of Allolobophora icterica. Taxonomy (NCBI): domain Eukaryota; kingdom Metazoa; phylum Annelida; class Clitellata; order Crassiclitellata; family Lumbricidae; genus Allolobophora; species Allolobophora icterica. Next base: position 28,193,973 of record OY744604.1, read on the forward strand.
ATTCGAGAAAAAAATAATTCCCAAGAAACGCAGTAGGTTGTGTCGGAATTTTAAGCATTGTATCATTTTGTCTTCAACTATCACAAACACGGATATTTCAACTAGGAATATGCAGCCGAAAAAGGTCATAGATTTGTTTTAAACTCTGCAACAATATATCATTGTAACACAAAATCTGCTACATGCTGTTTCTGTTCTCTTTGAAGGGGTATATGCTCATCTCTTTATCTTAAAATTGCAACCACTACTGTCACGAAGTACCTGGAAAACCATGGAATGGATATTATACACCTTATTTCCAACCTATTGCTTCAATGCGGTTCTTCAGAACATCTACGAAAACTACAACAACCACAGAGCCTGCAGCCAAATGACCCAAGGAGTTAAACTTGCCGTTTTCTGCGCATCTGAGAAACCTCTTGGTTACTCGAATCCTTGTTGCCCAGGTATTAGATTTTTGCGTAGAGTATTTAAAAGCCGCTATATATATATATATATATATATATATATATATATATATATATATATATATATATATATATATATATATATATATATATATATATATATATATATATATATATATATATATATATATATATATATATATATATATATATATATATATATATATATATATATATATATGGAGTTTCTATAGGGCCTATGGATTGCACTTACTGGTTTTTGCAGCGGGCTATAGGAAGGACTGTGTATAGAAGTATTATGTGTAACGCGATTTTTCTTTTTGTAAGTCTGTAGGCCTACAATAGGGTGGAGTGAAAATGGCAATAATTTTTTTTAATGCAAACGCTTTCTAATGATGATCGAAAGTTGCCAGCATGTTAGTGTAAATAGTGCTCAAAATTTTTTTGATTTTGCTTTGCGTCTTCTGCCCTCTACCGGCGGTAAAATATTTAACATATAAAATTCTTTGGAAGAACGTCAATGTAGTACATTATTTTTTCTGGAACTAACTATCGTCGAAAGATTACTATTCATGAAATACAGAAGCCAGTCAGTGACCATGAAGCTTAGGCTGAACTTAGACTGGCGCTCGTCTTAAGAAATCTAAACTAGAAGTTCTTGTAGTTGTTGCAATGTCGTAGCCATCTCATCATCGTCATTGTAACGTAGCGTAACTGAAAATTCGTCTGCAATTGAACTCTGTATTCGTAAAGAGACATTCATAGTGAGTGACAATAAAGCATTCTACAGAGAGAACTTACGTGAGAGATTTAACTGTGCTACGTGAACGTCTTCATTTACAAACAACCGTTGCATTTTTACATAGAAACTGTTGTTTCGTTGTTGCGTTTTAAGGCAACTGTGGTGGAGACTGCATAGAAATGGTCGACAACTATCTGTCGTGGACGTTGCCTGGAGTTGGGCGCCCATTGTTCTTCATGGCCCTTCAAGGCATAGTTTTCTTCCTCATTCTGTATATCATGGAAAAAGACATCGTCGGACGTCTACTCGAGGTGATGACACCGAACCGAGTGAGTCAAGCCACACTCGCCGATATGGATGCTGATGAAGGTGGAAAGATCAGCGAAGACTCGGATGTGGCTCAAGAGCGACAGCGCATCCAGTCGAATCCTATACAGGAACTCGTCAAGACGGATCCAGTCGTCACCAAGGATCTGTCGAAACTCTATGGAAACTTTGTGGCCGTTAACCAGTTGAGTATCGGAGTCTCTCAGAAGGAATGCTTCGGTCTCCTGGGCGTCAACGGAGCCGGAAAGACGACCACCTTCAAGATGCTGACCGGAGAAATCCGGCCATCCTTTGGAAGCGCCTATATTGCCGGGATAAGCATCGAAGACGACCTGCCAGAAGTGCGTCAGAAGATCGGTTACTGTCCGCAGTTTGACTCCATTATTGACCAACTGACTGTTCAAGAGACCCTGTGGATGTACGCATGCGCACACGGAATTCCGGCTCAGGTCCGACAAGAAGTCATCAACCGACTCATTAAACGTCTGACGCTCAAACCGTACACAAACAAACGAGCCGGAAAACTCAGGTAATTCCGAATTAAATGTGTTGAAATGCAAATGCGTGATGAGAAGTGAACAGATCGATTTTTATGAAGCTATACTCTTTGTGTGCATCAATGCTCTGTTTGCAAGGCCGAAGGCGCAGATTTCGCTCCGCTCCCGATCTTAAAACTCTTCCTGTCCCTCTTTTACTTTCCTTATCTGAACACGAGATTATTGCCAGTCCTAAGACGGCTTAAAAAATTTATAAATATATTTTTCCAATGTGCGTGAAATTTATTTTGACCTTCACACTTTACAAATTTGTGAAAATCTTATTCTAAGCAATGCCTTACCCCTTCTGACCTTTAAGCTGTACAAATCAGAAGATGTTGGGGTAATGAAACTAAAATATCTCATGAGTCGTCAGTTGTTTCATGTGTAACATATTAATAACACCAGATTTTAACCTGCGTTCGTGTTTTTTGGTTAATCTGGACAACTTTCGACCGACACTCAAAACTCTTTTTTGACAACTGAAACGTACCTTACCTGTTCATACCCCGCTCTTCTCACGTTTTGGTACTTATACCTCACCTCGACCTTAGTTAGTTACCTTACCTTACCTTATGTTATCATGATTTACCATAGCATAACATACCTAATAAACTTGTCCTGTATTGTGTTACTTTGTGGATAGCGGTGGAAACAAGCGTAAGTTATGTGTGGCCGTTGCGTTGATGGGAAATCCGACGGTCGTCTTCCTCGATGAACCTACAACGGGCGTCGATCCAGAAGCCAGAAGACACGTCTGGAATACTCTGGCCGCAGCACGACACACCGGCACTACGATCATACTCACGTCGCACAGGTACCTTCACACCCTCTAGTAGGCTCCCTACTGCTTATTATACTCAAGGCCCCAAAATATCGTAAAATCACGGACATCTCTTGATTTTATTAATTAACTAAACAATAAGCCTAATTAGACCTTAGTTAGGTTCGTTAGTTGGGTCTTCAGACAATTCATTCCATTAAATGTGTAAATCGCTCTTTTATAATACCTCTGCAGAACGCTTTCCGCATAAGGGCATATAAACACAAATACATACACATTCACATACATACGTGCATACATTCATGCATACATATCAAGCGTGGCTAGTTGATGAGTGGTGGCATAGGTGTAGTTTTTTTTGGGGGGGGGGTACGAAGGGAACCTGTATCCAAACTATCTAACAGACATGTCTCCCTTGTTTAGACTGGGGTTCCGTACCCTCCACTTTTTGTACCCAAAATAAAATAATAATGGTATCAGTTTTCAATTAGCAAGGTCTATTTGCAACTGTGCCTCTTCAAGTATTGTTGTTTCTGTTTACATATGAATGCAGGTAAGGAGGTACGTGTAGAATCTGGTAGATACAGTAGACACACACACACACACACACACACACACACACACACACACACACACACACACACACACACACACACACACACACACACACACACACACACACACACACACACACACACACACACACACACACACACACACACACACACACACACACACACACACACACACACACACACACACACACACACACACACACACACACACACACACACACACACACACACACACACACCTACACACACACACACACACACACACACACACACACACACAGATTTCAAGATATGAAAAGTGTGTACTCCTACTAATTGGCTTCTATAGCTACATAAGGAATTGAACACATAGATCCGCGCTTGGAGACCTACACTCAGGCGAACAGAATCACACAGAGTCAGACAAGCAGACTTTTAGCCCCATACATCACCGTGTGGTTGGCAGGAAAGGGAAGATATGGCAGAATCCTGAATTGACCCTCACTCTCCGCGATCCAACTACGAACTCTTTCCTCGTAATACTGCATCTATCCTTCCAGTTTAAGATCCTACTCTACTTTTATGAAGGAAGTCAGTCGGTTACGTTACTTGCTTACTCACATAGCTACGTCTAATAATCTGTGTGTCTCTTTCCGTATCCATCTTTTCCCATTTCTATATCATACGTTTTTGATTGGGCCGTTTTCATGCATACATGCAGCATTGAGTAGATAGTTCGACATAAAATGATATCTCTGGTTTTGGAAGCATGGAAGAATGCGAAGCCGTTTGTACTCGGATGGGAATCCTCGTCAACGGTCGCTTCCTCTGCCTCGGGAGTCTCCAGCACCTCAGGAATAAGTTCAGCGATGGATACACGCTCATCATCAAGCTCCAGCCCTCAGCCGACACCGAAAAACCTGAGGAACTGCAGGAACGGATGAAGAAACTGAAGACTTTCATCAGCGAAACATTCCTAGAGAGCGTCCTCAAGGACCATCACGAGAACCTCCTTTACTATCAGATCAAGGCGCGGATTTTTAAGTGGTCTGAAATTTTCGGGATCATGGAGAGCGCGAAGGTGACTTACCAGATCGAGGACTATTCAGTGGGGCAGACGACTCTGGAGCAGCTGTTCATCGGGTTTGCCCGTCTGCAGCGGGGGACGCAAGAAATCTCCTAAGAGAAATGCACTGCACTTTGCTAAGAAGCAGAAGAAGAAATGAAGAAAAGAAGAGCATCTCGTCAAATTCATCATTCCCAAAAGCGTCTTCTATTGATTTAGTTTTTGCACTGTGAAGTTACCTAAACATTTTTCGAAAGAACAACTATAGCGTTGATAATCCATAATAGAATCCTTATAATTTTTTCATTTAATTAATTTGTGAATGTCTCTGACGTGTTGTGAATACACATCGTTGAGAAGTAAAGTAGTCTTCGTCCTTTACTTAAGCCTGTAGCAGATGGAAGGAATTTCATGTCACTCCGGTCATGTTGCGCAAAGAAACATCAATCTGATTATTTTTTGATTGATTTGTAACTTCTTTCGCGCAGGTATATAATGCACAAGGCATCAACTAATGGCGCACCAAAATCAAGCCGTAATCATGTCAATATCAAGCGTTTCATTTCTCTCCAAATTGATTGAAAAGATTATTGCTTACCAGTCTGTCCTCTTTCTGATATCATCCGGGTTACAGATAGGTCGCAGGTTACTCTCCTCGCCTTGTTTGACGTGACCGCGGCTTTTGATACCGTTGACCGTGATATTCTCGTCATGCGGCTCTCTGTTTCCTTTGGTCTTTCTGACAATTTCGTAGGATGGCTAGTTTTTTTTTTTACATAAGCGTTCTTTCTATGTGGTGTATGTCCCCATTAGGTCCTCCTAGGTCCCTGACCCGTTCGGTCTACCACAATGCTCCGTCTTGGGCCCTCCTCTACATCATTTATACGTCTGACCTAGGTCATCTTTTCGCTGTCCACACTATGCTGAGTATGTCATATGCCGACGGCTTCCAAGTTTATCTTAACTGCCCGGCCCTATAGTGGGGCAGCCTGGTGCAACATATGAAAGAATTGCTCCCTTCATGACAGAATTGTGAAATTTTGTGCATAGTATGAACATGTCCTAAGGAAAATGTTTAGCTATAGGGCCATCGCAGATTTGCCTCCTGGCCTGAATGGCAGCCATTTTCCAAAATGGCCGACCGAAAATAGAGATTTTTCAATATCTCAGCTACTAGTTCACTTAGAATCGTCATCTTGGTGTGTAAACATACATATTTAGGGGTAAGGCTTCTAATAAAACTAATTGCAATTACTTACCTACAACAGAAAAGCTAATTTTGGTAGCCATCTTGAAGTTAAGGTGACCGGAAAGGGGCAGTCCAGAGCAAAATAGAAACCAATTGCTCATTAACTGATAGAAGCATGAAATTTGGTGCATAGTATGAACATGTCCTAAGGGAAATTTTTGGATATAGGGCCATCGCAGATTTGCCCTTTGGTTTCAATGGCAGCCATTTTCCAAAATGGCCGACCGAAAATATAGATTTTTCAATATCCTTACCCCTAAATATGTATGTTTAGACACCAAGATCACGATTCTAAGTGAACTATAGCTGAGATATTGAAAAATCTCTATTTTCGGTCGGCCATTTTGGAAAATGGCTGCCATTCAGGCCAGGAGGCAAATCTGCGATGGCCCTATAGCTAAAAATTTTCCTTAGGACATGTTCATACTATGCACAAAATTTCACAATTCTGTCATGAAGGGAGCAATTTTTACACCAACCTGCCTCACTACTAGGTGATGTAGCTGCAGTGCGAACCATGAGCCGGGCTATGGATGCCCTGCTGGCCTGGATATCGTCAAATCGTTTACGGCTCAGCCCATTCGAACTCAATTAATCTGGTTGGTCACACGGCAGCAGCTCGCTAAGGTTGACCTGGGCATTCTTGCTGCTGAGTTCCCTCACTTTACATTCTCGACTACTGTTGAAGACGGTTGTGTAGATCTCAGGGGGTGCGGAAACCGCCAGATGTACATGAAGAGCACAGCAGAGTACTGGTGAACTTGACAACCATAATCAAAACTTGCATAACGATGCAATTATTAAGTAAAGTGTATATCACCACAGAGCTTAAATGCAACATATTGTTGAAAAATTTTGCTGGCTTTATTGGATATAACCTAGGATTAATAACTACTAGCTAAAATGCGATAATTTTGTTTAAGCTGTTATATTCAAACACAAAATTTGTAGAAAAGATGCAACATCATATGAATTGTGTGCAGAATAATGAAATTTAGAGGTAAAAACGTTGGGGTGGAAGGGCGATTGCACAGCACAAGTAAAAGCAGAAAAATCAATGTTCACAATAGACAAGCAACTGTAATCGGATTGATACTGCAATAAATAAAGATCGGTAAGCATAGCATCATACGAAAAACCAAAGTAATTTATTACAAGAGAAAAAACAAACTGCGAAACTGCCAAAGTTGTTACATATGTATACCAGCAAGGCTATCAGTATTCTATATTTATTCAAACTGTCAAAGTGGCAGTTCATCAATAACCAAAAAATACAGCTGTAAGAAGATTCGGTAAGAACGAAACCAAAGTTTACCACATTTGCATGCGAAGTAAACTTATGCGAAAAATATCGAAGAACTAAACTATTCCTTGTTAATAGGCTGACACCTAACTAGAAGTCTGACGGACGGTGACATGTATTGTGTGTGCGTTTCATTAGTGAGAGGAATTGAGGAAAGTGAAGTATAGAATAATTGTCAACCAAAGAAATAGCAATCAGAAGTAGCCTCGACAAAAGAAGATTCGAACCTGTTGTGTGTACCACTATAGGCAGTACTGATCAGAATGGCTAAGAACAGGGGGTCGACCTAAATTAACATTCCATAGCTCTGACCAGAATACAGGGTGGATGAGAGTAATGATGCTCAGGCTACACTGATAAGTTAATACACGCGTGCACATGGGGAAACCCATGTGGCTGTTAGCCAAAAGGGCGACACGAGATATAATGTAACTGAGGACAATTATAATCAGTGGTAGAATCAGGCACTCTGTAACCAATAAATCAGGCGTTCACTCCAACAGCTAACAAACCGAAAATTAGAATCATAATTGCAACCTTATTTTGCGGCACAGCATAAAAACACAATAGAGGCGTTTATAAATTCATCAGGGAAGCAAAAACTGCTGGTATTACTGCCAAGACAACACCATATGCGTAAGAAAAATTAATGAGAGTGATGTAAACAGAAACCCTGAAAATGAAATGAAACGTGCGAGATTAATTTTTCGATTGTAAATAACTGTCAGGCCTTATAAAAATAAGTAGTTCTTTTTCACAGAGAGAAGAGAGAGAAAGATAGAGAGAAAGAGAGAGAAAGACTTGATGCGACTCAATGTCAGCTATTATAGCTCTGTGTGCACAGAGCTGTTCACTTTCACCGCCTGTGGGTGGGTGGCAGATGTCCACAGTACATCGATCATTTCCGGTCTGCCATCTTCGTGTTTTTGTCGTAAACAATAGAAGGTAGGGAGCATTTGTCAGACGAGAACTTCGTCAAACTATCGAATTTATTATAAATGATTTAAAATGAATGATTTAAAAGAAATTATTAACTATTTATTTGTTAGTTTGAAAATGTTTTAAAATAAGAGGCTGAGCTTTAAGATAAAGTAAAAGTTTAAAATTACAAATAAAGTTTTAACAAAACGTAAGGAAATGTTACCAGTTTTTATTTAATTAACTATAGCTATACCTAAACCCCGCTTCTCTCGAGCTTCTACCTCAATTTAGCCCTTTCATTATTGTTCAGTTCCAGAACCTTTTTTCCAGAAAAAACCTGGAATTAGGTAGCTACTCCGTTCCCGGTGAAGAAGGAATAAGATTTGAGAGTATCCTTCTTTGGGTGGGCCTCGGAGAAAATCTTCGCTTTCGGCATCCAAGGTAAGGATGAAAGAACTCCGAGTTAAAGTTTCGAGTATGAAGGAGGAAGAAACATGCATATTGCGAAAATAAACTTATTCTGACAGGCACAATCAAACCAGTTTCCAGTGTCTTCATATTTCTAACGCTTAACAATCAATATATTGAATACCAGAATGCTGCTAAATGCCTAGTGCTGACGATTCACTTTCCACCATGACTGCAGCCATGCGCGACTTCAAGAATATACGTTTTATGTCAAACTCAATAAGAGATTTCTTGATTTAAAGCTAGTTGCTGGTTTTAGTAAAAGTCGTAAACCCCATATTTCTAAAACTCTAAAGCAAAGCCCTGGTCTAGAAGCTTTGATGTGAAGTCGACCAATTTTAGAATTTTGCGTAGGCCTCAACTGGAAGTTTATATAATGATGTACCCTATGGTTGCCTATCCCACAGTGCAGTGGCGTGCAGAGGGGGTGCCGAGGGTGCGACGGCCCCGGGCATCCAGCCGGGGGGGGGCATCCAACGGTTGGCGATGGCCCAGTCACATCTCTTTCGCTTGTGTATTGACGGACTAATTTCGTATCATACGAATCGTATACCGTAGTTTAAGTACTAATAATAGTATCTAATGCATTGCGAACCCTTTTAGCGTGTTATGAGATCATCAGTGGTTGACAACAGCAGTGTTATGATTGTATTATCGTTCATAGGTTTAATTAGGTTAGCGTCGTCTGTTAGAATTTTGTCGGCAAGACGCAACAGTAAGTAATTTTATTGTCTATTTTGTAAGGATTTAATCAAACATTTGCAGAGAACCATTGATATCAGCCGACGTTGGCTTGGCGGGCATACGCGTACCATTCGTCTTTACTTTAGATAAATCTTGTGTTCTTGCAACTATTTCGTTGCAAGTTACTAATAACCGGCCGCCAATAAATCGCCATTCAAATATTTATGTTTACAATACAATCGCGAAGTAAGACATGAGTGCGCAAGTTTTTATGTCATGTTTTCCATACAGGCTATACTATGATTAGTAATAGTAGCCTAACTTCCTAAGCATAAAATACGAAGTCTACAATTCGGTTTCCGATCGCCAAAATAGGCTAAAAGTACCATACGGCAATGTGCAATTCTCAAAAATTTCCTGGGGGAAAGGGAGAGGGGGCAGCACACTGAGCACAGTGCAGTGGGAGGGGAGGGGGAATGAATTAGGGAAAGAACAATTTAGGGGCATCCAATGAAGAGGTTGGCCCCGGGCATGAAAGAACCTCTGCACGCCACTGCCACAGTGTATCCCCTAAGATTTCAGCGGCAGCCTGGGTCTAAACTTGTCAGTTTGTACGTACAGTGTTTTGTCGCCCGGTTTTGGAACTTTCACTCGGGGGACAACTTGCATGTCGATCCTGAGGTGTCACAAGTCCAATAGGCTACTATGCACTCTTTCATAGTGTATGATGTTCGATCCTTCTCCATAAATGTAATGCAAGTGATCTTAAGTCTTCTTCAATCATAGCAACACATAACATAACAAGAGTTTTAACTTTTTAGGTGGTTTAGAAGACGTGTAGTCTGTGTTGGAACCACTTCAAATTAACCTGAAACGCTTAATAACGGGGATGATGAGAGCGGGTCAGTTGGTTGTCTTCGCCGCCTTCCCGGGATTAACCAGTGTTAATAGCTTGATATTCTAGGGGTTGTGTTCCATGAAACCCGCTTTCAGCCACATTATGACTCGAATGTGATGCAAGGCCAGACTGTCTTATATATGCTTCGCGCATTCTTGCTGCTGACGGCCACTGAGGCCTTAAGCTTTATCAGGGATTTTAAAAGAAATTTCCACTGGTGAGGATATTTTGAAAAAGGGCATTTTTCACGAGCTAATTTTAAGGCAAAATGCACTGAATCAGAGAAACTTGGAAAAGGACATATATTTTATATATTTGACCTTTCAAGCAGTCAAATTATCGGGAAAAAACAAATTTTCAAAATGAAACTATTAACATTTGTAATTGCTTCAAGTCCAGTAATTATTTCAAGTCCAACAACAAGCATTGCACAACTCCATACAAGAACAAGAAAAAACGGAATAAATGTTAAGAAACTATAGGCAAAATGACCAGATTCTCTGAATAATTTCTAAACGAAATCTCTCTTTGAGTATAATTATATCTAAACTGGGCTCACGTTCTCTTCGATTCCTGGCAGAAAGAAAATGTACACCGGCCACTAATTCTTGGATCGTAGTTGGCAGTTCCCGCTCCATTCAAGACAATGTGAAGCAGTCTTGTTGTCCTCGAGACCAAGGTCTTGGTCTCGAGTGCGCTCGAGTTCGTTTTTAAAAGTCTTGGTCTTGGTCTTGGTCTTGAGGTTCAAGGTCTTGGTCTTGGTCTTGGTCTTGAGGTTCAAGGTCTTGGTCTTGGTCTTGGTCTTGAGGTTCAAAGTCTTGGTTTTGGTTTTTCAAGACCAAGACCAGGACCGACTGAATTTTAAATTTTCCGCAGCCATTGCGGTCAATAACGGTTTCAAAAAGGCTCACGATTTATACATTTAAATCCAGTGCTTGAAAAGCTACTGTGTGGGCCAGCGACTTAAGCACCTATGAAAAGTATTGTTTTACATGGCGAAATTTTTATGAGGCCCCACAAGGCACGTCTTGGTCAGAAAATTCTGAGCGAATTGGTTTTTATAAAATGCAACAGGCATTTGAAATAACATTTTGCATGAAGGACTTAATTTGTAAATTCGAATTCAGAAATTCTCTGCAGTCTGCATCTAGAGTTGATTTGCTTCATTAAAGTAGCGAGTTGTCCGACTTGACAGTTTTTAGTAAGGAATAGTGTGGATATGATTGTGATTTCGGGGTCTTGGTCTTGTTCTTGGTCTTGGTCTTGAGGTTCAAGGTCTTGGTCTTGGTCTTGGTCTTGAGGTTCAAGGTCTTGGTCTTGGTCTTGGTCTTGAGGTTCAAGGTCTTGGTCTTGGTCTTAAGGTTCAAGGTCTTGGTCTTGGTCTTGGTCTTGAGGTTTAAGGTCTTGATAACAAGACTGATGTGAAGTCGTGCATTGATTATGTCAGAGTTCATACTAGTTCTATGATCTTCCACAACCAATTTCTTATGAATGCCGTGACAAGGTCGCAATTAAATGATAAAGATTTCACGTCTGTTGTGGTTTGCATATTACGGTTAATCATAACCATAAGATCACACAAAAGACAAAAATAATCAAATGGGACTAAAAGGGGAAAGATTCACTGGTGGGGAAAAAAGCAAGAACTGGTTGGGAATTCGAGAGGGCTGGTTTGGAATTTCCCCACCAGTCAACATGTTAAAAATGCCCTGAGCTTTATGATGTGGTGCGTGTCACAACGGTGGCCCGCCTACTTTATGCTGCCCTGGTATGCTGGGATTTGCTGGACACCAAGAAAAAAGTAGGTTCCAGTCTGTAATAAGCAGGCTGACCCGTCTGCGGTACCTCCCCAGTGACAATCCAACTTTTGAACAATCCTGCCTCCAAGATGACATCTGTCTCTTTTCTGCGGTTCTGGGAAATCCGGGTCATTTTATTAGGCTGCTCTCCCCAAAGAAGCCAATAGTATAATTGTACCCTTCGACCCCGTTCACACGACTTATTCAACCTCAAACGACAATAGTACGAGGAAAACATTCATGGTTAGAATTTTGTTTTCTTATTGACAATTATAACACCTATTGTTATCTAAGATGAATGTACAATAGAGTGCGGTTTGGCAGCTGGTACAATAAAGAATATACTTACTAATTTACTTAACAGCCCAATTTTTCTATCTTCTTCCTAAAAGCCGTGAAAATGTCCACTGAAACAGCACTATCATCCTTTCGACTTCTTAAATAATTTATGCGGTACCTAATTCAAAGAACATCCTCCACTGTAGTGCTTTCTTTCCAGCTTTAATCCTATAAGCTTCGATTAGATCTTCTCTGCTGCTCCTTATCTCTAATTTTGTTACTCCACACCTTTTCGGCCATTCTTCATAGCTCAAACCATTGTACCACAAAATCATTTTTGTAGCTCTTTTTTTGCACTTTCTCCAGTTTTTTTTATATAGCCCGTTTAAGGCATGGATTCCATATCTGGGTGCTCTATTCCATATTGGGTTTAACCAGTGATTTGTCATTTGTACAACTTCCATATTATATCCTTGTCTCTGGTGACCGTTAGGCCTATTACTGAGCACTTTTCCAACTTAAAGAGCATTTGCCAGTTCTGTGACGATATGAACATTCGTCTAATATCTTCCCGCATTATCTTCGCATCTTCTTTATGACCGACGGCTCCACGCAACAGAAAGGAGAGTGGCGAAAGCCATCGTCTTGTATTAAGTTAGTAACGTTATGTAAATAAGCTACTATTGTTAGATATTAAAAGTAGAAGAAGAAAAGTACTGTCACATATTATACCAGAAGTCTTCCTGCACACAGCGAAAGCCTTATCGACGCATAAAGCATACTGCACAATAATCACGTCGTCACCACCGGCCTTTCCCGACATTACTGATCTTACCGTTTTCAGAGCAGGTGGTATTTAATAGAAATGTAGGTCTTATTACGAAATAACAAATTACAAATGACTGTTACAGTAGGCCTACTAGCAATAAAATAAAAATGCAACTGCAAAACAATTTTAATGACGTCAGCATGGTTGCCATGGTGAGTCATTGTGATCAAATAAAATTTATATCTTCTACGCGCATGCTGGGAACGGTTTCAATAATGTTCTTTCACATATAATGACCAGGGCTGTAGTGGTAAAATTAGAGGTGAGTACACGCTACCGGTTAGTTTTCCGAAACAAATTAGAGATGGGTATAGTATACGCTACAGTATTTTGTGAGTATACGCTACAGTATTTTAATATAAATAAATAAAAATATTTTGTGAGGTGAGTATACGGTCTCTAGAGGTGAGTACACGCTGTATACCCGCGCATACCCTGGACTACAGCCCTGATAATGACCATGGACGCCTGTACAATCAATAGCGCAGCTATCATACAGGCGTCTATGCACAGACAGATGGTAGTGCAGGCCACATTTAGGCGTGTGATGTCACACAGCTTATAAATAACTGAAAAAAATATCAGTTGTAATAAATTATGCCAACGTAATTTCCATCGACATCAATGGCATTTGTTCCCATAAGATGTCGTTAAACTCAACGACCTGTAAACTCTGGATCCATCCACAAATAAAATTAATATCTTCGTTGTACTGCAAGCGTTTCAACGCGTAAAGCGATTTTAATTTATTTTTGAGTTTCATTGCCTGAACCTTCGAATTTCGTTGCAAATTCAATGTTAAATAATGAGATTTTAATCATGTTGCGCATCTTTTTATTATTGTTTCTTTTAATTTTGATCTCGGGGAGATGGTTGAATGGTAACACACTGTAGGCCTATAATCTGAAGCGCCATCTCAATAGGGTTCAGAGTACGATAGTATACAGTAGATTGAGTAGAAGACCTATAATTGGCAGACGGTGTTCTCTCCGAAATCTTCCGAAACAGGTAGGAGGTCTCCGTGTAGTGAGCCATATACAGTGCTGGGTAAAATACTCTGTAAATGGCCGACCAAAAATAATTTTAAGGTCACCTTAACTTCAAGATGGCTACCACAGTTAGCTTTTCTCTTATAGGTAAGTGATTGCAATTAGTTCTATTTAAATCTTTGCCCATAAATATGTATGTTTAGACACCAAGATTACGATTCTAAGTGAACTAGAAGATGAGATATTGAAAAATCTCTATTTTCGGTCGGCCATTTTGGAAAATGGCTGCCACTGAGGCCAGAAGGAAAATGTTTCTTCGTCATATGCTGTTACCATATGTCAAATTTCATGCTTCCATCGTCAAGTGAGCAATTTTTACACCAAGCTGATTGACTAATTGGCAGTTTTAAGGTGAGGATATGACGTCATGCTAAAACGTCCGCCAGGGGGCGTAAGCCATGCTAAATAAATTGGCAACAGCATTTTTCTGCTTCAGAAATATAAAATCATTAATTTAAACACAATTGCCAAGATTCTACCCAAAATGTTTCTTCCCGTTATTTTTGTGACATAAACCGATGGACTATCAGTTTCAGGCACTTTGGATTTGAACAATCAGGATACTGAGTAGCCCAGGACTTAACCTTCTCAGGACGGAGTGTGGTAAAAAATTACCCCAGCGGTGTTTGGATGTTGAATGGGGAGCAACTGTAGGTAGGTATAATTTGACGTTCCATGTGTTTACAAGCTTCCACCAGTGACAACTCTTACTGCATAACTACATCATTGTCACGTTGCGGAAAACAATTTTCATTGGAAAGTGTCATGGGGTAAAAATTTACCCCCACATCATCGTCGACGACGTTATTTTTTTTCGTTCATACGGAAGATATATTTTCCAAAGATATGAGCTCATAAGTAACCTGCAATCATAAATAAAGTGTTGAATTGGATTGAGTTTTCATAGTTGCATACATATGGAGAGTTTAATTTCCAAGATGGCGGCCAATATGGCCGCCAAAACACAAAAATATGTATGTTTCAACTAGTATGTAAGCTATAATGACAAATGAAGTGTCAATTTTAGTATTTCCAAGGTCAGGGAATCGATTTATCGTAGTGGCAATAGTTTGGGAATACTACCGTCCACGATGGCGGCAAATACGGCCGTCAAAACACAAAAATATGTATACCTTAGTTCATACTTCACAGGTAAGCTACAATGACAAATGAAGTGCTAATCTTAACGGTAACATTTTCATAGTCAAGGAATCGATTTATCGTAGTGACACTAGTGTGGGAATACTACCGTCCACGATGGCGGCAAATATGACAGCCAAAACACAAAAATATGTATGCCTCAGCTCGTAAATAAGCTACAATGACAATATAAATGAATCGATAAGTCATAGTTGACATATTTTGCGACATTTATTTATCAGAAATGTTGACCAATGTGGCCACGGAAACACAGAAATCACAAATTTTCATGTGATCATAATTCTTATTTCTTGTCAGCTTTATTTCCATCCACTGCAGTTTCCAGTAACCAGCCAGTCTTTATCAATTATATAGACTTTATTTCACCATAGCCTGTCTCCAGCACATACCAACAACCAATACATATTTTTGTGTTTTGGCGGCCATGTTGGCCCCATCTTGGATAGTAGTATTTCTACATTATTGCCACTACTATAAATCGATTCCCCTTGACCTTGAAAATGTTACAATTGATACTTCATTTGTCATTATATAGCTTACGTGAGAGCAAAGACATACATGTTTTTGTGTTTACGCCATCTTGGCCAGTAGTACTCCCACACTATTGCCCGTACGACGAATCGATTCACTGACCTTGGAAATGTTACAATTGATACTTCATTTGTCATTGTAGCTTACCTGTTAACTGAGACTTACACATATTGCCATGTTGTCGGCCATCTTGGAAAGTAGTATTCCCACTCTATTAGCACTACGATAAATCGACTCCTTGACCTTGGAAATGTTACAATTGATATTTCATTTGTCATTATATAGCTTACCTCTGAAGCTGAGATATTACACATATTTGGGGGTAAAACATTACCCCAGTCCGTCCTCCGTGTATCGTAAAATGATTCCGTCCTGCGAAAGTTAATGATGGCTTTTATTTTAATTTTAGTTCTGCGATAATAATAATAATAATAATAATAATAATAATAATAATAATAATAATAATAATAATAGTAATTATAATAATAATAATAATAATAATAATTAGTGGTCCGCTACTCGAGAACGTGATTGCATCTGCCGACTGCAAATTGCGCACAGAAATAAACAAAATAATGACGTCATAAACAAGATAGAATATTAAGTTCGCATAAGAATTTAAAGACGTTTCAGCTAAATTGAAAAGATTCAAATCTGTTACTGACATATCAGCGTTGACAACACTGAATATTATGCGACAAATCGTTTATACTCCTGATATATTCTGAATTCTGGATTATCTAAGAAAGTCATTTTAACGCAATGGCCGAATCAAGTGATATTGCAGAGAAGCATGGAAAACATTCGTATGCTTTTATCACGTTAACATTAATACGCTTTTAGCTTTTTGACTGAGGAGGTTATTCTTAAGCTTTAGATCATATTACGCATCAATTCGCAAAACCCATTTATTGTAACAAAAATCTGGTATTTCAGACTTACATTTCAAAGAATATCGACGACATCATACACATCTTGCGACAGCTGCATCGGCAACTGAGAGACAGCCGCACAGATAGGCCTAGGCACAAGGAGAGACACACAGACCGATAGATAGACCGACAGCTGGATAGAGGGGGGATAGACAGAGATAGTAAAATAGAGAAAGAGAGCAGACAGTTTGACAGTGTTTAACATAAAAACCTATTATCAATGAATTTATATATCGATGAATCAATCAATGAAATCAACTGCGACGTAATCTCTCAATCAGTTAGTCGACCAACCGTGTTTGTGTATAGCTTTCTCTTCAAGCCAACGGTCTTCTTGTGTATCACGAGATAAGAGCAGTATCCAGAAGGCTGAGATGTCCACTGAATACAATGGGCAGTCAACATTTCGTAACACAACACTGCATTAGGCCTACATGTCATTAATATCACGCCCTGTGTTCCACTCTCAATGCAACATATGCAAATGAAACAGCGTTGTCGAGCCGTGAAGAAACCAACCGCTGTTTAACCCCACCCTATTTTCCTCAGAAGATACTTGAAGGTCTCCTCTTAACGAGGATCAATAAGCGCCTTCTACAACTGGGGCTCATAGAGCAGTGCATTCTCTACTAGAAGCTTGCTTATTGTGGAAGATTTGGTGCGGAAGACTGCAAACTATCTCCAGATATGTTTATGCCGCTGATGGACCAGATCATGGAGCATACTGTTGCCGAAGGGACACGCCGAGGTTTGAAATTAATTAGGCCCTACAAGTTTCGTATGACCTTGAATTTTACGTAATGTAAAGATCGCAATTTGATGATGCTTTAAAGCAATATGTTGATGATGTGGGCGCCTGAATCAGATGATGTGATGCGATGATTTATGTAGATGTCATAGACTGCCAAGTGCTAAGTGATGATGGTGATTGGTATTACAGGAAATGGAGACAGTTCAAGTGTCTGCTATGGAAGAACTGGGTACTCCAGAAGAAGAATTTCATCGGGGTTGCCTGTATAGTTCTACAACCGATTATCACGGCTGCAATTCTCGCAAGTAGGCCAGGCGCAGACAATCCCACTTTCAAATCAAACGCAACAACCTACGACAGCTTCTTCGTTACGCCAGACTTGATCGACAACTTAAAATTTCGACCCGCAAATTTAATCCTCGCCTACGCTCCCAACACGGACTTCGTCGCGAGGATTGTGAACAGAGCCACGACCATCTTGGGTGTCATGATTCCAACGAGTACGTCGTATTTCTATATATCGTGTGTTCGTGTTAGACAAGATAACAGCCTGGCACCTGTAAGGTACCCCAGCAATTACTCGAATTGTTAATTTTTGAATTAGAGTATTATGATTTACGGTAGCACAAGCCTCAGCAATATCAAAGAATATACGAATGGAGTATTCGTTATTTTAAAAGGAATTAGAGATTTATTCATACATTTGCATTACGGCCATAGACGGCGAAAGGCCATCTCGAAAACCATAATTATTGAGATGGTCCCATACCTTTAGTCTTTTCAAGATATTTATTAAATCTGTCATACATAATCTTTTCGTAATATTTTGACGAAATGGGAGGATAGAAATTGGTCGGTTATTTGTCGGGTCATCATTTTCACCCTTTTTAAAATTGGTATAACTTTTTGCTATCTTGATTTTCTGAGGAATAACACCTGAGGTAAGAGAGCAGTTTATGAACTATCTAGTATGGGGACAATGCACAAAATGGAACAGTCACAATTTTTATATCTATATCAACGACACCAGTGCTATGCGTAGGGTGGAAGCGATGGCTAAGCATGAGTTGTATGGATTTTTTTATTCCGGATATTTCTATAGCGCCTCTCGCAGTCAACTACTACTCAGAGGCGCTCCCGACTACAGCATTTGATACAGTCACTTTATTGTGCCTGAATTTTCACGCCGAAGCGCCACGAGCAATTGCGAGTGAAGTGCAGCGGATAGAGTGGGATTCGAACCTGCAACCCTCCGGTCACAAGGCGCCGAGCTTACCACTGAACCACCACGCCCTAGATTTGGATTATTCCAAAGGAGGCAGTGGCAGGGATTATTCCAAAGGAGCCAGGGAGAAAAGCGTTTAAATATTTGCTAAAAGAATTTTTAGATGGCTTAATTTTATCAGACAGAGTTTGAGCAATATTTGAAAAATAAACATATTTACTATATGTCATAGGAATTTGTAGTATTAGTTCAATTGGTTTTAAGAGATTCTATTTCAAAGTTTTTATACTGCTACAAAGTTTTGTCAAATTACTACCTAACTGGGCTGCCGAAACATGGCTATGAGACTACAGTGATTGTAATACTTATTGTTTTTGAACTGCATTAGAATATTCTATCACCAGCCATTCTGTTTAGAAGCCTGGAACAACAGTGTGATAGTTGTGAAGATTGTCTTTCGAATGATATTTAATTAAAAATTAAGGTCACTTCATTTTTCTCTGGTGTAGATCTGGGCTTTGCATCTGACAGTGATGTGGAGGAATACGTGGCGATAAATCAGAATATTTTTGGCGCAATCGTTTTCCTCCACGTGGAAGGCTTGGACAGTCTCCCGCAGACGATTACCTACAAGGTCCGTCTGCGTTCAAACGAAGTGGAGTGGAAAACTAACACCATGTTCAATGACCTATTTTCGATGCAACCGAGAGACGTGGAAGAACAATTTGGTGGAAGAGATCCAGGTATTTTCATCTGTAGATCAACTAATTGATCTTATCTAACATTTAAAATGTATCTATTGTACATAAGGAAAAACACAAACTCATTCAGCACTGAACTCAGGAAAATCATTATATATATACGAGATTTGACAAAATATGGCTTAATAGTTTTAAGAATACAAAAATATAAACACAGGGCCTTTGAAAACCACTTAATTAATAAAAAATAATAATATTATTTTTTTATTATCCCCATTATTATAGTAACAGAAGGAGCAGTAGCAGTTGTGATAGCAGACGCAATTGCGGTTGTGCTACAAGTAGTAGTAAATGTAAATATAAACGTACGCGATTTTCTATAGCGACCGTATGGCCTCGACCCTGCTCATTTTTCAATGAATTGATCGGGTGAGATCCTTCACCACCGCTGCCCGCTTGAATGTGTGCCACGCCATTTAAGGTCCCCGTGTTGGGACCGTGCTAGCCCGAGATTTAAATCTCTGAAATAAGCCACCTTCGGGAAGCGAACCGCGGTCCGCATGCTCTCCAAACACAGAGGCGCATGAGACGCAGCCTACACTCTTGCCGATGTAGCTAACTGGGCCAGTGTAGCAGCAGAAGTAGTCATAGTAATAAATGTCAACCTTCATAGAAGATGGCGATTGAAGAGGTGGCTCATACGTTGTAGGGTATCACAAAGGGGGTTTTCTGGCGATTCAGAAAGCCGTTGACCTGAGTCTGATTGCCGAAGTTAACAAGAGTTTCGATCCAACGACGACACCAACGATTCAGCTGAAGCGATATCCATATCCTCCATACTACGAAGATGGATTTATTCATTCCTTAAAATACCTGTTACCTTTGTTCACTCTGCTCAGCTTCACGACTATTGCTCCAAAAATCTGTCAGGAAATTGCGCTGGAAAAGGAAAACAAATTCAAGGTATAGGCCTACAGCCACTCGAATACAATGTCAGCTCTAGCCACGGTTTCTTTACAGTTAGAGCCACAGTTGGCTGTGTTCTAATTATATAGTTTTAAAAATAGTTACCTATAATAGTGTATATGTATTATTGCATATCCTGGTGTACATATGTGACATAGGGTGTACACTGTACAGTGTACACTGTAGGGCGATGTCTTAAAAGTCCGTTAGGTTTAGTGAACAGAAGAAAACGTGAGCACCACTAGTCTTGACAACAATTAGATTACTTTTAGTTTGCGTGATAGGCCTAATGTATCTTCGAGATACTGATGATGCTTAAACAGTCGAATGGCTTGTGTTGTTCGCACTTCAGATTCTTACTTGACGATACAACTATTAATATTAATTTATTTAAGGCATTTATTTCGCGCGCAGTCAGTGAATCTGAATCTGAGACGCGGATGGATGTTCTCTGAAGCTCCTCTGTGTATCACCTCAGGTTTCCTACTCGGAATTGAAGTCTAACATCTGCCAGAATGTCTGCCTTGATTCATCCATGCCTCCGCCTCCCAG
Organism: Allolobophora icterica; assembly: GCA_963556255.1. NCBI lineage: Eukaryota > Metazoa > Annelida > Clitellata > Crassiclitellata > Lumbricidae > Allolobophora > Allolobophora icterica. The sequence continues at coordinate 28,214,708 of OY744604.1, forward strand.
TCTCTCTCATCCTCACAGAAGTATCGAAGTCATGCAGCTCGTACAAAGGTCATGCAGTTTTCAATAAAATGCTCTCTGGCCCAATGCTTTGGAACACTCTCCCACAGGACCTGATTCAAGCTCATGTCCTTGGTTTATTTAAAGTACAATTGAAACGCTACCTACAGTCCTCACAGATTTAATTGTTTGTATGGTTTGTTACTGTTTTTTTTACCTTGCACTGCACTGTTTAGATTCTTCGCATATGATTTGAAATGTTGTTTGAAATTATCATGAAGTTGTGTGTTGAACAGGCCGCCTGTAAAATGTTTATGTGAGAGGGTAATCCAGGCTGGAGCGGGACTTTTGACCCTTTTGGGTTACCCTTTTGACGCCAGCACTTGTAATGCTATAGGCGAAACTGTTATAATTTGATTTGTCTGTTGTGTGGTGCTTCAATAAACAATTCAATCAATCAAAGCAAGCAATCAGATACATTTTAAGCGTGTAATCGTTTGTGAACACCGTGCAGGAGTTGATGAAGCTGATGGGGATGCGTTCGTGGCTGTACTGGTCTTCGTGGTTCGTCAAGTACCTCCAATTTATGCTCCTCCCTCTGATGCTTATGACGGTTATCTACCACGCTCCGCGCTGGTATATTGGACCAGTGATTACCAACAGTTCAGCCACCGTCACATTCGTCTTCTTCCTACTGTACATTCTATCCGTCATCACCTTCTGCTTCGCTCTTTCTACTCTTGTATCCAAAGGTACGGATATATTATATGTAAGCAGATTCAAGTACATTTACGGACGGCAAATGGAGGCGAGGTAAAGCGATATAAGGCAAAATTTCCTAGGCGATATATAGTCTTGTTGTCAAGATCTTAAACCTCAAGACCAAGACCAAGACTTTGAACTTCGAGACCAAGAACAAGATCTTGAACATCGAGACCAGGACCAAGACTTTGAACCTCAAGACCAAGACCAAGACTTTGAACCTCAAGACCAAGACCCAAAAAAATCCATTCAGGCCAAGACTTCTTTTCCTTACATAAAAAATTGTGGAGTCGATATTTAAATGAAAACGTGAGGCGTTTATTTTATTCAAGCAAATTAACTTTAAAGGCAGACTGCAGAGAATTCCGAATCGTATTTACAAAAGTCCTTCATGCAAAATGTTATTCCAAATGTCTTTTGTATTTTATATAAAAAAAACAATTCGCTCAGAATTTTCTGACCAAGTGGGCCTCATAAAAATTCCGCCATGTGAAAAAATACTTTCCAGAGCTAGGTGCTGAAGTCGCTGGCACACACAGTAACTTCTTAAGCACTGGATGTAAATGTACAAATCGTGAGCCTTTTTGAAATCCTCCTATGGTTTATCAGACCGTCAGGCTTCAGAAACAAGTCTCGGCAGGGCTTCCATATGCAGCATAACTTAGTTTCTGCTGCCGATGGATTTTCCTGACCAGCAAGACTTGCATCCGTCCGTAGGTATTTGTTGTAGGTTATGATGCAAGTTTTTGATAAGTTTTTAAATTATTGAGTTTTGTTATATGACTGTTCATATTGACAGCCGGTCTTGGTCTTGGTCTTGCGAGATCAAGACCAAGACTTTGAACCTCAAGACCAAAACCAAGACTTTGAACCTCAAGACCAAGACCAAGACCAAGACTTTTGGTCTCAAGACCAATACCAAGACTTTTAAAAACGATCTCGAGGACAACAAGTCTGACTATATATTAGAAGCTAACGAAACGTAAGGCAGGACAGGGCTAAGACGAGTACGTGTTTAAAAAGTTTCTAGTTCAAATCAGCTCTTCTTCGACACATTCCATTCTGCTGGTATCTCAGGTTGTCTAAGAATAGGAAACTACACGAAGACTACTCCTTCTGCCAGGGGTCATTATAGGTCGCGTCAGGATCTACGCAACTGAGTTGTATAAACTAATCTAACTCTATTGAAAACGTTTACATATGTAAGCCTCCTGTGCACGTCTCCACGTTTTAGGGAAAGCAGTATAAAATACAGTTGTATTGTATTTTTTCCTTTAGTGACTTTTACATAGAAAACCGAGAATTTCCAAATATAACTTAGCGCTATACTCAAACTCGAGCGCTTATCCAGTTTAAAATTCTTTTCCTTAACTTTTGAGCGTTCCAGGCCCAAACTCCTCGTTTTCTTTGTGATCTTATCTGTCGACCTTTTTTGGCTGCCTCTGGTCATCCTCTCTGTTCTTCAGACCGATATATATATATATATATAAAAGAAGAGCAGTATATAGTGACTTAAGAGTGGAGGCTGAAAATGTCTATCCAAGTCTGTGGATAATTCAAAAAAAATTTGGAAACCTTCTATTCACGTGCTCAGCTTAAGCATTCCAAGTTACATTCTCATCAAAGATAACACCCAAAATATTAGTTTTAGTAGCACGACATCGCTTAATGTTGTCAATAGTTATGGTGGGATAGAAGACTCTACTACATGCTTCCTCGACTTTTAAATAAAAACACAATTAGATTTCTTTGCCTTTAGGTTTAGGCCTAGCAGATTTCCATGGAACCCCAGAGACAATATTATTGACAGCAAATAATGTCAATTGCATAATCGATGAACAGTTTGTAATATCATTAATGTAATTTTTTAAATAAAGGGCCTAGATTAGACCCTTGGGGAACACCACACAGAATCTATAGGCGCCAGACTAGAGAGGACCTCAACATAAGAGACCTGCTGGTATATCAGTCAAATAAGATCTATACCAATTTAAAGCAGTACCACGTATGCCATAATGATGTAACTTAGTAATTTGTTATGGCTTAGGGCAGGGGCGGATCCAGAAGGTCTATTAGGGGGACCAAAAAATTATACATACATACCAACCATCTTCTGGTGGGAGAGCATCTTCTGGTGGGACAGGAATCAGTTTACCTACCGACCTACCGACCGCTGAAAAACTTTTTCTGTTCATCTCCCAAAAAAGTTGATGACCTTTTTTTAGTCATTAACCTTTTTAATGTATGTCTTCAGTCTTTCAGTCTACAGGACCCATGCACTGTACATTTGACTCATCCACGCCTACGGGGGGCCACACCAGTGTAAACATCATAAAACGCCCATAAAACGCCTGTGTACATAAATAAAAATTTCAAATTGGGGCCATGGCCGGATTGGCCACCCTGGATCCGCCCCTGGTTTAGGGTATCAAAAGCTTTGAACAATTAAAAAAATACACAGAAATACTACATTTTCGAAACCATCTAATGAAAATTAATCCATACGTAATTATAAAAGCCCGAATGCAGATGAAAATCACAGAGATGTATTTGAGCACATTATATTCTGTTGAATTTCTTCAGTTGTCGTCATAACTTGTTTCTTCTTTGTGTTTTCTTGCTGAGATGCATTGAATTTCTCAATACTCTGCACACTCGTTCGTTTTCTGTTTGTTCGTTTTCTGTTTGTTCGTTTTCTGTTTGTTCGTTTTCTGTTTGTTCGTTTTTACTCTTTGTATTCATTTACAGCCAGCTATGGCGTGGCTATCGGCTTCGTACTTTTCTTCCTGTCGTACACACCTTTTTCTACTTGGTGAGGATCTTTGACGATATGCCTCTTATGCAGAAGTTAGGAGCGTCGGTCGACTTCAACTTAGCCATGGGATTCGGATGCATCAAGATATCTCAGTACGAAGAACTCGGTAAGTCAGTGATAACGTTTGATTGCTGATGTTTTTATGAACGTAGAAGTGATGAGTTACCAAACCATTATCACACTATTTACGCTGTTTCTATGATTTGGTGAGTCGTCAAGTTTTTGACATGGACAAAGTGCTTTCGTACGACTAGCTGATATCTAGTAAGCGATCGCGCCCTTTGTTGCCTGAGTCAGAAGAGGAATGTGCATATGCGCTGAGTTTCATAAAAGCACAACGTCAGATTTGTCATAGTTTATTATCGGTACTGATAAAGCTAGCAGTTTCTAGATTTTTAGGTCAAGAAGTGTAGCAGATGTAAAGCTAAGTAACTTGAGGAATTAATTGGTTGGCTTTTATTGGATTGGTCTAAGAATGATAATAAGTTACAGGTCTACAGTTCACCTTTCGGGGCTCACTCAGCATTTCCTCAATGCTAACAGATCAAGCGTTGTACATGGTTGCGGTGTGCCAAACATCTTTTCCCTGTGATTTACAATAAACTAATATACTACGTACTACATACTTTATTCACTTCCTAAGACCCGCGATCTTCACTCTCTCTTTCTCTGTGTTTTCAGGAACCAGCAACATGTAGTCTTCGTCCGACATCATTATCTTATTTCCTTTCCTACCCATCCAGTACTCCTTCTACAGAAGAAGAAATGGAACATTTAAGGAGACTTCGATAATCATGATATTTAACAACTAAACCCTAGAATAGTTCTGTGTCTGTGTCCCTGTCTCTCTGTCTGAGACTGTCTTTCTTTCTATTGGTCTGATCACTCTTTTTCTCTGTATCTGTCTGTTTGTTTAACTCTATCTCATTACTGCTTATATGTGGCCTGCCTACTGGCAAACTTATAGAGGTTGTTTACATCGGAAGTAGAAGTGCAATCGTGATTGAACAACACTGAGTTACTGCATACTTTTGTTTGTTTGTGCCGTCGGCTCTAGGAGCCCTAGCGATCGTCATGCCACACAGTCTCCGTTGCCGTCTTGCTACTTCTCCCAGTAGCCCTTGAGTCGCGCTTTGGCCTGGGAGTCCCACCTCAGCGCTCCGGCCTGGGAGTCCCTCCATCCGCGACCATCGGCGTGGTTTGGTGTGTGGCATGACGGTTTTCTTGGCATGATTAACAGGGGTGGTTTGCCATTGCCTTCCCCTGGTTTTGCCTGCCGTGCCCGTTCGTTCCCCCTCCTAGGAAGAGTACTTCCTAGGAAGGGTACTAACGGTCCGCACCACGAGAAGGTGGGCACGGAGGACTTTGGTTCACCAGCCCAGGTCGGATCCGAGTCTACGCTCATCAGAGTCGTCGGTCAGGTCGCCTCCCTGCTTTACTCTGTACCAGAGTGACTGGTGAACCTTTGCGGACCAACTGCATACTAGAAAATCTAAAAGATTTAGTACCTGCGGCAATTGATATGATTTTCATTGAACACCGATATTACTCATTCATTCTTGAAAGTATGAAGTGCAGAATAGCCTAATGAAACAGATTGATCAAATAGGATTTTAATCTTATGAGGCTAAACAGAGACCTTCAAGTGTGCAAAATAACCGTGAAACGTATCTGATCACTAGGACACACTGGACACGTAGAGCTGGACATAGGTAATAAAAGCCATACAGTTGGACTTATAAACGGTGTGGCTGTTTAAATTTGACCAGGCATTGGCGTACAGTGGGACAACGTTTGGTCTTCGGCGTATGAAGGAGAAGATCTTACGATGGGTCACATTCTGATAATGCTATCGATCGATACAATCATTTATTCGATGCTTACGTGGTATTTGGATGCTGTTATACCAGGCGACTTCGGAACTCGGCAACCGTTCTATTTTCTCTTCACGGTCAGTATATTGGTGTTTTCTTAGAGACAGAACTATTCTAGGGTTTAGTTGTTAAATATCATGATTATCGAAGTCTCCTTAAATGTTCCATTTCTTCTTCTGTAGAAGGAGTACTGGATGGGTAGGAAAGGAAATAAGATAATGATGTCGGACGAAGACTACATGTTGCTGGTTCCTGAAAACAAAAGACCGTACTTTGAACCCCCATTGCAGAATGCTAAAGCTGGAATTCAAATCAGAGGACTGACTAAGGTTTGACCGTCAATCAATCAATGCATGTTACTATTGCTCATTAACGTATCGTCTACGTCTCTACGAAAAAACGGGTTAAAATAAAAGTCATCGTGAGTTAGGCCAAACTGCTGTCATTGCAATGGAAAATTAACAATATCGATTAACGTAATTCTAATTTAAAATGTGTAAACCGACAATTCTGGAAACAATAATCAGAGGTTCTCTGATCAACGATAACTTAAATGATATTAAATGTCAGAACAAAAATTTCATCAGTAAGGAAAACAATCAGAAGAAAACTGTAGGAAAGTCACGCATACACTTGGAGCCCAGGCAACGGATTGCTATCCAAAGATGACAGATGTTCGGAGTTCCTGGATCAATTTGCTCGTTAGTGTTGAGCAATTACAAGCGGTAGCGTATACAGCAACACAGTTGTCTCTCAGCGATGGTAGATGATGTAAGTCAGGCTATCCCTCTAGCCCGCCGGGTTCAAACATCACATACATTAGTCGCCTGCTGACCAGTCAAGATCACCTAAATTGCCTGCTTCCCTCCTCCTTCTACTCAGAATAGAAAATAACCAGATTGCAGACGGTCCGTTAGGTATGTTATTTGACTCAAGATTCAACTACACATGAGTAAGTCTATTCCTCCTGATGCACTGAACTTATACAAAAATAATACTGCTCAAACTTCATGCACAATCCGCGGCAGAAAAAAGAATAATTTCGACAGGCAAAACATCATCATTGACCTCCCAAACATCGTAATTATTGACAACTTTTGCGTTACAACAAAAGTTTGTATATAGCTAAATTCACTTAAATGGCCATTTCAAATAAATAAACTAATATTCGCATGAAATGTATTACATGATCATATCACTACATGACTTAAAGCTATAATTGATTGATGCATTTAACATAAATGTTATAAAAGCGCTATCAAAGTGATGAAATCAGATTAGATTAATAAAAATAATTATATTCGTTTATTGATTCAAACTGACAATAACAAGTTGAATAGGAATCTAATTTAACCGTATGACAACCTGCAAAGCGCCCGTCTGTCCTACTACTAATTTTGCCATCGCCACTTAGGGAATGGAAGGATGAGTCTACCTTGTTGG
>OY744604.1:28226598-28396598 GCA_963556255.1 Allolobophora icterica
CCATGAGCATGGTGTGATGTGTTACGATATCTTACAGATCGTGATTCTTGATGAGCCGACGTCTGGCATGGACCCAGAGGCACGCAGAAAGATATGGGACATTCTACACAGCCAGAGAAAGGGCCGGACGATGATCCTATCGACACACAACATGGATAAAGCCGATCTACTGGCCGACCGCATAGCCATCATGTCCAACGGAGAGATAGAATGCTACGGGACGCCAATGTTCCTGAAAAACAAATACGGTATGAAATTCTCAGCTGCCAATGTTCATCAATTAGTTGGCTAACTGCCTACTTTGCTGGTAAATTTTCTTTGTTACGGACTTCTAATACAACCCAGTATGCGTTCTTCTACGGACTTCTAATACAGTGTACAACCCAGTATGCGTTCTTTAAATTATTTCTATGTTCACCGTTGTTTATGACTGTGTTGGACGGTGTTTGGACGTTAAGTATCGCGGTCTTGTGCGCCACCGGTGGACACGTTCATATTGAGGGGTTTCATGTTACTAAATGGAGAGTCTCAATCTCCATTTTGAAAGGCATAGAGATTCTCATGCTCTATAACCGAGAGCCGTCTGAGAAAGCGCTTCTTCCTCATATTGAGAGGAAGATGGAAGCTGTCTTCAACCATCTGCATAAGGCTGTTTGGTGCTGGGATTTGTATGTTGCGAGTATAAAATATTTGAATGCATAGGCCCACCTATAGGCCCTATGTATACATCGTAACGTCATCGTTATTTTCATATTACACTGGTCAACAAATAAAAAAATTTTTCTCGTTGCCAAGGATATTTGAACAAATCTTTGGTATTTTGGGGTCGCTGAATTCAAAAATGGAAGTGGTTTTTTCGAATTGGCTCTAGTTCTTGAGATAATGGACACCTCGAAATAAACAACTAAATATTTTAATTTTCTGTTTTGTAGCGAATTTGCCGGCCAGCATCGCGTCCGTGTGTTTGTCTCCTTGTATGTGTGTCTGTATGCTTCTTTGTATCTGTGTGTATGTGTCTTTGTATATGTGCGTATGTATCTTTGTTTGTGTGCGTATGTGTCTTTGTATGTGTCTTTGTATGTGTGTATATGTCTCCCTGTATGTGTGCATGTATTTACTTGTTTGGCTCGGATTATGTCTTGACGTTAGTTGCTGTCCCTCTGTACTCTGTGAACTGTCCGGATACCCTGTCCGGACCATGTCCAGACACTGTTACCTACCCCCACTCCGGACACTTCGAATGCTATATAAGTTGGAATCGTAAACTTATCATGGATTCTGATTTCACAAAATGTATGAATGGTCCTGAAGCTTCTGCCTATTGCAGTTTTGTCTTAGTTGTGCAGAACGTTTTAGGCAACAACTAAGCAGACAATTACGAAGAACTGGTGCAAAACATGCTCACAAACTTAAGAAATTTGAGTTCTAATATGAGCATAAAGGTACATTTTCTTCATAGCCACTTAATTAGATTTCCATATAATCTTGGACATGAACACTGTCAGTGAGGAACAAGGTGAGAGGTTTCACCAGGATATAAAGGTCATGGAAGAAAGATATCAAGGCAAATGGGACAGACACATGAAGGCAGACTATTGCTGGAGCCTCCAACGTGATTGTCCTGATAACCGACATAAAAGAAAATCGTACAAATGGCGTTTAACTATGCATTAATTAATTAAGTAAGTAAGTAAGTATATTCTTTAATAAACGCTAGCAAACGCACAGCGCTTTACATACACAAAGGGGGAAGAAAAAATATAACAGTAATAATGAGGTTAGATGATAAATGAAATAATAGAAACAGAGCCTAGCTGTACAGCATCCTACACAGGAAACCTCGTTGGGTAAGGGAGTCAAATCTAGGGAGAATCAGATTATGTTAACGAGGGCGCAAATCATACCCGGTCTTTAGAACTGGAGGTAGAAGGTCATGGAGGAGGTGACTAAGGTTTTTGAGAATGCTATTAAAGAGATCACGATCAGCTTTTTTGCAGAGTTCCTCAAAAGTAGGAAAAGAAGGAGAGAGGGAGCCAGGACGAACCAACTTACGAATAATTGCGCCCAAATGATCAAGTTCCTGCTTGTTGGCAAAGCAACCATACCTGGGAACAGCATATCATACAGTGGTAGCCCGTATCACGTCATGAAGCCTGGGGCCCGAGAGCCCATGAGAAATCAAGATACGATGAGCGTAAAGGGATTGTTTAGCCTTTATGCTCAGTTGTTGGATATAAGGAGAGAATTCAAACTTTTCGGTTATTTCAATTCCTAATATTTTTAATGAAGAGACCCTTGAGATTCCGCATATAAGTGGCGGATAGGATTTAAGGATCGTCTTGGACTTGGTGAAGATAATGTCGCTGGATTTAGAATGGTTAAGATGAAGAATGCATCTCTGGGCCCAGGCATTTATGTGATCAAGTTCTGCAACAGTAGTGGAGATATTAGAAGCCAGTATGAGAAGATAACAGTCATCTGCTTATTTGAAGATGCGATTAAAGTGGTAGAGAGGTTTTAAACCAGACATGGCTACAAACAAAATTAGTGGGACCCATGCCGGAGCCCTGTATGATACTTGCATTAATTCGGGTCAGGGACGATGTGATACCATGGAACTTAGTGCAATGGCCAGTTGGTCGGCCAGGAAAGAGTGTCTGACAGTGTCAAAAGCCTTAGAAAAGTCTAAAAATTGTGATTTTTATCAATCAGCTTAACATGTTTAAATGTTATCAGACCGAAGACAATGCCATTATGTATTTTATGTGTGCACTTTGGTACAAAATTTGAGACAATTTCAATGCGATTTGTAAATGTGCTCCATTTAACCATTAAATTCTCATAATTAGTCGAATAACTCAAAAACTAGAGCCAATCTAGCAAAACCGACTCCATATTCGGAATCAGCACCACAGGTTTACCCTAAAATCGCTCTAATATAATCGGCAATAAAATCATTGTTGACCAGTGTTATCATTATTGTGAGTAACAGTGGCAGGTAGTAACAACGTAATGACACTATTGTAACATAATAATGTAATTATATGGCACAAAAGATAAGAATATAAATAATATTGACACTATATATTCTATGATATATATAGATTTTATATATACAGATATAATGGAATAGCTTATAACTGAATTACACTTAATTAAATTTTGTACATTATTTGAAAAGAATATTGTTTTCAAAATTATCTTCAATATATTATTGCCAATATATTCTTCGTATTAGGCTAAGTACTACAGAACTAATATTAATAAACTATTTAATGCTGTATACTTACTAATCAACTGGACGTGTGCTATATACTAATATATTACTATCCTATATAGTAATATATATTACTATATACATATATATGTTTAATGCTATTTGTATGTATTGTATACACGGATGTATGTTTGTTTACTTTAGAAGATTCATCTAACAGACGTTGTTCACCAGAGTGCTGTTTGGCAGCTGATTTAATAAAGAATATACTTACTTACTTATTTATGTAGGCGTTGGATATCGCTTGACGATAGTGAAGACGTCAACTTGTGATGTGGATCAACTGCGTGATGTTATAACGTCTCAAATTCCCAGGGCTCACATGGTGAGCGACGAGGCTGAGGAAGTCACGTTCCTTCTGCCGAGTAAGCAAGCCTTGATATTTGAGAACCTTTTCGAGACGCTTGAGACAGATCGTGAAACCCTCGGCATCGACAGTTTCGGAGTTTCGGTCACGACAATGGAAGAAGTCTTCATCAGGTCAGACTTTGCATGCTATATAACTCTATATGCAGGATTGCAGGAGTTGTTTCCATCTGGCGGAACTTGTAGTTAAATTGCTGCTATAGGATTCTTACATTGCTTTTCATTAGAAACTGCAACTGTCATCACATAATAGGAATAACATAGCGTAGCACAACAGACATGACATATATTTAGTTGACTTGGTGAGTTCAGAGGTACTTCTTATTTAAACTTTTGCTCTTTCCCTAGTTAGTTAAGATTCATCCCTCATTCAATGAAGCGAGTTTCATGCACTCTATGGTTAGCCAGGTTTAATTCATATTGCTTCCGTATTGGAAGTCTTGGATATTGCCTGTGTCAATCTACTTTCCGGTTGCAATTCTTTCAAATGTAATTACTTCTTAAGTGACCCAATTTAGCGGGCCAATCCTTGTGGCTTTCGCCCTGTTAAGCTAATTAGTACATTGATTGACTTTGATTTTGTTGGTTGCAAAATAAGTGACTGATAAATTGATGTAGTATATGAATGAGATCCAAATGGCCAGAATCGTATTGAATGTCTTTTGAGATTCCCGTTTGTATTTGTTAAATATTTATTACTCCAACACACATTCAACTGACACAATTATCACGTTCTCATTGGTACTAGGCATTCTCATTGGTTCTAGGCTCCTATGCTGCTATTAGGGACATGAATCGTGTTGGTTATTATTTATACAGAGTAAATAATTCGTCTACACAGGACGGTGGAACAAGGATGAGCATAGCTGCAGATGCAGGAATACTTGGAAACACTTCTTGTTAGTTCTTTCTTTTTACATTTCCTAATTGGTGGCCATTCTGGCCCCACCAGTCGCGCACCAAACACATAGCTATCTGCTAGCCAGCTATGGGCGTCCAGAAGGGGTGCAAGAGGGGCGCTATTTGCCCCCTGGATTTTGAAAATATTAAAAAAGCTTCTGATTTTTATGATTATTCCAATAGTTCCAACACGATTTTCAATGCTAAAAAACACTTAATTATTGAGATAAGTCAGCTATTCTATGCAAAAACACGTCAATTTGCTACCCCTACAAAAGTTTGCCCCATAGAAAATTTTGCCCACCCCTAGACATTTTGGCCCCTTCCCCTGGAAAAATTCCTGCGGTCACCCATATAGCCAGCCAACCAATGGAGAAACGTTTCATACTGTTTGATGTAAATTGCTAATGAATTTTACTTTTATTTCCGGAGTTCACGCACACATACAAAAACATACGCGGATAGACAACGTACTTACATATCTACCTATACTTCCCAAACTCACTCTTATATGTACTAGAATCTGTAGAAGAATGGTGTGGTCAACCATGTCGAAGGCTGAGGAGACATCTTATAGCGCCGGAGGAGTGAGTAAGGACCTACCAATAGCTGAATAGATTTCAGAAAGGAAAGAAAGGAGGGCAGTTTCCGTGGAGTGATGAGCCCTAAAACCTGACTGAAAGGAACGAAGAAGACCAGATTGTTCCAGATAGGGAAGACGTTGAAGGATTTCAAGGGTTTTGGACAGAAATAATAGTTTAAAGAATGGACGGTATTTTTGCAGAGCTTTGTGTAAAGAATAGGCTTCTTGAGCGAGGTAAAAAACAATGGCCCGCTTTTGCGTGGAGGGAACACAACCTTCGGAGGGGGACCTATTAAAAAGAGAAAGCAAAAATAGAGCAAGATCGTCTAAATTGTAACTTGCAATGAAAGGGAAAGAGGACCGAATTGTAGTTAATAGCTGTGAAATTAAAGCTGGTTGTTATATTGCCTACGTTTGCTTAATTTGCTTATTATTGTTTACGATTTGGAATTTTACTTTAAACCTGTGCCAAAAATTATTGCACTATAATTCAGGTTTTACATTATATTTAATTTAAGCGACAATCAACTGATGCGGAAAACAAAAGAGATGAACTAACGTTTCTTACAAATTATGAGAAAATTACTCTTCGGGTTTAGATTTACAAACCTACATTTCCTATACTGGGGTCGTTAACACCAGCTGCACTGACGCTCGGTCTGTGTTGCATAACACCAGTGCCTAAAATAAACCTCCTCAGAAGTACACGTATCAAATGCACACTCTTCCTAACACTGTCAAACTGTTCTTGAACTAGTAAGTAAAATCTCAGGTATTCAAATGAAATCATGTGTAGTTTACTTAAACTAATCTCTCAAAAATTCATGCTACACAAATTCCAAACAAGTCAGTTACACACTTTGTCTCCGAAAAGACACTGTTTATAGGGTCCTGCGTCACACATAACTTTGCACCACATCTTGTTGCAGTACAGTTAACATGCTCGCGTTGCAGTAGAAGGCTTTCAAATTAATTTCAGATGCTGATGTAGTATATCAGAAGGAGACCATTTGGAGAAGACATAATCTCCAACTACGTGCTATGCTCTACAAGCGATTAATTCATTCCACGCGAAACTATGTATTTACAGTATGCCAGGTTCTACCTCCAGTCCTCTTCGCCCTAGTCGCCTGCTTGACCTTTCACGATCCGACAAGAGAAGAACAGTTTCCGCGTCTACCCCTTGACCTAACCAACTTCAACAGTCCAATCACTCCATACGACGTTCGAACATCAACCGCGAAAGCCCGGGAACTGGCATCTTGCTATAACATTAGTGTTTCAAGGCAGAGTGAGGCTCGCTTCATCAACTCCGAGCCAAAGTACTCCACAATGGATGCCTACCTGATAGAGATCGGAAAAGATCACAAAGACCAGTACATCTGGAACTACCAGATCGGTGCTACCATAGAAGAGGACTCTGACGGAAAGTTGAACATTATCGGATATTTCAATAACCAAGCTTACCACACGATCGCCATCTCCTTATCGTACTTGGATAACACTCTGATGCAATGCTATGGCAACAAGAGCTACAAGATCGAAACCATCAACCACCCACTTCCCAAGAACTCCTCGGGACAGGTCTTGGAATCCATCCGCAAGGAAAACAAAATGGAATTCAATTTCTCCTTCTGCGTGTCTTTAGGAATGGCCTTCCTGTTCCCCACTTTCTTGGTCCTTCTGATAAACGAACGAAAGTCTGGAGCGAAGCACAGTCAACTCGTGAGCGGAGTCAGACTGCACAACTTCTGGCTGTCAACATTTATTTCGGATTACGTCAACTACCTCGTTCCGTGTATCTTGATCATAGTCATCATCTTGGGCTTTCGCATCGATGGCTACTGGCAAAATTCTTGGTGGGTATATTGCCTAAAGACGTCTCCCTTCAAACCCCGTTCACTTTGCTCACAATGCGAGTATAAAAGGAAAGAAAAGAAACTTGAAAAATTAGGTGGAAGAGCAGGAGATGAATTGTGAATGTGATGAGATCGATAATGATAAGGAAATGTGATGTGTGAAAGGAAAAGAAGCAAACTTTTAAAAAAATTAGGAGTGAAAGAAGGAGAAGGCAATGAGGAAAGGAATTTGGTAAATAGCATAGATATCTTCAATTAACTTTCTCTCCCGGTAAGTATTTGACCTTCCTAGTTCAAACTTGATCGACCAGATAGCGAAAGGTTTTCGGGAAAGCTGTGAATACCGACAATAGTTGTTTTATGCAGGTGTGTATTAATTTCAGGGTCATCTTTATTGGTTTAATGCTATATGGGTTTTCCATGTTGCCCTTTATCTACGCACTGTCCTTTATATACGGAGAAGCGTCAGTCGGATTCATTTGGCTTTCCTTCATCTGCATAATAACAGGTAAGGAGTCACAGTGTGTCTATGATGCGTTTCCCCACTGTTTCTGAACTGAATCGCAACGATATCGCTGGTTTTAAATATCGCATATTTCGCAAATTTGATTAGGCCTATTGAAATCTCCAGCAAGTCCCCCTCTCCCACCATTTTCGACTGTTTGCCGAGGTTTCTCTTGGATTACTGGAAATAATCTCCAGTAAGTCCCCCTGCTCCCCTCCGGTACCCTTGGAAGGCCCATATAACGGGGCGTGAAATTTATGCATTAATTTTCGTATGACCGAGCGGTATACTTCGGCGTGCCAGTGCTGAGAAAATTTTGACGAGTTAAGTTTACTTGACACAGTTCGACTACCGTAGTGATGCAGCGACGAATGTTCACTTTGCTGATTTCCTATATTTGATCTAATTCATTGGCCAAATAAAAGACTGAACGTTTGAATCAGTGGCGGCGATCTTGTTTGACAAGTGGGGGGACATTTTGGAACTGATCTGGTGAAAAAAGAGTTTTGAACTGATCTGGTGAAAAAAGAGGTAAAACAAATTTATGACCTTTTTGGGGGGTTTCCTCAAAATTTGGGGGGTCCGATGTATGGCGTGTACCCCCACTCTTAAAGGTGGGGGTCTTGTCCCCCTAGACCCCGGGATCGCCGCCCACGGTTTGAATTGTCGATGAACAAGATATACCACGGACGCCGAACCTACGAGTCTGAACTTTTGCTAACGACAACCCCGCTGAACTCTCCCGTCAAGAACTCGGCCGGGAGAAAGAAGTTAAAGGAGTAGTTTTTTGCGACACATGCAACCATAAATTATAATTATTTGGGTGCAGCTTTAGTTCTACCAAATGAAAAAGACAACATGAACAACATCCTCATTGAGCAATTTAACTCATACCAATTGCAAAACATGTATTACTTTCATGAAATAAATTTCATTTCTTGTCAATGGTTGTAGGCTACTAACAAGGAATACTAAAAATGGCAGACTTTTGCACTTTAAGAAAGAAGTAAAAATAGTTAACAAACCACGCCGTGGGTCCCAGTAGCATTTAAGGGTTCATGCGAAATATGCGATATTTAAAACCAGCGATATCGTTGAGTATGAGTTTTAAATGTATGTATGCATGTATGTACAATTGTACATATGGATTTATTTATTTATACTCCGCTTAGATGTATGTACAACAAAGTGCGGTTATGCAATTGTACATACATGCATACGTATTTATAATATTGGTACGTACTTACTCTCTTGCCTCGTGGTTATATTTAGATATGAGGGCAGATGTTACGCTTACACCAGTTGCTATTATAAGCGTACATGTAGTTCGTAAAGGTGTGTCGAGTTTGGCTCTTTGTTTTCCGATCCACGAGGATCTTTGGGTTTTTGGGGGCCTGCCAAGTCTCATGTTGTACTCTGAATTTCTCTAGGAGAACAACCTAAGGTTTCTTCCTATTTTGTAAAGCTCGTTGTCCTTTGAGACCGCCAGCGCTGCTGTTCTTTAAGGCGTCTGTTAACTGTACTCTTGGTAGCAGAAGAGAATTCTGTTTTGCCGCTTCTACGTTTGTATCCAACTCTTCATCTGTGGACAAAGTTGTTTCTCGCTATATACCGCTGACTAAACTGTTTGTTGACGCTTCGTTAAGTAGACTTTTGTATATAGTTTGCTGAATGTAAATAAAACATTTTAAACTCATACTCGTAGTTTGAGCCTATTGCTATATTATAAAGGGACCATCTAACAATATATAAACCATATATACAAATGCAAGCACACATACATACATAGATACATAGATACATACATGCAAACATCCATACATGCATACATGCATACATACATACATCAGTTTATGCATACATGCATTCATACCTAAATACGTAAATACCTATGTACAATGTACATGCCTACATAAGCATACATACAATGAAACATACATACATGCATACACATACACATGCATGTATATATACACATATGCATCCATGCATACATTATACATAGATTCATACGTACACAAGTATTTGTAAATACAATACAATACGTACATACATATATACATACGTGTACATATGCATCCGCGTTATAGGAATAGGCTCATTTCGCATTTCTTTAGCTGTGGCTGGGTTGGGAGCGCCTCTGAGTAGGTGTCTTGAACAGGCGCTATATCAAATTCTCAGAATGAATAAATTAATGAATCCATGCATGCAAAATTACTTATGTACATGCATAGATGTATCCGTTTACGCAGAAACAACTATACATACATCATACATGCATATTCTTGCAACATATTGTTGAAACTTCTAACAAATCTGTCAAAACTTGAAGCAGACTTCTGCAAAAACATAGATCCCACATAACCCAGTGTTATTTTAAAAGTCCAAGCATTTAAGGGTTAATGTCAGTTATTATAATTCAAATATTTTTGTACTGCAACTTATGTATTTTTTAAATATTTATTTTGTAAAGAAATTTCAACGAAGGACATGCAGCCGAAAAATGCGCCGCAGAGTTTTAGCCCTGCAAAAGTGTAAACTAAGTATCACAAAATCTGCATAGAATCTAGAATCTACAGTCTGCTTCTGGTTGTCTTGAAGGGGTTATTGTGCCTGTCGTTACCGTAATATTGCAACCGGAGCAATCAGAACGTACCTGGCAAGTCGTGGAGTGGGTTTTCCTTGTCTTCTTTCCCGCTTACTGCTTCAACTCGGTTCTACAGAACATCTACAAAAACTACAACAACCACCGAGACTGCACCCAAATGGCCCAAGGAGTGAAACTTGCCAATTTCTGCGCATCTGTGAATCAGACTGGTCATATCCATCCTTGCTGTCCAGGTAGATGTCTGTGTGGAGTATTTAAAAGCCGCTATATATCGCTTGTATACCGGCTGCACTTGATGATTATTTTGCAGCGCGCTACGGAAGGTAGTGTGAACAGAGGCAAACTATTTTGCGCAATATTTCTTGTATACTAGGAATATAAACAATGTATTGTAAGTACAGTAGGTTCCTCACTTCCTTAGGCAAACATTTTGTTAGAAGAGGTATACTCTGGATTTCATTCATCATTTCATAGCGCCTGCCATTTGACGGCGATGGGTACAAATAACTTGTCTTCTTTGTCCTTGGTCATTTGTCAAGTTCATTGCTCCCTCTAGTGATAGTACAAGTGATATTTAAGTCCTCGTTTATATATTATATTCAGCGTAGTCTTGGTCTGCCTGTGTTTTCCTTGTCTTTAGGATCTTGCATGTAGTACATTGCGTGGGATTCTGTCATCTGACATTCTCTCTCTCTACGAGTCTTTGTTTAACGACTTTGTCCAGCAGAGTTGCCTGGATACCTAAAATGAATGTCTTATGTCATAATTTCTTATTTTCTGTATCCTTGAAATCCCAGCAATATTCCGCAACCTGCGTACGCTTTATGCTGTAAGAATTTCCTTTCTCATCATATTTTCGCATTGTCCAACATTCCGATCCGCATAAGAAGATAACATAACATAACATATTTATTCTGTAACCAACTTAAACAGGTCGTAATTACATCAAGTTATTCAAGTTTTTTCACAGGAGACCCAAAAGGGGCCGAAGGCCCCACTAGCCAGGGCCGCTTGAGACAATTAGGTAAGAACGATGTATCACGGCCAACTGTAAAAAGTGAAACCAAGTGGTAAATTATTATCTATCATATTGTAAACAAAATAAGGTAAGAAGAAAAACAAAGTATATACAATGCAACAAGCACAAACCAGTGCAGCAATGAACGAATACAGAGGGGAATATTGTTCCACATTCTTAGTCCGGCACATTTTATTGATGAGCTGTGAGAGTTAAATTCGTTAGTGTCGTCTGCAAAAAGTATAAAGAATATGTCAGGAGAGACACTGGGTAGTAGTTGATGTACAAAATAAACAGTAAGGGGCCTAGGATAGAGCCTTGTGGAACACAATATTAAATTAGTTTTAGGGCAGACCTGGTGCCATTACAGCTGGAGTGGGGGAACATCTGATCACACTCGGCTGTAGGGCAGACCTGGTGCCATTGAGTTCTGCTCTCTGGGTAGCTTTTGAACCAGTTTAGTTGGGTGTTTCGAATTCCATATATAGATGATTGTTTTAATAAAATGCCATGATCTGTGGTACTGAATGCTTTGGCTGAGTCCAGAAATATTCCTATAGTATATTCGTTCCAAACCATTGCTGCTGAGATGTTATCTTCCATGCTTAGTAATGGCATGAATGTTGAGTGCCCATATTGAAACCCATGTTGTGAAGTAAAAAGACTATCAAATTTCGTAATAAAGTTGTTGAGGCGTACGTGCATGGCCATTACAAAGAGTTTAGGGTAGAAAGGAAGAACAGATATGGACCTGTAATAGGAAACTTCATCTGTTGGACCTTTTTAAAATATAGGGACCACCTTTGCTACCTTCAATATGCTTCTGTGAATATTCCAGTTTTGAAGGAACATTTGATAGTTTCAGTTAGTGGGTGTATTATATTTGGTAGGCTTGCTATCGCCATAGTGGGGTCTATATCATCTACTTCTTTTGTGTGGGAGACATGAATGGTACGACTTAATTGCATTAGCTCCTCTTTAATTAATTCAATAAGTACAAAGGAGTCTCCTTTCGAGGGGGTCATATATTGGTCAATGGTAGAGACAGGATTAGGAATGTTTTTTGCTAAAGAATGGGCAATATAATGTAAAGTAGTTGTTGAATTCAATCGCTATTCTCATCGGGTCTGTGAAGGAAATACCACTAATTTTTTTTATTGATTTTATGTCTCTATCCTCATTGTTGGCACTACCAATTAAGTTGTTCAAAAGTTTCCAGGTTTCCTTAAGGTTATTGCTTAGTGAGATCAGACACCATATAGTAAACTAAATCCTCAATCGACTAGCAAACCAATGATACAAAGGTTCAACTGGTAAAATTTTATCTTGCCCTAGGTGCATCAGAACAATTGTGTAGTAGTAGCAGGACAGGCCATACCTTAATAAATGTGGTCAGTCGGTAAGCAGGTGCATGAGATCATTGGATTATTAGTAGGATTGGTAGTTCCTTGTTTAAAATATACAGTGTAATCAGATGTTCTCCCACTCCAGCCGAAATTCTTTCCCCTATCGAGCCACATGATTACATTGCAGGAAGGGACACGAACTCCCTCGGCTCGACCCTGGACTCACTATCTATGAGCCCTAGCTTAATCCTGTGAAGCGGATGTCACTGATTCACTGGCCTCTTGGCACAGTAACCCAATCATGCATTCTAGCCGTGCGGAATTTTAACCTGGCAACCCTGAATCTATAGGCATCCTGAAGCAGCGCCATCCTCATATGCTGGATGAACTAACTGCATGTAAATACCCAACGAACGAGTGATTTATTTATGTACATTACGCATTTATGTATGTTTGCATAACAGGACCGTATACTATATATTAGTTGAATATTTCGTAGCACTTTACACAACTTTTTGAAACCAAAATCTTCTCGCCTTCTGTTTCTTCTCGGAAAAGCAATTATTATACTTTGATTGTGACTGTGTTTCGCTTACATTTTCATTTACAAACAACCGTTGCACTAAAACATATAAATTGTTGTATTTTAAGGCAACTGTGGTGGAGACTGCATAGAAATGGTTGACAACTATCTGTCTTGGACGTTGCCTGGTGTTGGGCGTCCATTGTTCTTCATGGTCCTTCAAGGCATCGTTTTCTTCCTCATTCTCTACATCATCGAAAGCGACTTCTTCGTCGGACATGAACTCACGGTGATGACCCCAAAACGAGTGAGTCATGCTGATGAAGCTGGAAAGAACAGCGAAGATTCGGATGTGGCTCAAGAGCGACAGCGCATCAGGTCGATTCCGATACAGGAACTCGTCAAGACAGACCCAGTCGTCACCCAGGATCTGACGAAGCTCTATGGAAACTTTATTGCCGTTAACCAGTTGAGTATCGGAGTCTCTCAGAAGGAATGCTTCGGTCTCCTGGGAGTCAACGGAGCCGGAAAGACGATTGTCTGCAAGATGCTGACCAGAGAAATCCGGCCATCCTCCGGAAGCGCCTATATTGCCGGGATGAGCGTCCAAGACGATCTTTCACAGGTGCGTCAGGAGATCGGATACTGTCCGCAGTTTGACTCGATCATTGACCAACTAACTGTTCACGAGACGCTGTGGATGTACGCATGCGTACACGGAATTCCGGCTCACGCCATGGAGCAGGTCATCGATCGACTGATGGAGCATCTGACGCTCAAACCATACGCTAACAAACGAGCAGGAAAACTCAGGTTATTCCAAATTAGCTCAGTTTAATTTCAAATTTGCGATGAGAAGTGAACAGATCGATATATATATATAGAGACACATTTAGGGTGTCTTGCTGTGTATTCACGCACCGTTTGCAAAAGCTGAAGGTACAGATCTCGGTCTTAAACTTTACCTCGCCTGCTTCATCTTGCCTTACCTTAACATACTTCATCTTTTAAGAGTGCTTGAGTCCACCCGGCTCTTGTTTAACAACAAATCATATCTCATCTCTTAAAAACTTATTTTAATTTTCGTCTTTGTTCTTTTCAGCATGACTTGCCCTGAGTTACCTTATCTTACACTTAAATAATTTAACATACTTATCTCCAATGGCGGCGAGAGAGAGCGCGTCTGTCTGCTCTGATACGTAACTTAAGCGTTAAGGTATTTGCCAACCGATGCTCCTACATTTGTCCCGTTGTGCTTAAAAGCGGACGATGTTCCCTTTGCTTTATTCTTTCGGAATCCGGGACATGTCCTTTACGATTTGCTCCTCCAGATACGATTATCTGGTTTCTCTATTGAGCCTCGCTCGCGTAATCGTGAGATGCAGCGATGTGATCCCTTGACAGGGAAGGGTTACATTACCAGGATGTTTTACAGATGACTGGAAGCACTCACTTACTTACTTATTTACATACTTATTTCTAATTTTTATTTCGAATTATAACTTCTGTGTTTTATAATCAATGGTTCTAGCTATTTTTCCGTTTTTCTTTATGGCAGAAGACCTCCACTGGCTCCCGCTTTCCCGCATCCAATTAATGGTCCTCTTCCTTGTTTGTAAGGCTCAACTTGGTTGCACTCCGAAATATTTATGTGATCTAATTGATCGCCATCACTCTACTGCTTCTCTCTCCGTCCTCTTTGTTCCTCTGACCGCTTAGACCTGCTCGTTCCCCGTGTCAGGACTTCATTGGCCCATTCTAGGCCTTTTGGTTCCATTGGCTTTGCCCTTGGGAAGGAGCTTCCTCCGTCCGTTCGTTCTTCTATTCTCTCAAGTAATATAAAACGCCTCTTCCTCTTTTACCTTTCTTAAAACTTGCTTTTTCTCTCCGGTCTCTCGCACTGGGAGCATTTCTGAATGGCTCTCTCGCTAGAAGCGCTTTATGGATGTCCAAATACAATACAAAACAATATTAAAGAATATACTTATTTACTTTCTTACTTACACCTAAGAGACTTGAAGTGTTTTATGTTATGTTGTTGGCAGCGGTGGAAACAAGCGTAAGTTATGCGTGGCCGTTGCGTTGATGGGAAATCCAACGGTCGTCTTCCTCGATGAACCGACAACGGGCGTCGATCCAGAAGCCAGAAGGGACGTCTGGAATACTCTGGCCGCCACACGAAACGCTGGCACCACCATCATACTCTCGTCGCACAGGTACATCCACGAGTTCACCTGTCCCAGTAATTAATCAATTGATTGATCAACCTAAATCATATGTTTTTAATTAGGCTAGGTCTATTTCATTCAATGCAAACGTAAAGCCTGCTATCAATTTACCCATTCAACAACTCTTGTTCATATTTGCATCTGAACACACATATCTACATAAATGCTTGCATGCATACATGCGTACATACATATACACATACATGCATGCATATGTAAATATCTGTCTATTTGTAAAGCGCTTTTAGAGGGTCTCATAAAGACGTTAGCTTGGCTAACACCATGACATACACGCTTACATACTTACATGCAGCATTTCATCGATGTAGTTCGACATTTTGTCACAGCAACATGATGTCTCTTGTTTTGAAAGCATGGAAGAATGCGAAGCCATTTGTACTCGGATTGGAATCCTTATCAACGGTCGCTTACTCTGTCTTGGGAGCCTCCAGCACCTCAAGGATAAGTTCATCGATGGATACACGCTCATCATCAAGCTCCAGCGCCCAGCTATCACCGCAAAGCCCGAGGAACAACAGGACCGGATTGCGAAACTGAAAACTTTCATCAGCCGTGCGTTTCCAGAGAGCGTCCTCAAGGACCATCACGAGAATCTTCTTAACTATCAGGTCAAAACACGGGTCATTAAATGGTCTCAAATTTTCGGGGTCATGGAGAGGGCGAAGGTCACGTACAAGATCGAGAACTATTCGGTGGGACAGACGACTCTGGAGCAGCTGTTCATCCGATTTGCCCGTATGCAGCAAGCGCCGTGATAAATTTCCCAAGAAGAAAAACCTTGGATTCTGCTAAGAAGAAAAGTCTGGTCACTTTCTATCATTCCCGAACGCGCAATTTATTGATCCGGTTTCTACATTGTGAAACTACATAAACACAAGAAGATAAAACAACTGTTGTGCCTTTGATAATTAATCCATAATTTAATCATTACAAATTTTGTTCATTAAATTCTTTTTTGTATATTGTTACAAGTTGTCTACGGGGCCAAAGATAATGCGTCCCGGTTTAAGATTTAACCATTTTAATAAACAATGTATAAGAGAAAATATAATACCTTAACTAGCAGGCGAACAAAACGACAGCACAAACGACAGCAAAATCAGCCTCGTATAACAAAACAACGTCCGAACAGCAAACACGAGTCAAGAGGTCCAAATAAGACCCTCAGCGTCGACCGTACGAAAATTACAAGTGTCAGCCACATGGTCGACCAAAATGCCAACATCGGCCAAACACCAGACTGCCTCACGCAGTATAACCACCATCTCTCGCAGTCAATCGCAGTCTCCCTACAGTCCGCGCCATAATTATGCACTACCACTGAGCTTATATAGGCTAGATTAGGCGCCAACACACTTCCGGTGCGCAGCCTAACCTTCCAATAGCCACACAGCACGTGCTACCTAGGTAGGCCTAGACGCCCACATCCAACATACCCCCCACGGTAGGCCTAGACGCCCACATCCAACATACCCCACCAAAACGAGAGCCAACCAGTAGGGTTGACGACTAACTACTGCCTTATTTTAAACACTATTAAAGTGCGATACAATAAATCACTATAATAATATACAATAATTACACAAGTCTTAACTAAGGTGACTGTCCATCTCTCCCACTTTTCATATATAATGCAAATGTTCAACCTCAACTAATCATACTAATCTACTTAACTAAAGAAACAGTTCTTCCTAAGAGTCCCACATCCAACATCTGATGAAGACGAAGTGACCCCCGAAATTCCGACAGCAGTGAAGACATCGAAGAAACGCAACTTCGACCGCATACATGGTTCACTTGTCGAATGAACCAACGACGCACGAGGTCTCCAAATATCCTGCTCCTCAACGGCATCACAAAGGACGACCATCTTCATACATCCTGCACCGATGAGGTCATACACTCGTAGTTCGGCCATCACTGACGACACCCGACTGCAACACATGTAGGCCTACGTCGCAACGACCATAAGCATGACCGCTAAGTTGTTTGCTGCCGTAACAACTCTTCTCGAAAAACGTGTCCGCTGAAATCGACCCGTCGAAATCCTCTTCGAACAGTGGTCTGGGCATTCGTAGTGCCGATATGCTGGCAACTGCCGCCTTATTATCATCAGCCGCTGGAACGTGAAGCCTTGAAGACCGACTGCTACACAATGTCGCGGTGACATTCACTGATCCATTGGTGGAGTTACTTCTAGTCCGCGGTCATCGAGATCGAGCGCACCTCCTCCCTTCGAATAGACGCCTCATATACAAAGAGAATAGGATTGTGCGCACTGATCTCGCATGCACTTCAAGGCTTATCAGAAGGAGCTACTGATTCTGCTGTTAAAGCCCGATTGCTAGTCGTGCAATCGCCAAACTCGAGGACTGGCTTCATGTCCCTCCCCCTACCAACACTGTTGGTCCAACAGCAGGATTACGGATGTCAGGGGAGGTGGTAAGACTAGCATCCGGTGCCAGCCGGGCACTCCATTATGTTCAAATTATAATTATAGAACATCCAAGAGCGAAGATCTTGAGATAGGGCGTCAATGGAGCGTACAAGAAGTTGGTCAGCTGGGGCACATGGACATAAGTTTTCGCATCATCAGCATAGAGATGGCCAGATGTAAGATG
Source organism: Allolobophora icterica (assembly GCA_963556255.1). Taxonomy (NCBI): domain Eukaryota; kingdom Metazoa; phylum Annelida; class Clitellata; order Crassiclitellata; family Lumbricidae; genus Allolobophora; species Allolobophora icterica. The sequence goes on from OY744604.1 coordinate 28,244,454, forward strand.
CTTGGAAACGAGAGAGTGAATGCCACAGATAAAAAGAAGGTAAAGGATAGGACCAAGAACAGAACCTTGGGGGACACCAAAGTGTTAATCTCAACCGAGGGCATTCTTGAGGTACTCATGATCACCCTTTGCGTCCGGTCAGCAAGATAGGATTGAAACCAGCTGAGAGGGGGCCAGATAAGCCACATGAGATTTGTAGACGGCGAAAAAGAATCACATGATCGACCATGTCAAAGACTGACGATACATCAAGGACAGCTAGAGAGTAAGGTAGGACTTATCCATAGCCAGGTAGATGTCAGAAAGGAGGAATAGGGGGACAGTTTCAGTGTAATGGGATGCTCTAAATCCAGATTGACAAGATGGGAGAAGGCTAGTCTGTTCAAGATTGGGAAGAAATGATATCTGAGATACATTGACCCAATATAATATGTTGTAAAATTAGATTAGACTGTGATGCTTTATCGTTTGACAGATATGCGATGAAAACATCCGAAAGAATATAATTTAAACCTGATGAGTATTATGACTAACCTGATGATGTTATGACCATATCATGACATGGTGCAGAAACGATTCTTTACAGCACCTGAGCCACATTGCAGGAGAAAGAGACACATGGAAGGAAGTGATAAAGAGCGCATCAAACACCTACGGGCGATGAACCCCTGGTTAATGATGATGATGATGATGAGTATTAATGTAATTAAATCTGCCGACTGCATATTACGCGCAGATATAAATACAATAATGACGTCATAAACAAGACAAAAGCCTTAATATTACGTTCGCACAACAGTTTAAAATAATATTATGTTGCAGTTAAATTGAAAAGATTCCACATTGCTACTGAAGTATCGGTGTTGACATTGATGATTATTACGCGATAAAAGTCGTTTAAACTCGTGTTAGATTCTGGATTCTCTAAGACAGTTATTATACCACAATGGACGTACCTAGTGAAACTACACAGAATCATGGAGGAAATTCGTATGCTTTTATCACATCGACATTGTTTAGCTTTGAACTTTGTAGCTTATAGAGATGTAGCAGGCATATTCTTAAGGTTTTACTCTTAGTATGCCTCAACCCCCTGCACCCGGTCATTGTTAATAAACTCATGTATTAACTGCATCTAATCATCTTCGGCCCAAACCGTAGCGCGATTAACTGTTTTATCCCGATTCTTACCTTTAACCGCTCCACGACATCTTACGCTTTGCTTCATAAATGGAGAGACAACCGCCCAGACTGATGGACCGACAGCTGGAAGGTAGAGATAGACAGAGAGGTTGTTAAAGACAGAGAAAAGAGAGCAGAGAGATGGACACACAGTTAGACAGTGTCTAACAGACATACTCATTAATAATCAATATATGGATGAATAAATAAATCATTGATTCAAACTGCGGATCAATCACTCACTTAGTCGACCAATCAATCACTCACTCAGTCGACCAATCAATCACTCACTCAGTCGACCAATCAATCACTCACTCAGTCGACCAATCAATCACTCACTCAGTCGACCAATCAATCACTCAGTCGACCAATCAATCACTCACTCAGTCGACCAATCAATCACTCACTCAGTCGACCAATCAATCCGGAAACGTTGAGTGGCATGTTTGTGTATAGCTTTAGGTCAAGAGTACAGTCTCCTCGGGTATCAAGAGATAAGAGTAGTATCCAGAGAACTGAGATGTCCAATGAATACAAAGGGCATTGAACATTTCTTAGTACTGCATTGCATTATATAACGTCCTGTTTTCCACTCTCAATGCAACATATGCAAATGAAAATGACTTGTTAAGTCGTCTAAGATCCGATAAAGTGGTGTTGATGATGATGTGATGCAATGATTTATGTTGATGTCGTCAAGTGCTGATGGTGAATGGTGTAATGATGGTGAATGGTGTTACAGGAACTGGAGACAGTTCTGGTTGCTGCTCTGGAAGAACTGGTTGCTCCAGAAGAAAATGGTCATCTGGACTGTCATTATCGTTGCAAATCCGATTCTCTGGGTTCTATTTCTCGTGGTGATGCGAAACTCAAAGGCACCCGCCTTCACATCAAACGCAACAACCTATGACACCTTCTTCGTTGCCCCAGACTTGATCGACAACTTGAAATTTCCACCCGCAAATTTAATCCTCGTCTATGCTCCCAACACGAACCTCGTCGCAAGGATTGTGAACAGAACAACGACCATCTTAGGCGTTAAGACTCCAACGAGTACGTCGTATTCTCATGTAGTGTGTTGGTGAAATACATAATAACAACCTCGCTCTTGTGGTGTATCAATTTGATTTAGAGCTACCAGCGTATAAGCTAGGGTATGCCTTTTCAGTAGCGTTACAAGCGACCGCAGATTAACATTCGATTAGGTTAATTGAACAGGATTTGACAGGATATAATAGCAGTAGATTACCTCAAAGCATACAGTACAGTACAGTAATCGTAATCCTGATCAGAAGATTTCTGCAGCGCCCAAACACACGCGAAGTAGCGGGAAGCAGCTTATTCAAATGCTTATTTAAAAACAAGTAAAATCCTAGTAGAATGCAGCAAGCAGCATGATTTAGTATGGTATCGGATGACGCTATATAGTGTTGAATGGCATAAAATGGGATAGAAGGGTAATATGGATAGTACAGTAAGGGAAAATGCATGGTTCGACATAAGTATTCTTTACTACTTCATTCCATAAATTATAGCCAATGATTATACTGCTACAACGTTTTATCAAATTCCTACCTGACTGGATAACCAAAACGCTAAGTGGCCAAAATGGCTATGCGGGCACAGTGTATGTTAATACTTTTTGCTTCTGAACTGCATTAGTGTCTTCTATCGCCAGCCATTATATTTAGAAGCCTGTAACAACCGTGTGATACTTCTGAAGATTGTCGTAATTAGAGGTTAAGTTCACTTAATCTTTCTTTGGCGTAGATCTGGGCTTTGCAACTGAGAGTGATGTGGAGGAATACGTGGCGATACATCACAATGTTTTTGGCGCAATCGTTTTCCTCGCCGTGGAAAACTTGCACAGTCTTCCGCAGACGATTACCTACAAGGTTCGTCTGCGTTCAGACAAAGGGGAATGGAATACAAACGCCACATTCTATGACCTAATTACGAAGGAACCGAGAGCTAAGGATGATCAATTTGGTGGAAGAGATCCAGGTACTTTCAATTGTAGATGAACTAATTATTTATCTATTTTTAAAATTTATTTATTGCATATTAAAATCACAAACTTATTCAGAGGAGAACTCAGGAAAATCATCTTATCCTAAACGGACATAAAAAAATGTGCCCTATTAATTATAAGAATACAGAAATTGAAACATAGGGCGTTTAATAAATCAATTAAATGATATATAATAATATGGACACCTTAATAATAATTAATAAATAATAATACATCCAATTCTGGAGAGTTTGACAACAGCATTAAATATAGGTTAGGTCTATATGGACAATCTTACTCTTGCTGGACTGATGGATTAAGTTATAAGTACGAAATCAGCTTGATAGAGAAACTATGTATGATCTACAGCTGAATCGAGCAACGTTAGAAGTTACTCTACCAATGGATCGGTAAACGTTACTGCGACATTGTATAGATGTCAGTCTTGAAGGATTGGTGTGCCAGCGGCTGATCCCAAAAAGGCGGAAGTTGCCATCATTTCGACACTAGGAATGCCCAGACCACCGTTATCAACAGGCAAAGATGCCTGGCTCCATTGATCGTCGCTCACATGGATATTGAGAATGCTACACAGTAAGACTTCGTCGAAGTCGCGCAGAGGTCCTTCGTTTAAGAAGCAGGCTGATGTTCTTTTAATGGGAATAGCAGCTTCGGTATGCTTAAGCTGCTACTCAACAGGGTGAATAACCAGTGTGAGAGTAGCGTCTCCAGCCGTATGAGTGATGGCTTTTTCCAGATCTTTAATCTTTTTCCAATGGTTTTGTCGACAGCCTTAGGGGCCATCCATATATTACGTACGCAAAAATCCAGGAAAATTGGACCCCCTCCCCCCTGTTCGCAAGCGTACTTTCTTCCACACCCCCTGCGTACGTACGCTTGACGCAACCCCCCCCCGGAAGACCAGCTGCAGAGAGTGTCTGGACAGCTCCAGGCTGTCTGAACTTTAGGCCAGATTGAAGGATGAGTGAGGGCCAATATAGACAAATTATAGGTGTCTCGTTCACAGCACAGAATAACTGCACATGGCTTTTATATAATGTAATAAAATGCCATCAGACGACTATAGGACAATACAGAGTCATAAATAGGTTAATGTGGACGTCATAATTAGAAATTTATTTTGCGTACGTACACATTTTGTCCCCCCCTCCTCCCCCGTTCGCACCCGTACGCAAAATCGCCAAAATCCGACCCCCGACCCCCTCAGTGCGTACGTAATATGTGGATGGCCCCTTAACTGGCAGCCTTAACTGTGTTCCCAGCAGTGTCAAATCTTGAACGGCGACAGTTTCAGACTCGGCGAAAATCTGATTCTTGTTTTGCTTCATCATAAATTCTAACGAATGTTTCGCATGTTGCTCGATTCAGCCGGCTGCTAGTTTAGGTACCTCTTCAGGCTCTTCTGACATCCGTAATCCTGCTGCTGTTATGGGAAGTGCATGAAGCCAGTCTCCTGAGTTTTTTCGATGGCACGGCTAACAATCGGGCTTTAACAGCAGAATCAGTAGATCTTTATTATAGGCCTTGAAGTGCATTCGAGATCAGTGCGCACATTCCAATTCTCTTTGTATACGAGCCTTCTGCTCGATAGAAGGAGATGCGTTATTTGAAACACATATGCCTCGGTCCAGAGGTCGTTGATTGGGGCGGAATGTCATGGTGTAGGATACATTTGCTGCATCGTACAAGCATTTAGCATCGCAAAACGCATGTGCCACAGCTTAAAAATCAGCTGTTAATAAGGAATGCAAATATGCTGCTATTTCAAGTCACGCCATTTTGTCCCTGTTGCAGTCGAAACCGCAGCGATGGGTGACAGCGTGAGACCGGCCATCAACTCCAGCGCTTATCAGTCGCTCTTGAAATTGGAAAATCCCTGTCTGTTTTGGGCACCTGGGATTGGAATAGTGAGAAAACCGAGTGGCCTAGGACCGAATGACGGATTTGCATAGCCTAATTTTGAAAGCGGTCAATTTGATTAGTCTTTGAAAAATAATAGTAATAATAATATTTTTATTATTCCCATTAATATAATAACAGCATTATGAGTAGTACTAGCTGTAATCCGTAAAAATCACGGTATATAAAACAATTATTGCAGTGATAACAATTAAGCTTACTTCCCCGTTATATTATGACGTCATATTATAGGCCTATAGCCGTCGTTGGTTAAAATACTCTAAACGCCGTCGTCATGCCCGTCGTCGTCAAGACAGCCGTCGTCAAGGCGGCAGTATAGTGACGTCACAATTGTGTTTGTTACGGGACAGACAGACAGACGTACATCGGTTATTATGTTGTTTGATAAGTAGCAGTTTTGGTAGTAGAAGTAATTGTTGTTGTAGTAGCAGTAGTAGTTGTAGAAGCAGTCGTCATAGAAATTGATGCCAACCTGCATTGAAGATGGCAATTGAAGAGGTGGCACTTACATTGCAGGGTACTACTACAGTGGCTTTCTGGCGATTCAGAATGCCGTTGATCTGAGTCTAATTGTTGAAGTGAACAACAGTTTTGACCCAACCACAACCATAACGACTCAGCTGAAACGTTATCCACTTCCTCCATACAACGCAGATATATTAACTTGGGCCATCAAAGTCGCAGATAAATTTATTTTGGTCATCAGATTTATGTTTCCGTTGTTCATTTTGCTCGGCTTACACAGTATTGCACCGACAATCTGTCTGGAAATTGTGCTGGAGAAGGAAAACAAATTCAAGGTAAAATCATTCTTATACAGTGTCAACTATAGCAGTTTCTTTACAATTAGCTCCACAGGTAGGCCCCCTATGTATTTTTAAAAGACTGTGAGCATTAGTGAACATAAGAAAAGTTATTTTCTACTTGAGCAACCATTTAACAACCAATAGTCCTATTGTATTTTTCATATAGGGCCTACAGTTGATGATTAAGCACCTGAATGTTGTTCGCGCATCAGTTTGCTACTTGACGATGTAACAATATGACATTATTATTCAACGCACTTATTATGCGCGTAGTCATTGAGATGCGAATGGATGGTCGCTGAAACTCATATCTATCACCCGTGAGGCTTTCTACTCGGAATTAAAGTCTCACCTCTTCGAGAATTCATGTCTTTCTCCAACCACTTATCCGCCTCCCAATCTCTCCCTTCCTAATCCAAACCCTCCTCAGCATATCCTCTAAATCTCTGGTCGTCTGAAAACTGGGACATGTTCTTCCTCACTTAGTCCTGACTTTGACTCGACAGAGCGCTCGTGAATATGTTGGTGCCCTGCGCTTTACATTTCAGTAGCGCTTTAGATATTCGGAGCTTATGATTACGATAACGCTAGGGCCAAGACGGAGTCGTGCAAAGGCCATATTAGGAAACGGAGTCGTCATCGATGATTTAAATGATGACAGAGAGTTTTAAAAATACGGGTTTTGTGGCACACAATGCCAAATGCAAGGATCGCAGCAGCTAAAAGCACGTGGTCCTACAATTACCCTGTTCCTTGTTTCAAGCAACAAGCAAGTTATCAGAAGAACGCAACAATGTAAAAGGGCAATTTTAAGATAGCGTTGCTTTAAGACATGATCAATGCTACCTAATATTCGTTGAATTAAAGATAACAAAGAAATAATTAAAGATGGAACATATTTGTCGTATCTTGTTGCATAGAAGTGTGATATGATAGGTATTACATAATATTCACATAACAACATTTCATCAACTTTCATATTATAAAATTCATAATGATATGACATCATGCGAATCAGCATGTCGTTGGATTACTTCGAAGTTTTGCAATGCAGAAGGCGTTTTTTTTTACAAATGTTCAGATATATTTAAGAGTTTAATCGTTTGTGAATACCTGCAGGAGTTGATGAAGCTGATGGGGATGCGTACGTGGCTGTACTGGTCTTCGTGGTTCGTCAAGTACTTGCTGCTCATGCTTGCCCCTTTAATCATCGTGACGGTTGTCTTGCACGCTTCGATCTCACACAACGGACCAGTGATTGCCCACAGCTCAGCCACCGTCACGTTCGTCTTCCTCCTACTCTACTCTCTATCCCTCATTACCTCCTGCTTCGCTATTTCTACTCTTGTATCCAAAGGTAAGGATCATAGTTGTTAAAAACGATAGAAACGAAATAAAAAAACGGAAAAAAACGTCGTTTTATTCCAAAAAATAAGAAATGGAAAAAAAACGGAAAAAAACGACAAAAGAAAATAATTTGACTTTCTCGCATCTTGTAGGCGCTACTGCAATTTAAAATTAAAAACCTTATTCACAGAATTTAATAGCAAATACACAACTTTATTAGTAAACACTAAGTGACATCAATCTACAACAATTATTTTATTTTTTATAAGTTTGGTTTAATAAGAAATTGAGAAATTAAAAATATTGAAATCTTTTCAAATTTAAATTGTAAACATAAGTCCACATAGGCCTAAGTCCATGCTGACTAAACTAACACAATTAAAAACTAAACTTTGGAGGTATAGACTAGGCCTATATAGTGTAAACTTTCTCACAGTAAATGCATTTCAATTTAGCCAATGCTGAGTTTTTGTTTTTCTCGTTTATCAAAGTAACGTGAATCCATTCCGCACCCTTTTCTTCTGGCATTTTAGATAACTTAGAAATAACTTTATAAAATTTTATTTCTTGTACTGTGCTATTTCATAAAATATTTGTTTCTCAACTGATGACGTAAAGAGCCCAGTGAGGTAAATTAGCTGAATCCTTGGAAGTACGGAAACAACGTAAGGGACATCAGACAAAATAGTAAACAGAAACTGAAAAACATTGACAGACAGTAAATAAATAAATAAATAAAGTTACATAAAAAACGGAAAAAACGATAAGAAAAATAAAAAACGAAAAAAACGACGTTTTTTGGGAAAAAATTAAAAACGAAAAAAACGGTTTTAACATCTATGGTAAGGATTATACGCAGACAGATTCAAACACATTTACAGCGAATGGAGGCGAGGTAAAGCGATATCAGGCAAAATACGCTATTATGATATGCGATGACGATGAAAAAAATGGCAAGTCTATGCTAAGGTAAGCACCTTGTGCTTACCTTAGTATAGACTAAGGTAAGCACTAAGGTAAGCACTTAAGCTAAAATGGCATCACTAGGCAAATCCGGGTTTTATAAGTTAACAGTTTCTAGTTCAAATCTTTGAAACATTCGTTTTGCTTGTGATATCGAAGAGCATGAATAGCCTACACCTTCTACCAGGCGTCGTTATAGGTCGCCTCGGAGTCTACGCGAATAAGTAATTGAAATTAGTAACTTCCATTGCGCCAGTGTCTAATGCACAAAGCATCAACCGATGGCACACGAAAACCAAAGCGTAATCAGGTCAATATCCAGAATATCAGTCCGTAAGACAGTGCTATAAACTAATCTAAGTGTAATGAAAACGGTGACATTTACTCTGCACTTCTGAACTTTTCAACGATAGTATTATCAAATTGCATTGTATTGCTCTGTATGAGTGACTTTTATATCGACAGCTGCCAATTTCAAAATAATATTATAGCCTAACTTAAAGTTGTATTCTTCCTCGATCCATCAATACCTAAGTAAACAACATTTTCAAATCTAAACTGAGAATTAATCCATAAATAATATTATAGGGCCGCACGTTGCATGGTCTGTTTAATTTTATCTCTTGTCATCATAACATCTTTCGTTTTGTGTTTTCTGTTTTCCGATATTATTTTCTTTTGTCTGGTTTATAAATTGACGTTTGTCACTCAGTGAGCCTGAAAGTTGGAGACTCGTGAAGACTTACCGAGCTTATTTATATTGGGCCTAATCTTTTGACTCAAGTCCTTTTCCACAGAAAAAGTTAAAATTATTACATCCTATTATAGGCTACTGTGTTTCGGGTGAGTTCGCTTGTCATATGACCGCTGTAGCATCTATGAACTTGATAAGACGCTTTGAATTCTTCAACATCTTTCACACTCGGTCATTTTCTGTTTGTTCGTTTATACCTTTTTTTATTCATTTACAGCCGCCTTTGGCTGGGCTATCGGTATTACACTGTTCTACCTTTCGTACACGCCTTATTTCTATCTGGTGAGGATCTATGACGATATGACTCTTGTGCAGAAACTAGTAGCTTCGCTCGACTTCAACTTGGCCATGGGATTCGGTTGCATCAAGATTTCTCAGTATGAAGAACTCGGTACGTCAATGATGACGATTTTTTTGGTGGATGTTGTGAACGTAAAAGGAATGAGTGAGCAAGCTATTATCACAATATATTACGTTGTTTCTATGATTCGGTGAGTCAGCAAGTTTTTTGCATGGGCAAAGCGCGTTCATATGACATGTCGAAATCTGGTTAGCGATCGTGCGCGTTGCTGATCGGATTTGAAACTATGTAAAGACAGTAAAGCAGAAGACAAATGTGCTTATGTGTTAAGTTTTCGAAGACGGCAACGTCGGATTGTGTGAGTGATTACTGCTAACTATGGCAGTTTCTAGATTTTTAGGTTCAGAAGTGTAGCGGATGTAGAGATATTGACCGTTGACTTGAACCATGACTATAGGCTTCATCTTCAGCGTTCCACTTTCTCTTCTGCCATAATTATAGTCTGTCACCTGCGTTCAGCTTTCTCAACCTTTTCCGTTAATAATTTTAAAATTCACGGGGTTGTAAGTAATACGAAAAATTAATGGGTTGACTTTAAAGGATAGCTCACATTCACGTCTCACCCTTATTCACTAGCTAAGATACGCACGTCTTCGCAAACACACTCTCTCTATGTCTGGTTCATTCTCTTTCTCTGTCTCTTTAGCCCTATCTCATAACTGCTTCAACGTGGGAAGCCAATCGGCGGCCCTTTAGAAGTATTAATATCAAGGACAGAAGTACGGTTGCAATGGAACTAGAAAATCGAAGACTAGTTCTCTCCAGGGAACTCTAAGCTAGCAATTGAGTGAATCTAAGATTCAAAGCTTAAGATGAAATCTTCCAGAATTGTCGATAGCAATCATGATGAATGTCGATGATTGTAGTGGTTACAAAATTATCGCTCCGAAGTAATTATTGCGACCATGGAATTGCCTTGCATGCATTAGTACAACGGCATTATACAATGTCATGAATAGGGTTGCCAACCGTCCAGATTTTTTCTGGATCGTCTAGAAATTGCAGTCAGTGTACAGAAACCAGAGGAGGGTCGTTCTGGACAATGCGTTGTCCAGAAAAAACAAGAGCACGAAAAAATTCCATTATTGATGGAGTTAGATATGAGCTCACAACCAGAATAAGTGATCAGTTTTTTGGATATTGGGTCAACAACAATTTCGAACATCTTACTCCTAATCAGATTCAATGTTTCAAGAAAGATGCACTCAACGTTTACACACGAGCATTAGCCTACTTGAATCAGTGGTTCAATTTTGAAAATAATGTTCTAGAAAAAATCAAAATACTTAGTCTTGATGAAGTATTTTCGTTCGAAAGTTTGTTAGAACTAATTCGCGTATGTGGAATTACAGCTTTGGGTAATACTCCTTATACAAGGAGTATCGATGAACGTTGGATAGAATTTTTTTTAAGCTGTGATGCTCCAAATTAAAAAAAAACTGGTTGGATACGTCTTAGCAATAATCCGATCAGTAATGCCCAAGTTGAACGCATCTTCTCATTGATGAAAAATCTGTGGACCGATGAACGCAACAGGATGCATGAGGCCTCACCTGGTTAAAGCTGAACTGTGTGTGAAAGTCAATTTCGATCAATCTTGTGGTGATTTCTTACATTACGTTGGGGGACAGAAATGTTTGCTCAAAACAAGCCAAAGTGAACAGAAGTATAGCTTTAAAAGAAAATAAGGTCGGATTACTAGGGATTATACTTCACGTGAGAACGTTTTGAACCCTGCTATAGTGGTGGATTAAATAGTTTTCTTTTGATTGTTCTTTATCCTCTTGTAATTTGCCAGACCATAATCGCCACAGATCGTGGGGTGGTTGGATATCAAAGGGTTTCGCGCCTTGTCCAGAAATTTCATAATCAAAAGTTGGCAACCCTAGTCATGAAGTCTTTATAATATGCGGTGTCGTCAAATTCATCAAGTAGAATTGAAATCACGTAATGCAAGGCCAAGACGAGGCTTTCAAGTGTAAAAAACCCAGATCGCTAGGACATGTAGAGTTGGACGAAGAAAATTTAAGCCAAACATTTAACTGTGGAAATGGTGTGTGTGGCTGCTTTTATTTGAACAGGCATTGGTGCACACTGGAGTAACATTTGGTCTCCAGCGAATGCAGAAGACGATCTTACGATGGGTCACATTCTGATAATGCTATCGATCGATACAATCATCTACTCGATGCTTACCTGGTATTTAGATGCCGTTATACCAGGCGACTTCGGAACTCCGCAACCGTTCTATTTTCTCTTCACGGTCAGTATTTTGATGCTTGCTTATAACCAGAAGTAGGTCGTTCTTTCTACACATCCAGGCATCAGGGAACGGTATTTAATGTTACGCTGCATGAGTTATGATTTTCGTCGTCTTGAATAGGTCTACTTTGTTCAATGCGCAGAAGGTGAAAGAGCATAAAAGATTTAGACAGTTATAAGAAAACATGTAGAGAAACGATCGCGAATGAGAGTATTATTAGAGTATTGAATGAGAGATAAAAAAAATTAAAGTGATAGTCCGAGAACTAGAAAGAAACAGAGAGACAGAGAGAGATAAGGGAGAATGGAGAGTAAGCTACGAGAAGGAGAAGAAAGAAGGAGAGAGACAAAGGAAGTAAGGACACATGAGTTTTCTAAAAAGTGAAACCGAGCCAATTTCATAGCACACATATATTACCTAACTTGTGGAGTGGCAAAATGGCCTTTTGTGCTAGTATTCGACTATTCGCTAAATTTAACTCACAGGTATATGTTTTGTGTCAGTGGCAATTTCTTGTTGATTTAAACCTAATTTTAGTTGTTTCAATAAGTAATCTAAGAAATCAACAGTCTTGTTGTCCTCGAGACCAAGGTCATGGTCTCGAGTGCACTCGAGTTCGTTTTTAAAAGTCTTGGTCTTGGTCTTTACTGTTGCTTTTGACATTTATTTTGACTTCCGGTTAGTTACCATGGAATGACTTCAAAACAGACTCACAGTTTGTACATTTACACCGGGTACTTGAAAAGCTGCTCTGCGTGCCAGTGAATTCAGCAATGTAGAACGTATTTTTCACATGGCAGAATTTTTATGAGGACCCACAGGTCACGTCTTGATCAGAAAATTCTGAGCGAATTGGTTTTTATAAAATGCAGCAGGCATATGGAATAAGAATTCGCCCGAAGGACTTCTGTAAATACGAATTCGGAATTCTCTGCAGTCTGCATTTGGAATTGTTTTGTTTGAATAAAATAAAAGATTTGTGTTTTAATTAAAATAGCGAGTAGTCTGACTTGACAATTTTTTTAGTAAGAAATAGAAATCTGGATTTGGTTGTGATTTTTGGATATTGTTCTCGGTTTTGGTCTTGAGTTTCAAAGTCTTGGTCTTGGTCTTGAGGTTCAAAGTCTTGGTCTTGGTCTTGGTCTTGAGGTTCAAGGTCTTGGTCTTGGTCTTGGTCTTGAGGTTCAAGGTCTTGGTCTTGGTCTTGGTCTTGAGGTTCAAGGTCTTGGTCTTGGTCTTGGTCTTGAGGTTCAAGGTCTTGGTCTTGGTCTTGGTCTTGAGGTTCAAGGTCTTGGTCTTGGTCTTGGTCTTGAGGTTTAAGGTCTTGACAACAAGACTGGAAATCAATGGTTTCGAAGTCTGCTCAAGTGTGCCATTTGTTCGTCTGCAGAAGGAATACTGGATGGGTAGAAAAGGAGATCAAATAAAGTTAACGAACGAGGATTTCATGACGCTGGTTCCGGAAGATAAAAGACCGTACTTTGAAACTCCAATGCAGAATGCTAAAGCTGGAATTCAGATCAGAGGACTGACTAAGGTTTGACCTCCAATCAATCAATAGGTGTTTCCTAATACATAAATTATCTAGTCACCGTATGAGTGCTACTATGGCCAGCACGTTCGTGAAGATATTGTCTAGGGATCTACCCGGCTGGCAGCTGCAATAAAAAATTATCTTTTCTGTATACGACCAAAATGTCATGGACAATTTAAACTGATAAACTTGTATTTGAGTGTAATTCTGATCTAAAATCTACATAGCGACACTCAGAAATAAATAATAAGTATCCCTTTCTAGGACATCATCAGTGATGTAGTCTATAATATTATTATGTCGTCGAAAGCGGAAATTTCACCATTGAGCAGAATAATGCATAGAAAACTATAGAAGAGTCACCAGTGGCGGTTATTGCACGATCTCGGAGCTAAACAAACAAATTGTTAGGCCTATACAAGGTTGACAGATGACATCATGTTCAGAGTTCCTGGACCAATATTGCTCGATAGTGCTGAGCTATTACAAGCGTATACGATAACACATAGTCCCGCTTCACAGTTGGGAGATAGTACAAGTGCGGATATCACTTGAGCCGCGGGATCCACGTATGAGAGGCATTCGTCTCCGTCCGGTCAGTAGATTGAATCGTCACGAGTGATTAACAGTCGATATCACTGCAAAGACCTTATAGTTTCTCCTCTTCTGACAAGCAAACAAATTTTAATTGAATTCCGACACGTCAGAATTATCGAGCAACTTCTGCATTATGACAAAAGTGTAGGCTATAGCATAATTCACTTAAATAGTCATTTCAAATAAAGAAATAAATATACACATGAAATGCTTAGGGCCTACATGAATTTTGATGTCAGCGCTATAATAGCCATGAAATTAGATTCGATTTGTAACATTCAAATACTGCCTTGTGGGTCATAGTAGCTGTGATATGTTTGGGACAATGCAATAAGAAGACTAGAGCGAATTGATTGACCTATATTTTGGTTAGGAATTCTTTCCTGTAGAAATTCGGTTCGATGACTAATCCAGCCGTTAACAACCTTAACATCGACATCTATGAAGGCAATATAACCGCTCTAGTGGGACACAACGGGGCAGGAAAAACAACGACCATGTTCATGTTAACAGGTAAGTTTTATTAGGGGCCTACCCATCTATTAGACTATTAGCCTAAAAAGCTTTGTCCACCTCAAAGTGCCATGTTAGTTCTCCTTTTGTAGTTACATTTCTTTTCTTTGTTCTTTTCCTTGTTCTTCGTATTCTCCTTCTTGTTATTGTAGTTTGTTCTCGTTCTTATTTTTCATGTTAATTTCTTGTCTTTTTCTTGTTAAGTTTTTCTTCTTTTTCTTTTTCTCTCTTTCTTCTTCTTCTTCTTCTTCTTCTTCTTCTTCTTTTTCTTCTCCTCCTTCTCCTTCTCCTTCTCCTTCTTCTTCTTCTTCTTCTTCTTCTTCTTCTTCTTCTTCTTCTTCTTCTTCTTCTTCTTCTTCTTCTTCTTCTTCTTCTTCTTCTTCTTCTTCTTCTTCTTCTTCTTCTTCTTCTTCTTCTTCTTCTTCTTCTTCTTCTTCTTCTTCTTCTTCTTCTTCTTCTTCTTCTTCTTCTTCTTCTTCTTCTTCTTCTTCTTCTTCTTCTTCTTCTTCTTCTTCTTCTTCTTCTTCTTCTTCTTCTTCTTCTTCTTCTTCTTCTTCTTCTTCTTCTTCTTCTTCTTCTTCTTCTTCTTCTTCTTCTTCTGCTAATTCTTATTCTTCTGTTTTCTTGTTTCGTTATTCTACTTTTTCTCCCCTCCATTTTAATGTATGTAAACACTCGTCAACATCGTTGACCTCTATCATTATCACCTAATTTGTCATCAGTATCGTTTTAGTTGTCGATAATATAATTTTAAAGGTGAAAAAGAATGTAGTAATAATAATAATTTTGAAATATCTTCCTTATCCATATCGCGTATCTCAGTTAATGCAACTGCGAGGAAATCAGACGCGGCATGGACCCATAACTGCATAATATTACCACATAAATAATTTACGCATAGTAAATTTGAGTGAGAATGTTGATTTTGCAGGGTTTCTGCCACAGTCGAAAGGCACAGCTTTCATAAACGGCTTCGATATAACGCGAGAAATGGATCAGATCCGACAAAACCTCGGCCTCTGTCCACAGCATAACATACTATTTGATACCCTAACTGTCAGAGAACACCTTCTGTTCTTTTCCATTGTTAGTAACCATGTGTTAATCAATCAATCAATCAATCAATCAACGAAATTTATATAGCGCCCCTTCAAGGCGATTACTCAGAGGCGCTCCCGACCAAAGCCCGGTCAAAAAGGAAAGTAAATATCATCTCAGCCTTTTAAAATTCACCATTCAAGATACCTGAATGTAAATGAAAAGATGTAAATGTTCCACATTATTATTATTATTATTGTTATTATTATTATTATTATTATTATTATTATTATTATTATTATTATTATTATTATTATTATTATTATTATTATTATTATTATTATTATTATTATTATTAGTATTATTATTGTTGTTGTTGTTGTTGTTGTGTTTGTTTTTGTTGTTGTGACAACACTAGAATTTTGGCAGTTGGATCCAATTTATCTCCAATTGAGAGAAAGAGCCAGCCATGTGAAAGTAGAATATGACTGTGCAGAGAGAAGAGAGACAGAGACAGAGACAGAGACAGAGACAGAGAGATAGACAGACAGACAGACAGACAGACAGACAGACAGACAGACAGACAGACAGACAGACAGAGGAGTGTATTGCTTTGATCCAGACATTCAACTGTTCTTTAACAAAAGACGAGAATCAAGAACGAGACCTTCTTCAAGTTGTCAGCATTCACTGGAAGGCCATTCCAGAGCCATCAAAGTTTATCTGGAAGAATATCTGAAAATAGACTTATTTTAATGTTGTTCTTATTAACTACGAACTTACTGATCACTAGATACTAAATAATCACGTTCTTTTTGTTTTTATTTTATTTTAAAACGCTTTTTGTTCAAATATTTAAATATACTATATCTGAGGAAATTTCTTAGTTAGAACATTTATCATTCAAAATTGAGCCACCCGTAATTAATCTAAAGACCAGAAAATTGGTCCAAATATTCCCTAGACTGAATAGAACAAGAAGAAATGTGACCCAAATTAATTTTATAAATTTTATATTTTTGGACCACCGTAATAAATAATCAACATACTTTGACTGTTGAAATTAGTTGAAAGAAATGGAAACAACTAAATTTACAAAGAAAGTTACTACACTAAGTCTTAATCCGTGTAACAGTTCTTAACAAGACAGTCTAGACAGAGAAATAGCAACAGTTAGGCCTACTGTTCTGTCAGTTTTAGAAGTTTATTTTAACTAGAACATGGTGGATAGCTGCCAGCCAGCCCGTGTAAGGTTAGTAAATCAATTGTACAATAGGTTTAAACTCCGGATATAGACTGAGGAATTCATAAAATATATATCCTGAGTCCTGACACCAAAAATTCTCAGTGTTTGGCGTGACCAGAAAATTATTAATTTTTCGAAACGTCATGTACTTGTGGAGGTGTTAAACCTTATAGCATTAAAGCAATAATTATGGCAGAAGGTTGGTAAATTTTATTTTTTAAAAGTACTTTAGCAAAGTATTTTGTTAAAGTGTTTTGAATTCTGCGTAATAGTTTTTAAAACTACTTTCAAAATACTTTTACAAATTACTTTTCAGAAGTACTTTGAAAATAAAAAAAGTTAAATAGCATTTTCTATGTTAAAAATAGAAATCTATTGTTACAATCCAGTTGTTACAACGCTTTATCCATATGTCGTGTCCATTATATATGCGCTACATAAAGAGTGTCATGTATAGTGGCCATTTACAGCTCGCTGTTGCACACGTGCAGTGTCGTGTGAAGAAGGTGTCTGTCAGCGTTACCACTCCTTGGGTTTTTTCACAAGATCTTGGGTTTTTTAATCCGAACTTGGGAATGGGGTTTTTTCCTGAAGACCTTGGGTTTTTTGCTTGGGTTTTTCTTGTTTTATTGAAACCCTATTTTTCATTATTTTAATCAATTTTTGCAACGGTCTGGATGATCGAGATCAATAAATAAATGGCGTAAGATGCATGCAAGCATGTGCTATAGTAGTCTATTGCTATTTTTAACATATATAACTCTTAAGACTAAATTTGCTATTCAAGTCAACTGCTATATTTTGAAAATATAACTCTAAAGACTAAAGGAAACTGCAGACTGAGACTGTACTTTTTCGGAAGTTTACCCGAATTAATCAGCTTTTGCTCTTTTTCAAAACTTAAGATACAATATTTTGAGTTTCATCATGGGCGTCCGCAGGAATTTTTGTAGCGGGGCGCGAAATTTTTAGAGGGCAAATTTGTTTAGCCGGAGGGGGTCAAAATGACGTTTGTGCATAGAAATAAAATTTGCATATTTAAAATTAATTAATGATCAAGAAACTGTACCTAAATAATTAAGTGTTTTTTCGCATTGAAAATCGTGTTGGGACTGTTGTAATAATCAAAAGATTTCATTGTTGCAAAATATTTGCAAAATCCAAGGGTCCCTCCTATGAGTTTCATAGTCTTTGATCTTTATTCTTGTTTAAAAAAATAAAAAATAAAATTTGCGATAGAAGTAATAAGTCGGGTGATTCGGACTCTGATGAAATTAAAAACATGTATATGAACATTTTTAATTTGCTTTGAATATTTAGTAATAACTTTTAGCATTTAACGATAACCCATAAAATTGCAAAAATTAATGATTGAAATGAAAGATAGAACAACATTTTATTACAGGAATTGATTTAATTGCATTATATTATTATATTTTATCTTATAAAGCTTTTATTAATTCAAAAATTCTGCAGAAAAACCACCTTGGGTTTTCTTGGGTTTTTTCAATGTCATAACTTGGGTTTTTCATTTTTTATGAGTGGTAACACTGGTGTCTGTTGAGTTGATGGCCGTTCTATTCTGAGTTCCTGTGTTTTCGTGTTATAGATCCTTCAGTATCTTCATAGCTGCCACCGCCATCTTTATCTGGTGAGAAATGGTTGACATAGGCCTACAGCTATTCTTTCATTCATTCATTCATTTGAGCATTTATATAGCGCCCCTTCAAGGGGGCTACTCAGAGGCGCTCAATTGAATTTATATTTGAATTTATTGTAAAAAATGATGTAACTATGTTTAGTGAAAGGGGCAATAAAGCGTCAGATCTGGTTGTTGATTCTAGCTTAAAGGAAGTCCAACTAGTAGGGCTTCATCGGAGATGAAGGAAATGATCAAGGTCTTGCACATGGAAGAGACAATCAACGAACCAGCGAAAACGCTTTCCAGCGGACAGAGAAGAAAACTCAGTGTCGGAATTGCTCTCATTTCCGGATCCAAGGTACGCAATTACAAACACCCAATCACAAACACCCAATCACAAACACCCAATCACAAATGCACACAGAAAATTGCGTTTACCCTTAACCATTCTTAGTACTCTTGCTACAATCAAAGTCTGTTGTCAAGATGAAATACGTCTGGAACTCTTGCCCGAACAGTCCAGCCTATTTGCAAAATTGCTTCAGTAGCTTTCTAAACAGCTTTCAGCTAAGATACCATTGTTGAATATCATATCCACAATCCGACAAATTCGGACCATGGGATCATCCATAAAAATGGATTCAAAATAGCAGATTGGCTGTTTCCTAAGAAATACCAATAAATCTATTTTACACTTTGTAAACGAAAACATGTTTTCAGCAAAATATAACACGACCATTTATTACGTATTAATGATTTCCACCGATAATTACCACCGTAGCACCCTGCTGTCTCCTCGGCTTGACCTCCCCGGACTCTGACCTGGCACCGGAACGGATAAGGCGGACATGGCTATTGCGGACTTGATTTGATATAGCGTAGCGCCGGTGAATAAGCTGGTCTCCCTGACGTGGCTTTTGTGTGGCGTTGAGAAATTTCGGAGATTTACATTACATTCCATTACATTTCATAAATTTTTTCAGAATTATAAATTTGAAAGAAAAAAATTATTTGAATTTCTGCTTCAAGTTCTGTTCATTGCAGAAGCGATAGGCCCCCTACTTGGTCACAGACAGAGAAGTTAATACTCTCCATCAGATATCATTACCTTTCCGACAACACTTCCTCCTTTGAACAGCTATGCGCTTATGCCGATTCCAGACTCTTCGCCGCGCGCAGTCCTGGCGGATTTATTGCATGACCTGCTCACGCCGGTCAAGGCTTCACTTACCAACTGCGTCATAGGCGCACAATACCTTCGGCTGATGACAGTGTTAGATGTTGCCCTCTTGGTCCATATGTACTCTCCCGTGTCTGAGTCGCACTTGACCGGCTCCTTGAGAGGAGCGGCCCGGGAAAGTACTATATAAGGGAAGGAGGCCCTAGGATTGTCGAGTTTGGCCTTTGTTCGTGACCTGACGAGGTCTTTTCTGTTTCGAGTATTTTTAAAGGCCAAGTCTCGAGTTGTACGCATGTTAATTAAGTAAATGCCGTATGAGGCTTAACTGCGTTATATTTCGTTGTTTCGTGTCCACTGTGACCAACAATGCTGATTACCGAGTTTACCGTATTTGAACTCTTATAATTACGAAGAAGAGACACGTTTGTAATACTTCTTTGCTGTATCGTCTTCTGATGTTCTGGACGGTTTGCTCCTTTGAAATGGTAGCCTTATTCGTACTATTGTAATTTTAAATAAAACTACAAAATTCATACTCCTAGTTCGAGCTTATTACTATTTAATTCATTGGGACCTAACAACAGGAAAACTTTAATCATAAGGATGCCATATCAGATTTAAGGATAATATGTCGGACTGCTTTGATGATGTTTGATCACAACCATGATCTTTGAACATAACCTTGTATGCTAACCAAATTGCGGATAGCATTTTGGGCGACCGGCGAGATGAATCCTACGAGATTTCTCCGGTAGCCTGCCACCTATATCTGTATTATGTGTTATTTCTGCGATTGTTTCATTTGGTGGCGAATAAATTACTCACTTACTTACGTACTTACGATAGCAATTGGTGTGTTGAAGAATATTCTGATGTTATCGTATCTTATCTTAATCCATGAACATGATGTGCTGTGTTACAAATATTATTACAGTTCGTGATTCTGGATGAGCCGACGTCTGGCATGGACCCAGAGGCACGCAGACAGACATGGGACATTCTACAGAGCCAGAGAAAGGACCGGACGATGATTCTATCGACACACTATATGGACGAAGCCGATATACTGGGCGACCGCATAGCCATCATGTCCAACGGAGAGATAGAATGCTACGGGACGCCAATGTTCCTCAAAAACAAATACGGTAAAAAAATTCTCAGCTGCCATTAATCATCTGTCGATTGCTGCGTTATTGTCGATCGTGTGGTCCACAATCCCCGCCAACACCATACTCACCACCACCGCCACCACCACTATTAGCACCAACACCACCACTGGCTTTAAAAATGGAGATTGAGACTCTGCAGTTAGAAACCAGAAACACCTCAATATGAACGAATCCACTAACACGAGCACCACCAGCACAGTAATCATCATGATCACTATTGGATTATTCGCGCTTGCTTCTCTAGCATGTCATTTTTCAGCAATTAGTTTGTAAAATGCCGACATTGGGGGTAAAGTTTTCGTTCTTCCGGACTTCTTTTACGTTCCAGTATGCGGTCTTGTAGTAATTTCTCTTTGTCACCGTTGTTTGTGATCGCTTTGAACGGTATTCAGATGTTTAGTATTGGGGTCTTGTGCGCCACCGGTGGATTCGTTCATATTGAGGGGTTTCTGGTTTCTAACTGCAGAGTCTCAATCTCCATTTTTTAAGGCATAAGAGACTCATTGGATTGGTGCTGACCGTTCTATTTCGTTGAGGCTGCGAAAGCGTCTCCTCATATCCAAAAGAAGATGGAAGATGTCTGACCGAACTACCATCTGATTGGTGTTGGGATTCGTGTGTTGCGAGTCGTAGTTTCTAGTTTTCGATGCTATTTGTTTTGGAACTCCTAGCATTGTGTCTATTATTATCAGCTCTGGATGCTAATACGTGAATTGGGCTCTTCTTGTCTGCTGGAGTTCGACAGTGATGGATCTACAAGCTATATACTAATGTTCTATTTCTGAAGGCGCTGGATATCACCTGACGATAGTGAAGACGTCCACGTGTGATGTGGATCAACTGCGCGATCTTATAAAGTCTCAAATTCCCATGGCCAATATGGTGAGCGATGAGGCTGAGGAGGTTACGTTCGTTCTGCCGAGTAATGAAGCCTCAAAATTCGAGAGACTCTTCAGGATGCTTGAGACAGATCGCAAAACCCTCGGCATCGACAGTTTCGAAGTCTCGGTCACAACAATGGAAGATGTCTTTCTCAGGTCACTCTTTGCATGCTATATATTATTTTGTCTATACGCAGGAGCTTTTCTCATCTGAGGTAGCTATTAGTCCAACTGGCGCTAAAGGATTTTCGTTTTGCTATTCATTAGAAATTAAGAAATGTCACAACCTATTACGAAAAACATGGCATAAAATAATAGACATGGCATTGTTTTCAGTCGTTGTTCGCTTCAGGTGAACTCGCAATAAAAAGTCAATTGACTGGCATTGAGTTAAAATGTGCTGAATAAATTGCGGACGAGAGCCAGTCAATTCTAACTAATTAACAGAGCCAATAATTGGTGCAGAGCTCGTATCTAGTGCACACCTCGTGTCAATAATTGTTTATTATATATGCTCAGTGGTTTTTTCTAGAAAAAAGGTTCCGGAACTGAGCAGTAGGTTCCGGAACTAAACAAACATGGACGGACTAAAATCCCGAGGAAAACGGGATCGGGGGTTGGGAGGGGTCTCAATAAACACTGAAAATAGTTCACAACACTTAAATTAAATTAAGATAACTAAATTATTGTATTTATTACTAAATTAGATAAATTATTTTTTATTAGCCGAAAAAGTTGCCGGAACGGCGTTCCGGCTGAAAAAAGCAATATATATTTTTATTCACCATAAATGCAGAAAATGAAAAAAAACTAAGGACAGCCAGTTGCAAAGCTATAGTTGAAAATATAACATTATTTTACAAAGATCTTATATTTCAATATCATAATCATGACACATAGGAAAAACTTCAATGTTGTAAATCTGCTCTTTGCTACAAACATTAAGGACACTCTGATTATGACTTCCATGTGTAATCAGCTAAAAGGTTTAAGTTTCATAGATGTAGTAGATATCGAAGTCCAAACGATCAGAATTGCACTGAATGTCGGTAACATGCAGTGCTTTTTTCAGCCGGTACGGCGTTCCGGCACCTTTTTTCAGGCACTAAAAAATAATTAATTTATTTTAATAAATAAAACAATAATTTAGTTGTTTTAATTTAATTTCATTGTTTTGAACTGTTTTCAGTGTTTATTGAGACCCCTACCAACCCCCAATCCCGTTGTTCTCAGGATTTTAGCCCACCCATAATTACTCCGTTCCGGAACCTATTGTTCCGTTCCAGAACCTTTTTTTCCAGAAAAAAAGCACTGGTAACAAGATTCAAGTTTATACTTTTAAAATATGTTTCTGTGTATAAAAATTATACCAACATACATTTAACTGATCAGGCTGTCAATGGTAGTAGGTCCCGATGCAGCTATTAGAGACGTGAACGATGTTGGTTATTTTACCATAGAGTAAAGGATTCTTCTAAACAGGAGGGCGGACCAAGGATGAGAGTTGTTGCCGATGAAGACATACAAGGAAACACTTCAGGTTTTGTTCTTTCTTTCTATATTTCCTTACTGATGGCCATTCTGACCTAATCTTTACGGATGTGACCTGACTAGTTATGAGAAAATAGTTCACCTCGGTCCATAGATTAAATCAAATGTATTGTAGTTGTGTATCTTTTGCTCTAACCTATCTATATACGGTGTTAATACACATATTCCGCCTAGCTTGTAGCAAATTTCTGTGAAAGTAAAGCTATTTGGTATGTAGCCTTCGTTTGCTTAATATGTTTATTAGTGTTTAGGATCAGGGGCGTAGCCAGACTTCAATTCAAGAGGAAACAAATTTGTCAGCGTCCGAAGGGCGGTCGCAAAAACTTCTGAGAATTTCAGAATTTCGCTCTTCGAATGTGTTAATGAAAAAAAAGGTCATCAACTTTTTTCGTAACAGAAATGAAAAAATTGCTTCGTTTATGTTACAAAAAAGTTGATCACCTTTTTTTAGTCATTAACACATTCGAAGACTTACTTTCTTCTTCAAATCAAGAGGAGGCAAAATCCACCTCTACTTGAGGACGCAAGGCGATAACCCATAGAAAATTTTTAAATCCACAAAACCAAGAGGAGGCAAATGCCTCCTCTTGCCTCCATGTAGCTACGCCTATGCTTAGGATATAGTTTGATGCTCTTTAATTCAGATATTACTGATAGTTTGCATTCTATTTATATGAATCGACCATCGACCGATACTCGAAGCAAAACAGACGAACTGACGTTTCTGACTAATTATGAGAAAATTACTATTCATGGCCTTTTTATACCACGCGGGGAAACGTGTCTTCTTTGAAATGCGTTATTGTTATTGTAGTTACAGTATTGTTATTGTATCATTATTGTTACCATATTTAATTAATCTTCATTTGAGGTAAATTGTTTGCATCCTGTGTAATCTGTGCAACTTTAATAATCAATGTATTTGTCGCAAACTGATGAATGTTGATGAGTGCATATTTACTAAATTTTTCTAAAGTTATATAAAGTCAGTTGATGCCTGCTACATGTAGTAATTACCTCGATAAGTTTTCTTCATATGCCGTAGGTACTTGGTAGTTGGAGGAGAGACCAGTAAAATTGAATACTTTTATAACTGCAAGCTAACTGGAATTTTCACTATGTTGCTCGCAGCGTCTGAGCGATAGTCCTGTGAGCTAATGCCCTATGAGCGATTGTCCGTATACCACGGCATAAAATGTCAAATGTACACAACTATCAAGCTGTACTTGAACTTGCAGATAAAATGTCAGGTTTTAAATGAAGTGTAGTTTACTAAGCTAATCTTAACTTTTCTTAAGCTAATCTCTCAAAAATTAATACTGCACATTGTAGTACATTCCAGACAAGTTAACTCCTAACAAGACATTGTGTCATCAGCACACTTTATCTAAGAAAACACACAGTTTTAAACCCTACTATATACATGGATGCACCGCATTGTATATCAAGCATTTTGTCGCAGTACAGTTAACATCCTCACATTGTACTAGAAGGTTTGAAAATGAATTTCAGGTGCTGAGGTGCTATATCGGAAAGAAACCGGTTGGAAAGGCCAGAATCTCCAGTTGTGTGCCATGTTGTACAAGAGATCAATTCTTTCCATCCGAAACTATGTACTTACATTAGTCCAGATTCTGATTCCAGTCCTCTTCGCCATACTCGCCTGCTTAACCCTTTACCATCAGCCAAGAGACAATCTCTCCTCACATCTAACCCTTGACCTAACCCACTTCAAAAGTCCAATCACTCCATACGACGTTCGAACATCAACCGCGAAAGCCATCAGACTGGCATCTTGCTATAACACTAGTGTTTCAAAGCAGAGCAACCCGCTGTTCATCAACTCCACAATGGATGACTACCTGATAGGGATCGGCGAAGATCACAAAGACCAGTACAACTGGAACTATCAGATCGGTGCTACCATAGAAGAAGAGCCAGGCGGAAAGTTGAACATTACCGGATTTTTCAACAACCAAGCCTACCACACGATCGCCATCTCCTTATCGTACTTGGGAAACACTCTGATGCAATGCTTTGGCGATAAGGAGTACCACATCGAAACCATCAACCACCCATTTCCCAAGAACTACTCGGAACAGGTCTTGCAATCCTTCCATAAGGATGACACAAGCGAACCCGGTTTCTCTTTCTGCGTGTGCTTCGGATTGGCCTTTCTGTTTCCCACATTCCTGGTCTTTCTGATCGAAGAACGAAAGTCGGGAGCCAAGCACATCCAACTCGTGAGCGGAGTCAGACTTCACAATTTCTGGCTGGCAACAATTGTGTGGGATTACGTCAACTACCTCGTTCCGTGCATATTGATTATCGTCGTCATCCTGGGTTTTCGAATTGATGGTTACTGGCAAAGTTCTTGGTAGGTATACAATGTCTAAAGACGTCAAGCTGCAAATCTCGTTAATTTTGCTCACAATGCGGTTATGAAACGAAAGATAAGAAAACTATAAAAAATGAAGAGGAAGAGGACGATGACGATGAAGGGAGAAAGAACAGGAAGAAGAACGAGGATTACAAAGGGAATAATAGAAGTTGAAGTAGGTGAAGGACGGGGAATTTAATGGGAAGAATGTGGAGCAGAAGCAGAGCAATAAAGAAGAGAAGAATAGCAAAGAGGAGAGCGAAGAAGGAGTAGAAGAAGAAAATTACTGAGGAGAAGACAAGGAGAAGTGAAGATGATGAACGAATGACTAGAAAAAGAATGCGGAGAAGTAGTAGATGAAGAAGAACAGAAAAGAAGAAGAATTGTGAAAACGAGAGGCATTGTGAATGTGATGTAGGCGAGTAGGCTGAAGACAATGTGAAGGATGAGGGGGAAATAGGTAAAACATTGCAAGAGAATGAGAAGAGAAAGGAGAAGACAATTAACGAATAGCGTAGATATCTTGAAATAAATTTCTCTCCCGGTAAGTAATTTAGCCTCCTACGAATTTATCCTCCCCCTTCTAAATTCGGACTAGAGTCTAAATTCTAGATCAACGAAAGGCTTTCGTGAAATCTGTGAATGCTAACAAATGTTGTTTAAGCCAAGTGTGTATCAATTTTAGGATAATTTTTATTGGTTTAATGCTACACGGTTTTTCCATGTTACCCTTTACCTACGCATTGTCGTTCCTTTACGATGAATCGTCAGTCGGATTCGCTTCGCTTTCCGGCTTCAGTGTTTTAACAGGTAAGATGTTACAGTATATCCATGATGCTTTTTCCAGTCTTTCTGGTACTGAATCGCAACGACATAGGTCATTTTAAATATAATTTATTTCGTTTTTCATATCGCTTATTTTGAATTATATATTTTGGTAAAGCAATGGAGACTTTTCGAAAATATTCATTTTGTAAATAAATTGTAGTAATTCGAAATCAAATAATTCGACAGGCATCACAGCAGGTTGAGCTGGAATTCTAAGCATTATAAATTATCGCATTGTCCTCAACTACCCACAGCACCAGTCTTTCAACAAGGATATGTAGCAGAGAAAAGGGTCACAATGTTTTTTTTAGCTCTACAACAATGTATCATAGTATCACAAAATCTGAGTAGACGCTACATGCTGCTTCTGGTCGCTTTGAAGGAGTTTTTCTACCTGTCGTTATCTTAATATTGAAACTGCTACCGTCAAGAGGTACCTGGGAAAACGTGGAATTGATTTTATTCACCTTATTTCCCGCCTACTGCTTCAACGCGGTTCTTCAGAACATCTACGAAAACTACAGAAACCATAGAGTCTGCAGCCAACTGGCCCAAGGAGTGAAACTTGCCAATTTCTGCGCAGATACGAAACCTCTTGGTTACCACAATCCTTGTTGTCCAGGTAACCTAAAGATTTTTGTGTAGAGTATTTAAAAAGCCGCTATACTGAGCTTGTGTAAAGCACACCCTCGTATGTATATTGCACAACTGATTGTATGCATGTTTGTATGTGTTGTAGTTGTATGCAACTACGCATGTATACATTTATGAAGGCTGTGTATGTGTATGTATGCATGTATGAATGTATGTATGTGAATGTATGTGCAGGAAGAGTTTCTGAATAGAAATCTTGAATGAGAGCTATCCACGTAATTATACAGGATGATCTTACTAAACACCCAACGAAAGAATGATTTGTATATAATGCGCATTTGTGTATGTATGCATGTAAATCTGTATGATGATGATGATGATGATGAGTTCTCTGCCTGAAGGCAGGTCGATTGGCTTTATGCCATCCGAGGATGAGGTGAATAAGATGTTTTCCCATTGCCTTCCTCGCAGACAATTGTGTGTGAGCGACGGGTCCAGGGTTGCTACGGCTTGAGGTAGATTCGAACCTGCGACCCTCCGGTTACAAGGCACAGAACAAACCGCTACATCACCGCGTTTGTATAGAGTTGAATATTTGGTAGCAGTTTGAATGGCTTCGAAACTGATATCTTCTGGGCCTACTGTTTCTTCTATGAAAGGCAATTATTATTCTGTGATTGTAGATTTAACCGTGCTACGTTAACGTTTTCATTTACAAACAACCGTTGCATTTTCACATCGGAACTGTTGTTGCATTTTAGGCTACTGCGGCCAACACTGCATGCAAATGGTTGACAACTATCTGTCGTGGACGTTGCCTGGGGTTGGGCGCCCATTTGCCTTCATGGCCCTTCAAGGCATCGTTTTCTTCCTCATTCTCTACATCATCGAAACCGACATCGTCGGACGTCGACTCAAAGTGGTGATGCCCAACCGAGTGACTCAAACCACTATCACCGTGATTGATGCTGATGAAGTTGGAAGGACCAGCGAAGACTCGGATGTGGTTCAAGAACGACAGCGCATCTGGTGGAATCCTATACAGGAACTCGTCAAGACGGATTCAATTGTCACCAAGGATCTGACGAAGCTCTATGGAAACTTTGTGGCCGTTAACCAGTTGAATATCGGAGTCTCTCAGAAGGAATGCTTTGGTCTCCTGGGAGTCAACGGAGCCGGAAAGACGACCGTCTTCAAGATGCTGACCGGAGAAATCCGGCCATCCTTCGGAAGCGCCTATATTGCCGGGATAAGCATCGAAGACGACCTTGCACAGGTGCATCAGAAGATCGGTTACTGTGCTCAGTTTGACTCAATCATCGACCAGATGACTGTTCGCGAGACTCTCTGGATGTACGCATGCGCACACGGAATTCCGGCTCAGGTCCGACAAGAGGTCATCGACCGACTCATTGAACGTCTTACACTCAAGCCATACACAAACAAAAGAGCCGGAAAACTCAGGTGATTCCGAATTAACTGTTCAAATGCAAATACTTGATGAGAAGTGAACAGATCGATTTAATAGAGATATGACTAGAGACTCGGGCTCTGCATTAATGTAAATTTCGCTACGCTCCCGGTCTTTAAACTTTACCCGCCCTTTTTAACTTGCTCTATCTTAACATACGTCATCTTTTCACAGTTTTAATCCTCTATGAGTTGAAGGTTCAGCGTCCGTCTCCAGACCCCTTCTGATCTATCATCTCCGCTCAGCTAGGTCACTCAAAAGGTGTAGGGAGTAATCAAACTGAAGGATCTTATGTATCTTCAGTTGTTTCATATACCAATAATATCAACTGGAGATCGCATTAATGACATGCTGACCGATACCTTCAACTCCTACGGTCTTCACCAATACGTTGTAGTCCCGACTAGAGGGGAAGTGTTTTGCCCTCTAGTCGGGACTACAACGTATCTTCACGATCTCCAGTTAATCTTCCTTAGACGTCTAAGCGTTCAACGATCGCACAAAAGTCTACGATATGCAGGCGAGCGATACTGGCCTTGTTTCAGACCATAAGCTCATGCTGTGGTAAATGAACCCTTCCTACCATCACCAACAGTATTCCGTAACATCGAGTCAATAGACCCTTTCGCGCTTAGCGACTTGCTTATAGATTCTGATCTATTCACTGCTCTGGCAAACAGTGCAGACGATTTCACGAAACATCTCAAAAGAATAGTGACATTAACTTTGGCCAAAATTGTTCCGATTCAGACCTGCTACAGGCGACCATCTAAACCTTTCACTAGATAGCTTTCATCTGAGACAACCCAGGTAAAGAGGGAACGTCGTCGATTAGAGAGAAAGTGGAGAAGTTCTGGGATTGAGGAGAACAGACAACATTACCGTCGTCATTGTCGTGTTACGAAAAAGCTCATAAACGATTCAAGAAGTTCTTATCTCCATAGCCAACTTGAAAATGCTAAAAATCCACGGGGCCGATGACGCATCTGCCAACGACTTTTACACTCACAGGAGTCTGTCAACTGCCAACTCTCAGACCCTGAGAATCAGCCCCTGTGTTCTAACTTTGCTGCATCTTTAAAAAAGTATTTATTTTAAATGTATAATTGCTAGATGTACTGATAATTTAGTATGGTATGACTTGCTTCTCGACTCTTACTTCTCTGGAACTGCCTTTAATGACATTCCACCTGTCACCTACTTTGAAGTCTGTTATCTTCTCAAGGGCATGGTCCCTATTTTTATTTATTTATTTATTCGAATATTTCTATAGCGCCTCTCGAAGTCAACTACTACTCAGAGGCGCTCCCGACTACAGCATTTGATTCTGTGCCGGAATTATCACGCCGAAGCGCCACGGGCAATTGCGAGTGAAGGACTTGCCCAAGGTCCGTACGCAGCGGCTAGAGTGGGATTCGAACCTGCAACCCTCCGGTCACAAGGCGCCGAACTTACCACTGAGCCACCACGCCTCTAAATCATCCCCCAATGGTCTTCATGCCGACTTCCGTTATTGTTTCTTGTTTCGATGTCTTCTCCCACCTTATTGAGCACTTGGCCTCCGACCATCTTTTGCTAAAGATTGTTCACCGTCAAACTTTAGTCACATCTTCAGTAAAAACCTGACCAAGACACCAGCAACTTTTTTAACCTCAGACCTCTCTCCAACCTCAATTATCGAACGTCTCATTCTTACGCGTATCAAGAAACACATCACATCCTCTCCAAACTTCAGTCCTTAGAAGTCAGCTTACCGCGAAGGCTATTCCACTGACACTGTCAAAGCACTTGGGATAACCCTGGAGAGCAACCTCACATTCCGACCGCACATAAAATACCTTCGTAAATCTTGTTTCTTTCAGATCAGGGCAATACGCACATCAGTTCGGCTGTGACTAAGAATGTGTCGCAAACCATAGCCTATTCCTCTGTATCTTCTGGCCTTGATTACGTTTTTGGAAGGTCTCTCAGACCTTGAACTCAACAGGCTGCAACACATCCAAACCTCCTTAACTCGTGAACTAGATTCTCAGTTCTACTCCATCAGCTGCATTAGAATCCTGTTGAGTTCAGAATGCAATTTAAATTGGCTGCTTGATTTAAAAATTCCTCAGCACCAGTACATCTCCCTACCTTCACTCACTAATAACTCCTTGCATCGCTGCTCGTTGCCTGCGATCATCAGGTAGTGGTGGTCTTTTAGCTGAGGAAAATAACGCATGAAGAACAGTTATGGGATCGCGTGCATTCCACGCCTCCACGCCAAAGGAATGGAATCGACTGCCACTTTATCTTCGTAGTTTAAATTCACTTACTACCTTCAAAAAGCAGCTCAAAAGTCACTATTGCAACTTTGCTTTCAGCACTTTATATCTAACAACTGCAGCTACTCCTGGCGAATAGACTATCAGACTCGAATAGACTCAGCTTCACATTTCGAAGTAACCGCACGTACCTTACCTGTTCATACCCCGCTCTTCTCACGGTTTGGTACTTATACCTCACCTCGACCTTAGTTACCTTACCTTATCTTATGTTATCATAATTTACCATAGCATAACATACCTACTAGAGTTGCCGCGTATTGTATGACTTTGTTGGTAGCGGTGGAAACAAGCGTAAGTTATGTGTGGCCGTTGCGTTGATGGGAAATCCGACGGTCGTCTTCCTCGATGAACCGACAACGGGCGTCGATCCAGAAGCCAGAAGACACGTCTGGAATACTCTGACCGCCGCACGAAACGCTGGCACTACCATCATACTCACATCGCACAGGTACACCAACGCCTTCTAGTACTGCTTAATATACTGACGGTCCCAAAATATTATAGTATCGTCACGGACATCTCTTGATTTTATTAATTCACTAAATAATTAATTAAACCATCTGTCGACATAAATCATTGGTTCGTTCGTTTGGGTATTAGTCAATTCATTCCGTAAATGTATAAATCGCTCCTTCAAGATATCTATAGAAAACACCTTACGCATAATTGTATGCTTACCTACATAGTACACACACACACATGCACATACATATATGTTAATACATTCTTATATAGGCCTACACATATTTTTAGCGTAGCTTGTTGATGAATGGTTGTATAGGAATAGTTTAAGGGGTACGAAGGTAACACGTATAAGCCCACCTTTTGGTCTGGGTACCGTACCCCACACCTTTTACCATAAATATATCATGGCATCACTGTTGAATCGGCAAGGTCTATTGGCAATTGTGCTTCTCCAAGTATTGTTGTTTCTGTCGATCTTCACATTATGTAATCATAGAGGTAGGTAGAGAGTTAAACAGGTGAAATGAATGTAGGCCTATAATTGGTGTTTGGAGAATGACACTCAGGCGAACAGAATACAGACAATTGTGGGCCACAGATCATCAGACTAACCGAGTGGTTGGCAGAAGAGGGAAGATGTGGCCGACTCCTAAATCGACCCTCATTCTCCGCAATTTAACTACGAACTCTTTCCTCGTAACACTGCTTCTATCCTTGTAGGTTAAGATCCTCCACTATAGTTATTTAGCAAATCAGTCTGTAACGTTACTTGCTTACTCACAGAGGTACCTCTGTTACTCCCTCTCTGTCTCTTTCTATATGCTCTTTGTCTGTCACTGTATCTCTGTCCACGTGGCTCCCTGGTCAGTCTGTATGTGTTCCATGAACCGGTATTTAAGCCTGGCGCTCTGCATACGCAGATGTCTTAGTCTGCATCTGAGTGCATTAATCATATGGTGCCCTACACTTATATAGAAAATAACTTTGACATATTTACATACTTACCTACATGCACTATTACATGGATGTAGTTCGACACAACAAGTCGTTACAGCCACATGATTTCTCTTCTTTTCCAAGCATGGAAGAATGCGAAGCCATTTGTACTCGGATGGGAATCCTCGTCAACGGTCAGTTCCTCTGCCTTGGAAGCCTCCAGCACCTCAAGAATAAGTTCGGCGATGGATACACGCTCATCATCAAGCTCCAGCGCTCAGCCGACAATGTAAAACCAGAAGAACTACAGGAACGGGTTGAGAAACTAAAGACTTTCTTCAGCTATACGTTCCCAGAAAGCGTCCTCAAGGACCATCACGAGAACCTTCTTTACTTCCACGTCAAGACCCGGATTTCTAAGTGGTCTGAAATTTTCGGGATCATGGAGAGGGCGAAGGTGACGTACCAGATCCAGGGCTATTCGGTGGGACAGACGAATCTGAAGCAGCTGTTCATCCGATTTGCCCGCCTGCAGCGGGGGCCGCACGAAATCCCCAAAAAGACATGGCTTGAACTTTGGTAAGAAGAAAAGGAAGAAAAAGCAAAAATCATCTCGTCAAATTCGATCATTCCCAAGCGCACCATATATTGATCTGTTTGTTGCATTTGAAGCTAGCTAAACTTTTTAAGATAAAACAACTATGCTGTTCATAATCCATAATCCATAAATTAAACCTTACAATCTTTTCATTAAATTACTCTTTGACTGTTTCTGACGTGTTGTAAAAAGACATATTCTCGACATGAAGTAGCCTACGTCCTTAGCTTAAGCTTGTATCTGATGGAAGAAGATTCATGTCACCCCGGTCATGTTGCTTCTGATTATTTTTCTGTTGTTAATTTGTTGCTTCTTTCGCGCCGGTGCATGATTCACACGGCATCAACTGATGGCGCACCAAAATCAAGCCGTAATAATGTCAATATCAAATGTTTAATTTCTTTCCAAAGTTATTGAAAAGATTATTACTTACTACCCTACTACTTACTTTTAAGCAAATAACCTCCTTCTGATCTTTCCAAACTGATTTCCGCAAAGGCCATGCTACTGAGACCCTCTTAGTCCGTCTTCTTTCTGATTTTCCTGGCTACAGATAGGCCGCGTGTTACTCTCCTCGCCTTGTTTGACGTCAATGCGGCCTTTGATACATTTGACCATGATATTCTCCTCATGCGGCTCTCTGTTTCCTTTGGTCTTTTTGCCGTTTCCTGGGCCCGCATGTATAACCGGTCGTAGCCTAGTCGGTCGTAAACGGCTTAGTCCGGACCAGCTAGGCTGTGACTAGAGGCCTCCGGCAAGCGGCGTGCATGGGATTAGTTTAACACTGGCCTACCTAGTCAGATACCAAAATGGGTGTGGTCAAACTGTGGTAAAACCCAGTGTCAATAGCTATGCGGTTATATGTGGTCGCGCATGCGCAAATGTATTTATAAGCTTTCATGCCCGTTCGTAGCCTAGTCGGTCGTGACTTGATTTTGGTCTGATCTCCTAAAATATTTTAATTGATCAACCAAGTTCCGTCTTAGATTATCTATGGTACATGGGCGTCCCTAATTAAACAGGGCATTGGTTGCTTTATTGCATATTGATTTGTTGCCTGGTTTTCTCCATAGATTGTTTTTAAACAATAAATTGAATTGAATAGAAATTGTGAAAACATGTTAACTTGGATAGCCACCGACTGGCCAGTAATAAAGCAGATTAATTTGAGTGTTGTGTTTTGTACACGAAAGGGCCATGGGAAACTTGACATTGTATAACGTTGAATGCAAATTACCATGCTTATATGTTACATTTAAGGGCACAGATAGCTTGTTGGCTAGTCAGAGTCCTTACGCGGCGCATTGATTCCACATACTCAGCCAATTCGTCACAAATTATTAACAATTCGTGACGACGAAAGCGAAAACCATCATAAAGTTCATTGTCCGAGAACAAGTCGAAATCCACTCTCTTTGGCGTCTCAAACTTGTTCTAAACCAACGAACAACATAGTCGCCGCCATCCTGCAGCTCGTGCTAGACTGGACTAGTGAATGTCCGCTGACGTAGCCTTAGTCTCGTCAATAAGTAAGTCTGTGCAATAAGCAAGCAAATGTCACAATGTGGGGCGTGGTGGCTCAGTGGTAAGTTCGGCGCCTGTGACCGGAGGGTTGCAGGTTCGAATCCCACTCTAGCCTCTGCGTACGGACCTTAGGCAAGTTCTTCACTCGCAATTGCTCGTGGCGCTTCGGCACAGTATCAGATGCTGTAGTCGGGAGCGCCTCTGAGTAGTAGTTGACTGCAAGAGGCGCTATAGAAATATCCGGAATGAATAAAAATAAATAAAAAATAAAATAAAAATAAATGTCGCATTGAGTTGTCGACAGCGTTCAATGCTCATTGTGGAAAAATTGTTGCATATTGCTGATTTTTTTAGTTAAACTTTTGAGTTAGCAACTAAGAATTTTTAGTTAAACTGTGGATATAACTAAACTATTTTTTAGTTAAACTTCATCCCTAACTAAAATTTTTCAGTTAAACTAAAAGTTAGCAACTTTTTAGCTAACTATTGCCCATCACTGAGATTCACCACAGTATGACAAATCCTTCCTCGTCTACCAACAGTTTGCAGTCGTCGACTTTCACACAACTCGACCCTACGTCAACCCCCGCTCACCGCCGATCGACCCTACAGTCGCTTCTCATCGTTGTACGTCGACCTTTCAACTTAACGTCGCAAAGATGAAGGTAAGATTTCTAACCTATTAATCATCGTGGCCACACTTTCCACGGCCAGTGTCAGCCATTCGTCGCTACCTAATCATCATCATCATCTTAATCATCCACATCATTCACCCATTGTTGTCTGTACCTTCGCTTCGCTGTCACCGTCCGTTGTTCTTTACGGAACGACCTAATAACCATTCACGGAACCATTAGTAGCGAGCATTGGGACCCGAAAATATCTTCGTTCGTCTGAACCAACGACTTCACTTTCGGAACAATTAACCTGGAACCTTTGGATTCAATTGAAAATTGACAGTCTTTGTCTCAACCAACGACTTCACTTTCGGAACAATTGACCTGGAACCTTTGGATTCAATTGAAAATTGACAGTCTTTGTCTCAACCAACGACTTCATTTTCGGAACAATTAACCTGGAACATTTGGATTCAATTGAAAATTGACAGTCTTTGTCTCAACCAACGACTTCACTACCGTTATTATCAGAACACACCCTCTTCGACTGGTGCACGGACTAGCATAACACAAGAGAGAATTACATAGCGCCTAGTTGAATTGAAGCCCCAACTTCACATCTTCTGCAGTTCGCTTTAGCCATCAAAGACTGAATTAGGCTGAGCAGATACCTCGTTGGTGGTTAAAGTACGATAATTTACATGTACCCTTTGGTACTGAATCCATTATTCACACCTCCACCTTATTTCAGAAAAGGTGGAGATGTGAATAATTTTTGTGTGAAATGAGTTGCCTACAACATGTGACATGGACTTCGCGATCTCTCTTTGTATCTTATACAGATGCTCTTGTAGATAATTTTGTTCGATCGCGGTTTCATTTGGCTAGGCAAATTGGTTTCTTTAGTAATGGCGCTATACAAATTTACGATGACTACTACTTTACTATTCGTATGTGATCAATCATCAACGAGAAAGAATCAATTACGACTTCAGTAATTAGAGATTTCACTAATTGTTGTAACATGACAGTTGTCGCATGTTTCGTGTCTCAAACAAATTTTCAGCTGTTACTGTTCACATTTCTGAATGCCTTTAATGAGGCCAATTGTTTAGGCATTCTGTATGAGCGTTGTTTATGGTTTTTCGAGAAATAGTCAACAGAGTCAAGATTCCAGGCGGCTTCTTGATGCTCGTAGACGGCGACACACCACCCGCAAAATATCTGTCGCAGCGCGATTTTGCGACGCATTATCCAGGAATAATTGCACCAAATAACTTTATGGCATCTTGGACCGTGTCCAACAACCCCATGAACGCCATTCGTCTAAAACCTAAAACATTAACAAATAGCTGTCGCAGCGCAATATCCGATGCATTATCAAAGGATTGATTCAAAGAATTCTCTGACATGGTTCAACAACCCTATGAACGACATTTGTCTGAAAACTGAAACAATAACGTCAGTGTCAACGCATTTTTGAGAACGATATTGTGACGAAATCCATTATTGATTAATTTGCTGTGCAGTAGTGTCGTGTACAAACACACACACGCACGCACACACACACACAATATTATCAAAAGCCAGGCAAGAAAAATTGAAGCTAGCAATGCAACATAATAAGCAGATGAAATTTGATTTAAAGCAAAAATGATAATAAGAAACAAGTGAAACGAACAGTAAGGGAACAGTTTCATTACACGTCACAAAGTAGAATTAATCAAATGTCCCACAAAATAATTAATTAAAGATTACACAGCTCAATTACCAGTATTCAACACACAAAACCTCACAAGAACTTTGGATAATGGCTTCCTACAGCGGTGTAAACTGTCTAAGTAAACACACAATGATGCTCATTTTTTTTAACTTTGTGAAATACCGACTTGTGAAACCTAATTTACATTCCATTGAAAAACAAAAGAAACATACTTGGAGGATGCCACTTCTCTTCACATCTATTTCCTTCAAAACCTGACTTGCACCTGAAACAAAATGCGTTCACATTCACAACTGTTCTGGTAATGCATTGCTAGCAACCAAAAAAGTGTAACTGGTGCATTAGAAAAACAATTACAGAACATTTTGTGGGGTCGAAGTTGTGACATGTAACACACAAATTGCACAAAAAGAACTTTCTGCTAACTGATTTTACTGTCATTATTTCGTTACCTCATAAATTTAGATGGCACAATTAGCCAGTAACAAGCAACAATTAGAAGTGTCGAGTAAATATGAAGGATGTACTCGACTAAGGTACCAACACCATGATGTAGTATCACAGAGGAGGCTTACAATCAGGCACAAGGTGTACACTTAACCAAAGTGTACACTTAATTTTCAGGGATCACATGTACCTCAGCAACAAAAACGTTGTTAGAGTCACAAGTGATCTCTCATGAATGAGTAAATAGGTTAGGACTATCGTGTAGGAAGCATATATCGGGAAAATCAAACCTTGTCCCAGTTTTATATTTATTAATTTTGTTTGTCCCGTATTTGAAGAATGCTCAGTGGCTCAATGCTCAATGTTCTTACTCGCAGAAGCGGGTGTTGAGAGTCTGAAGTCTATAGCAAGTGCCTCCGTTGAGGCAGTAACCCTGATCTTCACGTGGACATGGAATCGAATGTGGCTTCCCCAAAGCTACAAATGAAATTAAAAACTGCATCCACCAGTATCATATTATGCACATGAATCAACCTTCAGATATATGAACATAAAATACACTGTTTAAAAATATATGGAGACGAAAGTGGTAGAAGAGTATGACATGTCCTCAGAGAACAAAATGATTTTGTTTATTGTTAGATCATACTATTATTATTATTATTATTATTATTATTATTATTATTATTATTATTATTATTATTATTATTATTATTATTATTATTATTATTATTATTATTATTATTATTATTATTATTATTATTATTATTATTGTGGTGCTCTAGATGTTTGCCCGTCGTAGTACCGTAAATGAAACTTGAAAATGTATTTTCCAATTGTACAGGGGTATTATTTATCGGCGATATATCATATGAACTCGCTAAGACGGAATTTAAAAAATTGAAATGTTTTTTAGTGTGCGAAATAAGCTCTGTGGTGACGTTGAGGCTGAATAAGGTAGTCAATCGCTAGATAGCCTATAATAGCGGAAGTTAATGAATATTTGTATGCGTCTAA
This sequence comes from Allolobophora icterica, assembly GCA_963556255.1. Classification (NCBI taxonomy): domain Eukaryota; kingdom Metazoa; phylum Annelida; class Clitellata; order Crassiclitellata; family Lumbricidae; genus Allolobophora; species Allolobophora icterica. The sequence continues at coordinate 28,282,360 of OY744604.1, forward strand.
GTAAATTCGACATTATAAGCCTGTTCGTTTACAGCCGCGCGGCTTAAGTAGCCTAACCTGGCCGGCCTTTCGAACCCGTTAAGCTCTTTCATTTAAGTTTTTTTTATCGACCTACGTATTTTAGGTAAATCCCGGGTATTTTGCGGTGCTATATCAAACCAATTCGCGAATGCCGTTTTGGGTAGTTTTTCAGTCAACTTCGTTATGTTTCTGGCTATTTTAAACCCGATTAGCTCTTTCGCTGCGTTTTAGCGATTAAATTATTATAAGCGCGTTTTATGGCGTTAGTTTAAAAGAGCAGCAGAACGGTATATTTATAAATTTATTTTGAACGAAGTGATCGTCCCGTTTGTGAAGTCGTTGCAGCCAATGAGAAGAGCGTACCATTTGTTTTGTTTTACAAACACAGACTGACACACTTGATGACATTTCCGTTCGCTTATATTTATTATTATTATTATTATTATTATTATTATTATTATTATTATTATTATTATTATTATTATTATTATTATTATTATTATTATTATTATTATTATTATTATTATTATTATTGTTATTATTATTATTATTATTATTATTATTTATTATTATTATTATTATTATTATTATTATTATTATTATTATTATTATTATTATTATTATTATTATTATTATTATTATTATTATTATTCTAAATGATTTTGAGCATTGTTCCAGTTAGGGAAATCACTAAGAGGAATGCTGTTCTGCAAACAGGACTCTCCATTTGCCAACTAAATATCGGGGTCGCTCAAAACAAGGCCCTGGCATGTTAATCTCTTAGGGCATCCATCCAATCTTCAGTGCCCCACTATTACACATTGCAGTTACTGTTAAAACCACGAGCTGTGTGCGTGTGTGCGTTTGTTTGTGTATTGTGTGTATTTATTTTATTGAAAACAAGTAGACAAGTAACTCTGCAACATTAGCACTTTAACAAGGAATGTGTACCAAAAGCGAATGGGACACCAATGCAGCTCGTTGTCAAAATGTTAACATTGAAATAATTACAATGTAACCAGATTCAATACTGCCAATGAATTAACTTAAACTTAATCAGATAAGATATTACTGATAGCTTGATTTGAAAACTTTATATGTGAGTTAGTAGTGTACTGAATAAAGGCTTAGTTACTGGTACTTTCTGTTTTGCCTGCTTGCTCTTGCTTGCTGGGTTATACCTGCTTGCTTACTTAGCAATTGCATGGACCTATTATTATTATTATTATTATTATTATTATTATTATTATTATTATTATTATTATTATTATTATTTTTTTTTTTTTTTTTTTTTTTTTTTTTTTTTGCCCCGAGGTATACAGGTATTGGTGTCCCATTCGCTTTTGGTACACATTCCTTGTTAAAGTGCTATTATTATTATTATTATTATTATTATTATTATTATTATATGAAGATTTAAAAAACTTAAGTTAATAGGCCTATAACTAAATGCTCTGCATGTGCGCTATTTGAACACTTAATTCCTCCTTGTCAATTGCAGAGCGCTCTACTGCAACACGGTTTCAGCATTCCACAGGTTTATTTGATGACCGATACTGTAATCTGTTTACCTCTGTTTAAAGAAGAATGAAATTTATGGCCCGCGGTATAAGTTTAAGAAAGAGATATGCTGCTCTATGAGGATTAATGCCGGAAAGAAGATCCGGAAGATTTTGTTAAGTCATTGCTCACAATATCCTAATGTTAAAGATTCATGATAATACAAGATACGATACTCTGTAGGAAAGTTACACAGGCACATCCACATATACGTACAAACATATATGTATAATTTATTTTAAATTACATTAAGTTAACATTAAATTGTTTTGCTTCAGCTTGGTACACCAATGCTTTATATATGCCTCTTGATGACACGGGGTTCTATGGAGACTAAGAAATACACCCGAGGATAGAATACAGGGAAAATCACGTCTCAAGAGCTGGATTGATCACTACTTACAAATATACCCAGTTAAAAGACACAAAAATAAAAAGTAATAGAAAGTAATAATTATTATCAGTTTCTAGTTTTTGTTCCATTTACTATATAATTGTTACTACATCACTGTCTAGTTGGCAGTTCTTCGTTATCAGATGGGACCGATACCAGACAGTTGTGGCTTCACCGAAAAGTTGTTGACTTGTTCGCTGAAGAGTTGTTTCAATAGCACTCCGACCAGTTGATAGTTTAGGTTATCAGGAAACGATTACAATTATGAAAAACTGTAGTACTAATTCACTGAAAAGCGTGAATGTCTTTCAGTTTTCAATGAATGGGTCATGACTAGTAGAACTAAGGTCAGAGAGAACAGCCCTATGGCTAATTCCTAGATGGAGCCGAAACCAGGTTGGCCCTCTTGATCCGTAAATTGCTGCCAAACACTGTCAATGCGTAATTGGGAATTGCAGATTCATTAGCCAAACAGGTGGTACATGTAGTTCAATTACAGTTGAACATCAGAGATACGATTCTTAAAATACGCCTACGCATGAAACATGGAATAGAATTAATTAATACTCTTAGTAGTGATCACCTCTTCGTTGCAGTCTGTCGTTACGCTCCAATCTTATCGCCTTCGTTAGAGTTTGCAGCTTCAAGAAGTAGAATTAGGAGGAAAAAAAACAATCATTTTTCAGAAGTAATACAACAGTAGAATTGAATTAAGGTAACAATTTTTCTAATTATCCGAACATTATTTTTCTTCCAAATTAAATTGTTTTTTAATGGGAGGAAGTATGGATGCCAGAATGTGGTTTACGTGCTAAGTTTTATAGCGTCCAAACAGATGAATACAGACTGCCCCACGGCGCATTGCATTCAACGTGGAGTAGCGAGTTGTACTCTGCAATAGTGTAGGCCTAAGCTTAGTAGGCGAGTGTTTCGTGATAAATCGAAAGTCCGGGTTCGGGCGAATTGCCAGAGATATATTTACGGACAAGAGGGCGTCCGAAAAAAGACTAATCAGTACGATCCCGAATTACAGCCAAACCATCACTCTTGGGAGCTGGATTGACTCCGCCGATCCGACAGGACTTGGGATCACTTGATCTTAGATCACGAGACGGTCTGAATCCCGATTGTGGGATTTTAACGGGCTGAGTAAAGTTCGGGAAGAAACCCATCGTGAGATATAAGCTTAAAGAAAACTCAGGTCTGTGTAAATAGAGTTCGATCAAAAGACGGGAAAAGACCTCGCTCGTGCCCTTTGGGAAACATAGGAAAAGACCCACCCCGCTGATTCCGTTCTAATACATTGGGTAACGCAGGCCCGGTTCGTCCATATGGGCAACTGGGCAGCCGCCCAGGGCCGCCGATTTTTAGGGGCCGCCAATTTTCCATTTTTCAAAAATTATTTAATTATTATTCGTAAAAAGAGGTGAATGACTAAAAAAAGGTCATAAACTTTTTTGTGCTTAGGGACGCCGGTTTGCCTCGGGCCGCCGATTTGCCCAGGTCCGCCAAATGTCTTGAGCCGGGCCTGGGGTAACGACCCGTGCAATTTTCAACTTGCAGAACTATTCGCAAACTATACTCCTGTGTTCGTCCCGTGAATCTTTCTTTGGTTACCTAACTCTGGTCATATCTACTCCCGCGGTCTTCCGCAGATCTTTGTTTGGCTACCTAACCCGGTCAAAGTTACTCCCGTGGTCTTGCCACAAATTTCAGTCTGGGGAAATACCCTTACAATCCAACCGTGGTCTATCCTGGTGTGTGAAAGACAGGAAAGTTCTCACAGTGGGAAGTGATTACAGAGATCTGTTTGAAACAACAGGATAAGGTCAATGATATTTACACCAAGTAGAATTGAGTCTGAGTACTCAGAAACGAAGCTCACGAGCCTGAGCCTTTCCGGAAAAAGACACAACCGAAACGTTCACTATCGGATTAAGAGAATCTGGCTTATGAGATGCTGCTTGTGGAGTAAGGCCCCACTCTACTGGTCAGGTCTCGAGACAGAATGATTCCCGAAGAGCGTTGAGATAAAAGGTCGGATAAACCGGGGAGTGATACGTCCGCATTTTTCCAGTTGAAGTTCAGCGGGACAAAGTCCCAAGATGTAGATTACGGGAGTCCCAGGTAAAAGGTAGAACAAACCAGACCAAGAGACCAACGTCAAAGTTCGGGTCTGGTAGTTGGGTACCCAGGTAGATCCATATACGTTTGTCGCAACACACGGCTCCGAGAACTGATTGCAGTGCGGGATTGGGCCCCTCGTGCGCAGGTCAGAACAGAGGTCTGTGTGTGCAGACAGCGAAGGTTAGGCCTACTATCAGAGTGCTCTGTGAACCCATACCGATATCTTCTGAAGCAGAATTTATCACTCTTAAGCTGATATGCCGCACATGGAAATGGAGCGAGGGCCATGTGATTGTAAGACGACGCGTTGCCCAGTGTTTAGAACTACATGATGTAGAGACTTGTCATATGTATTCCTTGTCCCCGTTTGGTGTTCCATACTAAAGGCGAAAGTTCAAGAGTCACGAGATGTAGAATGGAACGTCAGCGTTCAGACCAAGTGGAGAAGAACATAGAGCCCGTAACTAACAAAAACAGGATACTGCCATTCTCAGGACGTTGCCAACCCGGCGACTGCGGGAGAGGCAGAGTCGAACCCTGAGACCGAGCTTTACAGTGTTTCCTCCCTTATGGAAGCGGCAAATCCAGAACCTCATCTGACAGTAACGGTCACTGTGGGCAGAGATAGGGAACAACCAATTAACGTTGAAAGTAGACGATGCAGTGACTAGGGTTGCTCCAGACGTAGAAGTGGGCTGGAGTCAACCCCGCCGTTCGAAGAGTTAATGTCCGGGCGCAGTTCGCCAAATAGATACATACACAGAAGTACTTATTTGCACAGTATGGTAGGATAACAATGACAGTATTAAAGTTACCTGGCATGTCTCGTCTGAACAATTTTGGAGTGGGCTTCCGAAAGAGGTCGATAGAATAGCCATGCAACTCAAGACGATCCAGAAGATCTGACCAGTTGCCATTGTAGTGATGCAGACGCTGAAGATACGAAGTGAAGCAGATTTGGCACCTTTTAAACTATTCAGAAAGCTTCCATCTGCTCTAAGATTCAACAATTTAAATAATCTAAATGAGAAAATTATGTGCAATCTAGAAAGTCGAAGTATTCCGCGGAGAACTTTTAAGTTCGTCTGCAATGCTAAGCAGTCGAACGACGGTGGACGCTCACTATTCGTACCAGCGTATTGATCCATAACATCGAACTCCATATTTCTTTCTTGAAACAGGCCACCAAATAGTTCTTTGTATGCAAGCATATGCGATAGGGAAGTCTGTACTCCTTTAACCCAATCCCAGACGAGTTGTTGAAACGGGGTAACAAACTTAAACTGATACCGTGCCTTGAAACACATTTGCAAAGCGAAATGCTTCTCAATGACTGAATGTTTCATGAGGCAGCTGGTGTCAACATTCAAATGAAATTGGTGCATATTGACGTCAACCATCAAGTAAGGATGTAAGTAAGCATCATATGTCAGTTTATTCGAAAAAAAATTGTCACACCGCAACAAGTTACAACTCTCACTAGAAATATCCAAAAGCGAAATTGAGAGAAAGATAAAGATTAAATAATTAATAGATGATTGTTTGTCGGTGGTTGTTAAACGCCAGCGACACATTAGGGATCGTTCGTCGATGACTCTCGAGTTTACAGTCAGATCATAAGTGGATGGTTTGTGGTTGTCGTGCGATTGAGTTCTGTGCCTGTTTCGGCACCAATCGAGGGAGGACACCGTCTATCAGGCTCGCATGGCAATGTTATTGATAGTACGCCTCGATCGATGGCGATTTCTTCTCGATTGGTCGAGGCGGGCAAGAGTTTCAGTATCGGGCAATACAGCCGACCTAGGCGTTCGATCATCTACTTCATAGGCGGGTCACAGACTCTCAACATCCTTAGATGTAGTTGAAAGTAACTATTTTGACTGTAGCAGCGGTTGCACTCAATGCTAACGCTATCGTTTAGTACAGTCACGCTTCAATAGACCGTTACAACCACCCTTAATAAACGTTCAGTCGCCAAAAATCAAGTTATTGATAATAAGATTATGAAATTTCAGGGAACGTCGTTAGTTGGGAGGAGTCTCAACACTGAAAACAGTTCACCATACTGAATTTAAATTAAAAAACTAAATTATTGTTATTATTATTAAAATAAGTAAATTATATTTTAGTAGCTGAAAAACGTGCTGGAACGCCGTTCCGGCTCTTTCCGGCTGAAAAAGAGCACTGGTTTAATTAATTTCTCATGTTTTTGGTACATTGCTTTTTGAGAAATGACTGGGGTTCCTTCCTGTAGTTGGCGAATAGAATATAGTGACTAACATTTCAGCTGTTACCTCACAAGCTCTTCGTTTCAATTGTAATATATAGGTCCATTTGAGCTCACCACACTCACAGGAATAATCAGAGCTATCAGGATTTCAGGAAGTGTTCTAGTATGGCAAATTGCATTTATGTTTTAAGTCAGGCGTGTGCGGGAGGGCAATTGATCTGCTTTGTGGATGGATTACGTATGCTTCCGAATCAGAACTATAGACACGATCAGCGGTACTGCATGACGAGGGCCATGTGCTGAACCATCATCTCCCACCGCTATTCCGAGAGTTCGCTATTCCGGGGATATGCCGAAATATACATACCGGTACATACAACATACATACATGCATGCATACATACATACATATATACATACATACATGCATACATGTATATATTGTTGGGAGTTGGCCTTCAGCCATCCCGCCATTATCATCCTCACGTGCACTTACTAACCTTAGTTAAGACGCACCTCGTTTGAAGCTAAATGTAGGATGGTCTCGTTGACTATATATAGCAGTGTTCTTGTGTCTACAGAGAGACCGGTTTTAGTTAAGTAAGGCGTAAGACGTGCACTGGTTGTGTCACGCATTGTAAGTACCCTTTTGTGGTCGTTTTCGAGAGTGTACCCTACGTGGTCGCTACTCATGTTTAATTGCCGGTTCTCGAGTTGTATCTTCCTTTGTGGAGTTGGTGCAGGCGTCTTCTCGGAGAGTCTGTCTTTTGTCGTCTGCTTTGTCTTGTATGTGTGAGTATCGTTTCAATTATGTACATAGTGTAAATATACGTTTTATCAATATTGCGAAAGTCTTCGTTTTTCTTGTCATTTCTCGTATCATTCTAACTCACATTTCACCTCTAGACTAACAAGCTAACATATGGGGGCTCGTCCGGGAAATTCACCGTTTTCCGTTTTGTTAAATTGGAAATTTCAAAATTGGAAATTGGGTCTGCGTATTTGCGTATGTGACGGTTTCTTTGGAAGTTGTACACGTTTTTTGTGCATACGACTTTGTATTATGGCTACATTTGGGTCTGATACATCGGCAACCGCTTCTCCGGTTGGGAGTGTCCTTCACTCTCCGGTGACTAAGCCTTTGAGTTTGTACGACATCTTCGATATGTCGGCTGACGAATTAAGACTTGAATTAGAGAAATTAGATCAAGACACTAGAGGCATGAGCAAGCCTCAAATGCAGAAAGTTCTTGCTAAATTGAGAACGCAGGAAAAAGAAGTGTTCCATTTTGGAGTTAGACCGCTAGAGATTGGGTCTCGGGAAGCGGTAGAAAAGACTGAATTGACGAAGTTAGATAGTGACAGAGAATTTCAATTGGAAAAGTTGAAAATGGAAGACAGAAAGCAAGAACGAGAGGCTGAAAAATTACAGGAAAAATTGAAGATGGAGGAAAGAGAACGAGTGAGGAGAGCAGAGGGTGAAGATAAAGAGAGGCAGAGACAATATGAGTTAGAGCTTAAGCGCATAGAGGCTAAGGTTTTGAACCCAGGTCCCGAACAGGACAAAGATGTGTTTCGCATAGCTTCTGCCATCAAATTGGTCCCTAAAGTTGACGAGACGAATATAGAGCATTATTTTGTTTCATTTGAGAAGGCTATGACTATTCATAAATTTCCAAGAGATAAATGGACTGCTTTGTTACACCCTCAATTAACTGGTAAAGCCCAACAGGTTTTTTCGGAGTTATCTCTTGAGGGCTGTAAGAATTATGACACCCTAAAACAGGCTTTGTTGACTGCATTCGCTAGGGTGCCGGAGTTTTATAGGCAGAGTTTTAGAACTTTGGTTAAGGGTGCGCAGGAGACGTACTCTGCTTTCGCTTTCCGCTTGGCGTTACCTTTTCAAAGGTGGCTGGAAGGTGAAAATGCGTTTAATGACTTGACTAAGGCCTTTGAAGTCTTTAAACTTGAGCAATTTGTGACTTGCTTGCCCGTTGAAATCCATAGATGGATAATTGACAAAAAGCCCGCGACAGTTTCAGACGCCGCGAAGTTGGCAGACGAATTTGCTATTCTATATAAGCCTTTCCCTGCGCATGCTTCTGTCTTACATTCGAATGATGAAAAACGGGAAACTTTTGGATTTGGTCGTGATTCGGGTCGTGGAGCTAAAACTCTTTGGTCGCCGAAAAATTTTCGTAAAGAGGGCCAATTTCAATTTCACAAGTCATGGGAGTCCCAGATTGTTTGTACTTACTGCGGTAAATCTAATCATGGGGTTTCTTCATGTTACAAATTACATCCAGAATTGAGGCCAAAACGGGATTTCGCTGCTCAGCAGAACGCCAGTCCTAAGAATGTAGAATTGGTCATGGGCGTAGATATGTCTGTACAAGTGAAGGATGGGCCGACTAAAATGGTCGACGCTGGCTACTTGTCATTCTGTTCGTCTGGCTATGTGTATACGCCCACTGGACTTTCTCGCAATATTGTTGTGTTAAGAGATACTGGTTCTTTGCAAAGCTTGGCTAGCAAGGAATTATTGCATGCTAATGAGTTCTGTAACACCGGTGAGGTTCGCCTTATTAGAGGTATTTCGGGTGTCACGCTTCGTGTTCCTTTGGTTGAAATTCGAGTTGAGTCTAAATTTGCTAACGGCACTATCTTATGTGGGTTGGTGGACCATTTGCCACCTGGCATTCATGTTCTGATTGGTAACGACTTGGATAGTCCACAAGATGAGATAAATGTGGGAGTGACTACGCGCGCTCAAGTTAAATTGACCGATTCTGGCTCTTTACCTGTATCGCATACTCAATCTGTAGAAGATAAGTCTGCTGATATAAATGTGCAGTTAGTCGTAGACTTGAGTGCCTTATTCAAAGAGTCTACTGCAGTGCATGCTGATTTAACCAATGTAGAGTCGCGTGTTGATTGTACGCCTACACTTGATGTCGGCTTGGTTGTGCCTGCAAGTGTGAATGTGTCTGAGTCGCCTAAATTAGAAGAGGTGGTCGCAAATAGTCCTTTGGATTTTGTGCAACAGGATGAATTGCTGGGCATGCTTAGTACGTTTAAGGGTGTGTTTAGCGATGTACCTGGCAAGACTTCACTTATTGCACACCGTATTGAGTTGATACCTGGTGCACGACCAGTACGACAGACAGCCTATCGGTTGCATCCTGAGCGTATGGCACAGGTAGACAAAGAGATTAAAGGTCTAATTGAAGAAGGCATTGTAGAGGAATCCGAAAGTGTGTTAACACGCATTGCTAACGCTAAACTTACATTGAATTTGAAGAAGTGTGTCTTTGCTAATGCAGAGATAGATTTTCTGGGTCACCATATTGGTTTGAACTCTATTCAGCCACGCATGCAGAAGGTCGAGTCTTTGCTAAGATTTCCGCGTCCTGAAAATAAGAAGCAGGTTCAATCTTTTCTGGGTTTGGCTGCAGGTTATTACCGCAAATTTCTGCCGCATTACTCTCAGTTAACGTTACCTCTTACTTTGTTACTTAAGAAAGGTCACCGGTTTACTTGGTCTTCTGAGGCTGAGAATGCATTCATTGATTTGAAGTCTAGGATGGCTTCGCGGCCTATACTTAAACCGCCAGATTTTGACAAACCCTTTTATTTAGCTGTGGATGCTTCGTACTTTTGTTTGGGAGGTTGTCTATTTCAGATAACTGACGAGATTGAACACCCGGTCTGCTACCTGAGTCGGAAGTTGAGTTCGGCTGAAGTACGCTATTCGACAATTGAGAAGGAGGCACTTGCGCTGGTGGTCGGTGTACGCGCGTTCAGCGTGTACTTTGGTTCCGCTCCAGTGGTCGTCTATACGGACCATAGTCCACTCCAGTTCATAAATCGCATGGCTCCTTCGAATGCGAAACTTTTGCGATGGAGTCTTGAACTCCAACAGTACTCGTTGAACATTAAGCATCGGCGTGGTCGAGACAATGTGTTACCAGACATATTAAGTCGCCCATCAGTTTAAATGTACGAACTGTCCTTATATTTCTACGGACTGTCGGTCTCTTTCATTACGCCTACATAGATGATTCTCTTGTTGTGTTCTAAACGTTTCTAGTGGACTGTTATGTTGTTGAACTTTTCGAGATAGTTTATATTCATGTACATTTGTAGTTTTTGCATGGTCGGAAACACTTTTAATGTTTCCTCTTTTCGTTGTCGGGGGGTCTGTTGGGAGTTGGCCTTCAGCCATCCCGCCATTATCATCCTCACGTGCACATACTAACCTTAGTTAAGACGCACCTCGTTTGAAGCTAAATGTAGGATGGTCTCGTTGACTATATATAGCAGTGTTCTTGTGTCTACAGAGAGACCGGTTTTAGTTAAGTAAGGCGTAAGACGTGCACTGGTTGTGTCACGCATTGTAAGTACCCTTTTGTGGTCGTTTTCGAGAGTGTACCCTACGTGGTCGCTACTCATGTTTAATTGCCGGTTCTCGAGTTGTATCTTCCTTTGTGGAGTTGGTGCAGGCGTCTTCTCGGAGAGTCTGTCTTTTGTCGTCTGCTTTGTCTTGTATGTGTGAGTATCGTTTCAATTATGTACATAGTGTAAATATACGTTTTATCAATATTGCGAAAGTCTTCGTTTTTCTTGTCATTTCTCGTATCATTCTAACTCACATTTCACCTCTAGACTAACAAGCTAACAATATATATACATACATGCATACATACATGTATGTATGTATACATACATGCATACATACATGTTTGTATGCATACATACATACACGTATACATTCATACATGCATGCAAGCATGGATGTATGTATGCATGTATGTATGTATGCATGTATGTATGTTGTATGTATGTATATTCCGGCGGATCCCCGGAATAGCGAACCCTCGGAATAGCGGACCCCCGGAAAAGCGGGCCGGTGCCGAGGCCACAGCACTATTCCATGAGACCAAGATTGCACGACCGATTTATACCTTGGGCGGACAATTTAATAAGGAAAACATTTTTGACAAGAATGCTTTATTTTGTGTAAACTGTAATTATGTAAACCAAAGTGTGGTTTAAGGAGTTGGTACTAATAAGGAATATACTTACTTACTTACTTGCTTTGTCGTCGTCTCAATCTAGTCTCTCCGACATTTCAATGTTCTTTCAGTTAAGAGTTCTGAGTTCGGTAATATTGTTATTTTTGCAGCAATTGTTTTGTCGTGTTTACACATTATGCTCTATTAAGCGGCCATTAAAATGCGTTATTCTTCAAAACACGGCAATACATCTCCAATTTTATCTCAGTTGGTGCGCACTGGCCTACCGCATCGGCGTCAACATTTGGCCCGTTCACTGACTCAAGAATGCACATCTATTAGACTCTAAATGGCTATGTAATTGCGTTGTCAAAGAAAATACTATGGACGTACAGGTTAAACTAGACTAAGTATTAGGAAGTTATTTTTGTGGTTGTGCTGTCCGCATTTGCAATTACCTTCTCCATATCCCTTACAGGTAATCGTACTCCAAGGGAACACTAAGAACCAATAGAAAGGCTCTTCTATCGATCTTGCAGTGCCTACTTTGTTAATGAGAGGGAAACTTTGTTACTGCACGATAGGCGAAAGCTTCCTTGAACATTACTGTTTAATTGTTCTGCATGCAATAGCAGCTGACAATGTATTCTGACGCTTTAGTGTTGGCTGCCCTTTGCTGCTAGCTCTACAGTGTAATAGTGGTTTTTATTATGTTTAAATCGTCGTTGTTGAAGTTATGCTTTATGGTTCAGTATAAGTCACTGCACGCGTAGGCCTATCTTAAGCATATGTAGAATAAGTTGGATATATAGTCAAATTTAGATGATCGCGATTTCGGATTATCGGACTGCTATCTCAACGGTGATGTTGTTAGTTTCTCCAAATATTATGATGTGTTATTAGCCTAGTAATTTTTAATTTTTTTGTTAAATTTTATACTCCTTTTTTCAAATATTATTATCTTCTTATTACTTCAATGTTCTATATTTTTTTATATACTTGTTCACCAATGTGCGGTTCGCTTTTGGTTTTTCAATAAACAATAATAATAATAATAATAATAATAATAATAATAATAATAATAATAATAATAATAATAATAATAATAATAATAATAATAATAATAATGATAATGTACTCTGTATGCTCGACGATCATGAAGCATCGTCTAACTATTGAATATATTGATTTTAGGATTAAATTGTGGAACTCTTATTAGTATAATTTCAGTTTAAAACGTAAAATTAACCGTACATCTTCCTGCAACGCACTGTAGTGTCTACAGTATGACAGCGAGACTCCGTCAACTGTTAAAGTCATCGCCATTTACCAAAGTACTAAAGTAGATCCGGTAGTTGCCCTGCGCGGGGTCAAATTACTTGGGCTACAGCTAGAGCTGTTCTCATGTCTATGTCTGGTTCTTTTTCCATTCATGTCTTTGTTTGTCTTCCTCGACTCCGTGTTCCCTCCATGTGGAAATAATTATAATGTCCTTGCTGGTAATCTCTTGTCGTCCATTCTCGTTACATGCCAAAGACATGTCAGTCTTTCCGATCTTGTCTATCAGTGTTTCTCTCTGTCCCAACTCCTTCCGGATTACGCTATTTCAAATTGTATCCCGTCTGGTCTTTTCCGATAATATTTTAGCCAGCCCATTTCCGCCACTAGACTCCTTCTTTCGTCTTCCTTCCGTAAGCACCAACACTGAGATCCATACACCAGTACTGGAGCGACAAATGTCCTATACAGTTTTATTATTGCTCTTATTGATATGCTGCTCGTCTTCCACATCCTACTCAATCTGCCAACATCGCTGCCGCCAAGTCAATCCGTTTAATGTCTTTTGTACATTGGCCATTCATTCGTTCAGTCATCGATTTATAGCGCCTCTTCAAGAGAGCTACTCAGAGCGCTCCCTACTCCAGCAGTGCCAAAAGGGACAGTTTCAGGCGGTCATAGAAAGTGTCAGAGGAAGAACTAGAAAGTAAGCGCAGCTTAGGACGGAAATCATGCCATATGGTCGGGCCAAACCCCGAGAAGGCGGGTGTTTGCATAATTGCAGTACGGGCAAACGGGACTGAGAGCACCACCCTCCCCGCCGAATGTACGAGAGGCAAAGACAGTCCGGAAGAGGTCCTGCAGGTAAGATGGTGCGAGACCCAGCTGACACCACCTGCTCAAGGCGGCGATCCTGTACTCTATGCGTTGTCAGACAGGGAGCCAATGCAGAGCCTTCAGCGTGTAATTTGAAACATGGCCATCCCACTCTGTGCGAACAGGCATTGCATATACGGCTTGTTTTGCAGATCCTGCTTCACAACCGCCTTCGCCCTTTCCTGTCCTGATCTCTGCGCCGCCCGCTTTCATGATGGAGAACATCTTCGAGCGCAGACCTACAAACTCGGCTATTGGGGCGATACTACACTCGTCATTGAACTTGTCCACGATCTTCTTGTTCTCCATGCTGTGGTTCGGGCTATCCTTGGAATACTCGTTGAAATCGGACACATGCTTTTTGTCCCACATGTCGGTATAGGCATTTGGAGAGTACTCCTGAAACAGCAGGCTGTCGATGTCGTATAGCGGTTGGGCCTCGTGGCAGTATTGTGCCTTAATATCGTTATACCAGAAATCGTACATGAGATGCTTCCTGAGGTCGACGACGGCCTGGTCGACATGGACTGGTCTGTTGAAGATCAGCTTACTCTTGGCACTATAGACTGCAACGAGGTACCATGAAGATAATGTTTACGAATTTTTTCATCGAGCAAGGTCTGTATTTCAGTAGATCGACTGTGACGCGCTTTCTAAGATACTCCACAGCCTTTCTGTGCACGGCGTTGTTAGCAGGTAGTCTCAAGAAATCCTTTTCAAAGTGAGACGTCGTCTTCGCACTCAGTTGCGTGATCATGTCGATGTATGGAGCCATCCAGGTCTCCTGTCGGAACTTGAGGGCACGCTCAATTTTCCTGACTCGCAAGCCCAGTGAATTGTAGAGCTTGAGGTTGCGATAATGTACCAACAGGTTCACTAAAATGTGCTGGTAATAGCTCAGTTACTCCGCTTGGACTGCTAGAGCCTCTGGCGCTAATATATAATCGTTTACTTTAGGGTGTTGTTTAGATGTTCCAGGTATTCAAGGTCGACCTCTAGATGGTAGCACTCGGGTACATCATCCGTTGTTGTTAGCTTTTCGCCTAGTTTTATACTCTCCCAGCCGAATGGACATTGCGATCACGAGTCTCTTGTGAGACATAAATTGGATATAACTCTTAATTCTACTCGAATACGGAAACGTCTATGGTTGGTTCTGACCGACTCGAACTTGTCATCAGTAGCCTTAGCCAGAAACTTTATTCCATCGAAGTCAAGCTTGTGGAGATGGGCCTGAAGCTTGGTTGGGCCATGAGGGTTCTGCTCTAATGGATATTTGGGGCTTAGTATGGCACACTCGAAGCATCGATTATCTTTGTTCTTTACATGTACATTAACCACTGTGCGAGGGGTATGCATTTGGGTGTAAGAAAGTCACTCTAACATCGAAATGGCCGATATCATGCGGTACCAAAGTTTAGTGATACAACTTGCTTCACTCTCCATCCAGACCTCTCGTTCGTGAACGCCTCTGGATTTCTTAGTACTTCAGCCTTGGCCGATTCTCTCTGGGTATCGGAATAACTGGGATTCTTTGTAGCCACTAACCAAAAGGAAACCCCGCACTAAAGTCTCTTATGGAGTTACTTATCACTTTGTATACCTCAAAGTTGAGGAGTGATTCTGGCATCGATGTCAGTATTTCATCTAGAACATCGTCCAGGTTGATGGGAAGTGGTAGGGCCGGGCTTAGGGCTAAGATGGGTGCCTTCCGTGGGGCTAGAGTTGGGAGAAAGAGTAGTGGGGATGGAGTTGGCATATTCCGTGAAGGGAAGTTTAACTAGTCTGGCCGCCTTGAAGCAGGTACCGGTTGCAGGCGCCGTGGGACTGATACCTGCCGTGGAATAAACTTTTATGCGCCTTGGGGCTGTCGCTAGGTGTTGGAGAGCCGCTAGGGCATCGGCATATATTTGTGGGGTGTAAGCCCCCATTGTGATGTATTTGTAGCTTACTGAATCGTACATCGCTCATTTTGCTAGTATCTAAAACCAGGTCGTTTCTTCAATTAAGGATTTTTGTGAGGTTCAGCTGCTCCAGTATGACAGATGATAGCCTTCTCCACTCGTCTCTAAACTCGCGTTGTCGTCTTCGCTACCGCCTTGATCTTTCGGTACAATATCCACACTTCATACAGAATACTAGTTCTGTCTTTATGCTCTTCCCGCATTTGGAACTTTCTCTCGTTGCGCCACCATTTCGCTGTTGAAATATATGAATATAACAGTGCTGTCCAATGCATCTACGAGAACATCGGACTGCCTTGCCTGTAAGAAGCCAGCCGTAGGAGTTTTTCCAGTCATAACGCATTTATATATGCACGACCTATTCTTTACTTTAAATTGTGTATCTGATGCATGATAAGATTATTGGTTGGTAATATGGTGGCTTACCCAGCCTCGAGGAAGGCGGCTCGGCCATTAGCAAGCGGGTAGCGCGACACTGGCTGCTACTAGAATTATTTTTCCATGCCCGGACTGTTTTCAAGACGCTGCTAGTAGGGTTTACTTTGACGCACGGACTGGCATAATACAAGAGAGAATTACATAGCGCCAAGTTGAAGTTAAGCCACATTTAACATATTCTGCAGTTCGCTTTAGCCATCAAAGACTGAATTAGGCTGAGCAGATACTTATTTCAGAGGTTCTTAACCGGTGTGTCGCGACACACTAGTGTGTCGCGTAAACATGGTGTGTCGCTGGTGTGTCGCGAAAAATTGGTGTGTAGCGAATTCTCACAGGCTACGTCCGTCATTTCTACATTATACTTACATACTTGAAGCTTTGCGGACGTAGGCTGTGAGCATTCGTAGCAATCCATTTATAATAATCTATTCCATTATATTGTAATCTGGGGCGGCCATGATGTTTATCTTATACACTATAGGCCACCACACGTTTGCGATGGCCCTGATGTAAACTTTAACCCATTACTGTAACATTCGAAATGAATAAATTTATCAGTATAAAGCGAAAATTTTGCGAATCTTGAACTGGTGATGCGAAATCAGATTTTTGTAGCAATGAGACGGGTTCAAGCACCAACAGTAGTGAATACGCAAACAATGCTGCTGCCACTGTTAGTTTTAGTAAGCCAATCAAGTAAAACATGAAAAAGAAAAAATCTAGAAAGATATTTACAAGCAATCCTCAAAAACTCAGTTCTGGGCTAAGACGTAGCCTACTAAGGAGAACATTGCAAAACATTGGCGAGTTGGGCGTCCGGAGGAGGGCAAGGGGCATTTGCCCCCGAATTTTGCAAATATGTTACAAAGATAAATCTTTTGATTACTATGATTATTATAACAGTCACAACATGATTTTAAATGCAAAAAACCTCTTAGTTATTTAGGTAAGATCTTGACCATTATTTATTTTTAACGTTGTCACGTGTTCTATGTTCATGAATATGCAAAAACGTCACTTTGCTCCCCTACAAAAGTTTCTGCCAGCTAAAAAGTTGGCCCCTTGTTAAAATTCCTGCGTACGCCCATGCTGGCGAGCAAAGCAATCAAAGAATTGATTTCATTTCATAGTTCCTACTTATCTGAGCAAGGTTTTTCTCGGATGATCAGCATAAAGAACGAAAAAAAGGAATAAACTGGTCAGAAGATCACTCGCAGCCTACTTTCGTGATGCACTTACAAAAACTATGGATCCTCATTTTCAAATGATCCACAGAAAAATCCAGGACCAAAATCTCAGTAACTGCATGCTACTAAGTTAACGTAGAAACTAGAAAGGATTCAATATGAACATTTTCATTCATTAAAAATGTTAACAATTTAAATGTTAAATAGATAACTAGTTTAACTTTAACATTTTAAACAATATTCACATACGATTGCAAGGTGTGTCGCCAAATTTGGTGGCAAGTTTAGGTGTGTCGCGTGCCAAAAAAGGCTAAGAACCACTGACTTAGTTGGTGGGTTAAGTACGATAATTTAAAGAAACCGTCTGCTACATATGTACCCTTTGGAATTGAGTCCATTATTCACATCTCCACCTTATTTCAGAAAAGGTGGAGATGTGAATAATTTTCCTCCTGAGATAAGTTGCCTACAACATGTGACATGGACTTCGCGACATCTCATCGAGAAGCACTGGCAGATCATTTTGTTTAGACGTGGTTTCATTTGGATAGGAAAGAGCGACTCAGTGGGTTTCTTTAGTAATGGCGCTATACAAGTTTACGATTACTACTTCTTTACTACTTGTATGTATTCAGACGTCAAAGAGATAGAATCAATTACGACTTCAGTAATTTGAAATTTCACGAAGTGTTGTAATAATATTGACAGTTGTCGAATGTTTCGTGTCTTAAACTAATTTTTCAGGTTTTGCTGTTGACATTTCTGGATGCCTTTAATGAGGCCAATTTTTCAGGCATTCTGTTTGAGCATTGTTTAAGGGTTTTCGAAAGACAGTCAACAGAGTCAAGATTCCAGGCGGCTTTTTGATGCTCGTAGACGGCGACACACCACCCGTAAAATATCTGTCGCAGCGCGATTTTGCGACGCATTATCCAGGAATTGCTGCACCAAACAAACTTAAGACATCTTGGAGCGTGCGCAACAACCCCGTGAACGCCATTCGTCTAAAACCTAAAACATTAACGTCGGTGTCAGCGCATTTTTGAGAACAACGACATTGTGACGGAATCCATTATTGATTAATTTGCTGTGCAGTAGTGTAATGTACATTGTACAAGCACACGCACACAAACACACACACACACACACACACACACACACACACACACACACAAACACACACACACACACACATGATGCGTATATTAGCGCCGGTGTGGACGTTCAGCAGGTGATAGGCCGACGGTCGACCTTCCACATATAATTACTTACTTGTTCAGGCGCGTATGAGGCACACGTGAGAGTGCGCGAAAGATTTGCTGAATAGTTTGTTCTAAGTTTTTGAAGAGTGTTGACTGTACAATATAAGAGAAATCTGCTGTAAAGCATCGAGAGTGAATTGCAAGAAAAAACAGCTGAAAAGTGTTCGGACTGTTTTCTTATGAAGTGACAGCTACTTATACGTAGAAATAGGGATGTAGAAATAGAGAAGTGAAGAAGACAGTAAAGTAGGCGAAGTAGAGGAAGAATATAGTGACAGTGTGAATTAGCAGGAAGAGAGTGTTGACCAGGGCTGTAGTCGAGGGTATACGCGGGTATACAGCGTATACTCACCTCTAGAGACCGTATACTCACCTCACAAAATATTTATATTTATTTACATTAAAATGCTGTACATAGCGTATACTCACAAAATACTGTAGCGTATACTCACCTCTAATTTGTTTCGGAAAACTAACCGGTAGCGTATACTCACCTCTTATTTTACCACTACAGCCCTGGTGTTGACACACAGCTTGTCAGTTCTAGCATAGAGTAGGCAGGTTAAGAAAATTTAAATAATCATTCAGGCATCAAATGTCAAATCATCAGTTAAAAATAAGGAGCATTGTAAATACTACAAAAATTTATCTTTGGCTAGAATGAATTATCATCATTTAAAACCTTATTAGTAACCATAGCCCCATTAGTGAGGAGAAGGGGTGCTCACAGGCGTAGATCATTCTCTGTTTGTATTTGTGGTATGCTCCTGGCCAGCGCTCTAAATTTTTGTTCCACCGACTTAGGCCATTTACTGCAGTTTCGAAATAACAGTTTTACTGGGAAAAGGTCAGTCGTCTATGTCACTGGGAACTGACTCAGCAATAGACATTATATGAATATTTGGCTGCATTTGATAAAAGACTTAAATGAGAGCTAACGATAAGTAATGATAGACAAAGTAATTAGCAAGTCATGAGCAAATTGATAATCTCATATTTTAAATATTGAATGAAACTGTAGCAAATACGGAGCAGAATGTGGGGTTAAACTCCTTTCATGTTAAATAAAAACTTAGTTCACCAGTGCCATCAATTGGTAAAGGTTGTCCATTTGCTCTGAACAGTTTCAATTCAAAGAAATATCGTCTTTACACAGCTTCTTAAAGGTCTAGCGTTAATCGCGAATAGCAGCTAAAGTAGGTGGTAAGAAGAAGTGGAGTTAGAAAATCCTATTTATAATTGTTGGTGAAAGCGAAGGTGGGATACGAAGACGCAATTCTTCCCATCTTACACGTCATTCTTTCTCTTCTTTCTCTCTGTGAAGACTCACTTTTTCTTGTCTTATATCCATCTGAACGAAAAATGCCACTACTATCAAAATGTCGTTGGCACGAAGTCACGACTAAAAGCTGAATAGCTAATTGCGTCTGTCATGTTGAGGACCTTGTGAACTGGTAAGGAGGTATATATGTTACAGGCAATTCGTAAAACCAGGGATTTTGTAAAATGCCTGAAATTTTTAGGCAATTTTTAAAATCCCTGATTCACTCAGGCACTTTACAAAATCCCTGAAAAAACCAAGGATTTTGTAAAAATCCTTAAATCAGACGATGAAAATTTGACAGATTGCCTGAAATGAAAATGACGAACATAATCGAAGTTTATCTTCCAAACAAGCCCTATTTTCAAAGGTTTAGCATTTTTAGATGGTATTTTATTTAAAATTCAGTTCTCAAGTTGTAAAACCAGGGATTTTGTAAAATGCCAGAAAGTTTATTACGCAAACAAGTCCTATTTTCAAAGGATTTACATTTTTAGATGGTATTTTTTTAAAGTTCAGTTCTCGAAAGCTACAGCAGTTTTTCTGTTTTGACACGACATACTCGAATGACATCGACTCTTGCACTTCACTTATTAATTATTAATTGACAGATTAAGTTTAGAACTGACATAACCAAAGCAAACCAGAAATGAAATAGTGTTTGCTGGGTTTTAGTTTTTAGCAAAGGTACTCGTCTGACCACAGTTAATCTCAGCCAATCGGTAGATATTTCGGTCAACTTCTAATTGCTGCGACGGCACATCAAAAAATTATGAGGAAATAGACAATCAAAGTGTAGGCCTACCGGGCGCTGCAAGACAAGTAGATGCAAATTTTTCAAAGGGAAAGTGAAGTTGTCGAGCGGTTTTGTTAATCCGGCTCGACAACTTCACTTTCCCTTTGAAAAAATTAATCTGTCAATTAATAATTAATGTCAAGTGTAACAGTCGATGTAATTCTAGTATGTCGTGTGAAAACAGAAACACTGTTGTAACTTTCGAGAACTGAACTTAAAATATATGGTCATACCATGTACACATGTTAATCCTTTGAAACTTCGGTTTGTGTGCATAATAAACTTCGATTATGTTCGTCATTTTCATTTCGGGCAATCTATCAAATTTTCGTCATCAGATTTCAAAGATTTTTACAAAATCCCTGTTTTTTTCAGGGATTTTGTAAAGTGCCTGAGTGAATCAGGGATTTTACAAATTGCCTAAATATTTCAGGCATTTTACAAAATCCCTGGTTTTACGAATTGCCTGTAGCATATATACGCCTCCAGGTGTGACATTAAAATGCATTTATACAACCATCAGGGAGCCGTTTCGAAAAGAACCAATAAAATGCCACACCCTGCGGGTTAGACTTTCACACCCAGCCAAATGCTATAGTATTTTAAACAGTGAGTACAGTCGCTCTACATTCTACATTCTACTACCAGTACAACATGTAAAGAATAATACAAATAGGGCAGTTATTTCCAAAAATATCTAGTACGTTATCATCCACTTACCATTCCGTTACACGAGTAGGGCAGCACAAGTGCCATAAACACACAAGAGTATGTCACAAATGCTAAGGCAAAACTAATACAGTATTAATACAATATCCCGCATGTACAGTAACAACACAGAGAGTAATGGTTATGGCATCCTCAAAACTTTTTCAAGCGCTCCTTAAAGCCATAAACAGGGCACCAGCTTATTGATAAGTGCTGCGTCGTGTCAGAGGGGTTGTCCAGAGGCCAATGGAAATTCGAGTCCGATTCCCAGAACACCAGGGAGACTAAGCACAGGAGCTACAAAGGCAGATTCCGTCAGGGAAGAGGGAGATTGGAAGGATCAGAGTAGGAATTCTTGAAGAGGTGAGATTTTATTTTGGAGTGGGAAAACACTAAAAGATGATAGATAAAGGAGCTTGAGGTAGATGATGGTGTGTGAGAAACAATACTGGTGAAGGATCTGGGAATTTGTGGAATTCAGGAGGGAGATCATTCCAGAGTCGAGGATGCAGTGTGGTAAATGGATCAGTCGGAGAACATGAGACGAGAAGTGACTGGGGGAAAGAGTGAGATAGGAGAAGGTAAGAGTACGGTGATTGGATGTTGATGAAGAGGTCGTGAGGACACTTGGAGTAGGAGTTTTGAAGGGAGTTGTAGGTTAGGACCATTGTAGTTGTAGGTTAGGACCATTGTTGATAGGACTTTGAAGTGGATACGCTCCAAGATTTTCAGCCAATGCGGTGATTTAAAGATGATGATGATGATGATGATGATGATGATGATGATGATGATGATGATGATGATGATAGTAATAATAATAATAATAATAATAATAATAACAACAATAATAATAATAATAATAATAATCACCACATGGGGGACGAGAACCTCTAACTTGATATAGTTTCTTAGAGCTTGAGGGATCCTTGCTACCTCGGGCGATAAAAAAAGAAAAAACTAATTATAATAATAATAATAATAATATTAATAATAATAATAATAATAATAATAACAATAATAATAATAATAATAATAACTGCCCTGGGACGAGGACCAACAACTCCTGCACGATGATAGTATCTAAGAGCCTGAGGGATTCTTTTTACCTCGGGCGAAAAAAAAATAATAATAATAATGATGATAATAATAATAACAACAACAACAACAACAACAATAATAATAATAATAATAATAATAATAATAATAATAATAATAATAATAATAATAATAATAATAATAATAATAAATAAATAAATAAAAATAATAATAATAATATACGACGATTTATATAGTGACATTCCTCAGCCAAGACTGAAGGAAATGGTGCTAACATGAGTTACAAAAAATCAATGACAGTCATATGAAAGTTAAAGAAGATAAGTCTTGAGCTGTGACTTGAATGTCTCCAGAGAAGTAATATGGCACCTCGGCCAAGTGACTTTGTTGGATAAGTTGCAAATGTTTAATTTCCGTGATGGTACAGTAGGACAAGATGACTACGCAGATTATGACGACAACGACCAATGCCATTCCGATGATTGAAGTCAAGGTTGAGGTTAAGGGAATTGCAGTAATCAAGCTTGGAGTGGTCACTGGATGCATCAATAGTGGAAGCAGTTTTAGTAGTTCTCTTTGTAGTTTTTAGTAATAGTCATTAAGCAGTAAATTTAAGCACACAGTAGTAATACATGGGAAAGACAACAATGATACTAGTTTATATGTGTAGATTTATCATTTCGCTTAGTTGACCTATATTATATTTAACCTGTACTTATATTGGACTGTATTTAAAATTGGCTGAAGAGGCTCAGCTCTAACTGAGGAGATGCACTCGAGAGACACTATACTTGGAGTGGGAGCACTGTAACTCACTCATAGCAGGTTTTTGCTCGTGTCTGTCATAAAATGACACTCAGAGAGGAAGACAAGTACAGTAGGATAGACAGAGGTCATAAAAGGAGATCTTCCGGCTGACAATGTATGGTCATTGTGCTCATCACCGCTAACTAAGTTCGCTATAACTGCAAGCGGAGCTGAATTCTTGCAACAAATGTTTGACCAGCGTGGATTTGAAACCCTGACTTTCGACTGGCAGTTCAGTATGATAACCATTAGACCACTGTACACGCATATACAGACAGTGCTAACTATGATGATAGAATTCCAGTCAATTTTCTCGTGACAGTTTGCACAAATGACCATTCAGTCATTACACCAGTCCTGTCAATTTTCTCGTGACAGTTTGCACAAAATGACCATTCAGTCATTACACCAGTCCAGTCAATTTTCTCGTGACAGTTTGCACAAATGACCATTCAGTCATTACACCAGTCCTGTCAATTTTCTCGTGACAGTTTGCACAAATGACCATTCAGTCATTGCACCAGTCCAGTCAATTTTCTCGTGACAGTTTGCACAAATGACCATTCAGTCATTACACCAGTCCTGTCAATTTTCTCGTGACAGTTTGCACAAATGACCATTCAGTCATTACACCAGTCCAGTCAGTTTTCTCGTGACAGTTTGCACAAATGACCATTCAGTCATTACACCAGTCCAGTCAATTTTCTCGTGACAGTTTGCACAAATGACCATTCAGTCATTACACCAGTCCAGTCAATTTTCTCGTGAAGTTTGCACAAATGACCATTCAGTCATTACACCAGTCCAGTCAATTTTCTCGTGACAGTTTGCAAAAATGACCATTCAGGCATTACCAGTCATTCTTGACTGGTGTAATGACTGAATGGTCGTACTGCCTAGTCGTTGCTAGGAATGTACGCTGGTTTAACGTTGATGTACACAATTTTTGATGTATGCAAAAGATAATCTTCATTGATTCTGACAAGAAATAATAGACAGAGCCAATTATGGGTTAGCATTTGGGATGTTTTGGTTAAGAAAGTATCAAAGCTAGTCAAAAGTCTTTAAAATTTTAAAACTAATTGGTATTAAGAGGTGCCTACAGTGTGAAGTGAGGTTAATAAGAAGCATGCAAGACAATGATAATTTAAAAAGTTTAAATTTTACAATTATCCAGTTCAAACGATATTTATAGTAGCATCTCATGCAAAGAAGCGAAGAAGTAGTCTATCTCCAAATACAGTAGACTAAACTGAGTCTAAAAATTTCACTAGGTTGATAGCCCTTAAATTTTGTGGAATGGTCTCATTGGTGTCTTCATATGTGAGAGTCAGCGAGATAGTAAAATATCAAAGCCAGGGATGAAAATTCAAGCTAGCAATGAAACATATAAGCAGATGAAAATAGATTTAAAGCAAAATGAAACTAAGAAACAAGTGAAAAGAACTGGAAAGGAACAGTTTCATTACATGTCACAAAGTACAATTACTCAATGGTCACACAACATTAAAGATTACAAAGCTTAATTACCAGTAATCAACACACTCATAAAACCAAACAAGAACTTTGCGTAAAATCTTCCTACAGAGGTATAAACTGTCTAAGTAAACACACAATGATGCTCATTTTATTTATCTTAGTGAAATACCGACTCGGGAAACCTAATTTAAATTCCATAGAAAACAAAAGAAACATACTTGGAGGTTCATCATCAAAAAACTTCTCGATACAATTCTCTCCTATGAAAGGTTTTTTGCACCTGAAAGAGAATGCATTCACATTCACAGTGTTCTGATAATGCACTGCTTGCAATCACAACGTGTAACTGGTGCATTAGAAATACAATTACATGGCTCTATGGGGTCGAACTTGTAACACGAAACACACACTCACACACACACATGGCAAGAAAAGAAATTTCTGCTGTTTTAATGTTATCATTTTTTACATCATATATTTAGGTAACCACAAGTGCTAAGTAAATTTGAAGAATGTACTCACCAACGCTATAATGGCGTTCAATCAAGCACAAGTTGCACTCTTAACCAAAGTGTACACTTACTTTTCAGGAATCACGTGTACCTCAGTTACTAAACCTTTGTAAGATTGTAAGAGTCACAAGTGATCCCTCATGAATGAAAAATTAGGTTAGGAGTATGTGGGAAGCATATAGCTGGAAAATCAGGCCTTGCAACAATTTTTATATTTATTAACATTTTTAGTCCCGAATTTGAAGAATGCGCAATGGCATGACGGTTCTTACAAGCAGTAGCGACTGTTCAGAGCGTTAAGTATATAGCAGGTGGCATCGTTGAGGCAGAAACCCTTATCTTTATCTGTACACGGACTCGAATGTGGCATATCTACAAATAAAATTTAAAACTGCATCCATACGAATCATATGCAAATGAATCAGCCTTCAGACATATTAACATGGAATAGGCCTGCACTGTTTAGAAATAAATGGAGGCGAAAGTGGTAGAAGAGTAGGCTATGACATGTCCTCAGTGAACTAAAGAATTGTTTATTGTTAGATCATATTATTATTTTCATTATATTTTGCCCTGAGGTACTTCGTTCCCTCAGGGTCTTATATATTAACATAATTATTTTTTCCGGAACGGTTAACCCTCGTCCAGGTTATTATTATTATTATTATTATTATTATTATTATTATTATTATTATTATTATTATTATTATCATTATTATTATTATTATTATTATTATTATTATTATTATTATTATTATTATCATTATTATTATATGTAAATTTATAAAACGCAAGTTAATATAGCTAACTGCTCTGCACATGTGCTATATGTATATGCAAATCATCTTTGTCAGTTGCAGAGCCGCTCTGCCAGAGCGGCGCTCTACTGCAACACGGTTTCACCATTCCACAGGTTTTACTTGGTAACAGATACTGTAATCTGTTTACCTCTGTTACAAGACGAGTGAAATTTATGGTCCGTGGTATAAGTTTCAGAAATAGATATGCTGCTCAATTAGGATTAATGCCGGAAAGAAGATCCGGGAGATTTTGTAAATCATTGCTTACAATATCCACATATTAAAGATTCATAAATCATAATACAAGATACGAAACCTACAAAGTTATACACAGGCACATACATTAAATAGCATTAAATTGTTTTGCCTCAGTCTGTGTCAGCAATGCTTTATATGCCTCTTGATGACACGGGTTTCTATGGAGACTAAGAAATATATCCGGGAATAGAATACAAGGAAAATCATGTCACACGATTTGGATTGATCACTATATACATATATACCCGGTGAAAGAAACAGAAAAAATGAAATAAAATAATAATTATTATCAGTTTCTAAATCTTGTCCCATTAATTATATAATCAATGTGACTACATAACTGTCTAGTTGGGAGTTCTTCATTATCAGATGGGACCGATACCAGATTGTCGTGGCTTCGCTAAATAGTTGCTGACTGGCTCGCTGTGTGATGACGATGACGACGACGACGACGACGACGATGATGATGATGATGATGATGATGATGATGATGATGATGATGATGATGATGATGATGATGATGATGATGATGATGATGATGATGATGATGATGATGATGATGATGATGATGATGATGATGAAGATGACGAGGAATTGGTTCAGTGGCATTTGAACGGCTAGTTTGTTAAGATCGTTAGGAAACGGTTATAAATTATTATTATTATTATTATTATTATTATTATTATTATTATTATTATTATTATTATTATTATTATTATTATTATTATTATTATTATTATTATTATTAATATTATTATTATTATTATTATTATTATTATTATTATTATTATTATTATTATTTTTCGCCCGAGAAAAGGACCCCTCAGGCTCTAAGAAACTATATCAAGCTAGAGTTTCTCGTCCCTCATGTGCTGATCAAAAGAGCCCCTAAATGCCACGGCGTTGAATCGTTGAGTGCAAACAGACAGGCGCTCAAAAAGATGGGTCGTCTCGCGGTGGTCGCGTGGTCGAGTGATGCCGCGGCTCACCTCCTGCTAAAACTCTAATCCTGTGCGGTTTATGGGGCCGAGTGATTCCATGGCCACGAGGCTAAACTCGTGCGTGGCGGCATGTTCCGCCTCTCCTCCCGTTGCTACCGAGGTAAGATGGACATACGACGCTGCGCAAGTGTGTGTGGCTGTTATTATTATTATTATTATTATTATTATTATTATTATTATTATTATTATTATTATTATTATTATTATTATTATTATTATTATTATTATTATCATTATCATCATCATCATCATCATCATCATCATCATCATCATCATCATCATCATCATCATCATCATCATCATCATCATCATCATCATCATTATTATTATTATTATAATTATTATTATTATTATTATTATTATTATTATTTATGTAGATTTATAAAACGCAAGTTAATATAGCTAACTGCTCTGCATAAATTATGTGCTATATGTACATGCAAATCATCTTTGTCAGTTGCAGAGCAGCGCTCTACTGCAACACGGTTTCACCATTCCACAGGTTTTACTTGGTAACAGATACTTTAATCTGTTTACCTCTGTTACAAGACGAGTGAGATTTAAGATCCGTGGTATAAGTTTCAGAGAGACATATGCTGCTCAATTAGGATAAATGCCGGAAAGAAGATCCGGAAGATTTTCTAAGTCATTGCTTACAATATCCACATGTTAAAGATTCATGATACAAGATACGACAACCTACAAAGTTATACACAGGCACATACATCAAATAGCATCAAAATGTTCTGCTTCAGTCTGTAACAGCAATGCTTTAAATGCCTCTTGATGATACGGGGTTCTATGGAGACTAAGAAATATATCCGGGAATTGAATACAAGGAAAATCATGTCACAAGATTTGGACTGATCACTATATACATATAATTATACCCAGTAAAAAACAACAAAAATTAAATAAAAACCAATAATAATTATTATTACTTTCTAAATCTTGTCCCATTAATTATATAATCAATGTGACTACATCACTATTTAGCCTAGTTGGCAGTTCTTTATTTTCAGATGCGACCGATACCAGATAGTCGTGATGATGATGATGATGGTGATGGTGATGGTGATGGTGTTGGTGATGTGATGGTGATGGTGATGGTGATGATGATGATGATGATGATGATGATGATGACGACGATGACGAGGAGTTGGTTCAATGGCATTTGGACCGGTAGTTAGTTAAGATTGTCAGGAAACGGTTATAAATTATTATTATTATTATTGATAAAGTAGTTTTATATAGCGCCCCTTCAAGATTGCCTACTCAGGAGCACTCCCAGCCCAACCACGGTCAAATAATACAGTTATGAGGACAGTAAGAAACAGGGTGAAATGACCAATCGGTATTTGACGAAGTTTGGTAGGGAGCCCATTGCAGGTCATGGGGGTAGCCACAGAGAAGGCACGGCGCTGCCGTATGGTTGTCCGCGCGGGGAACAATAAGTTCAGCTTGCACAGCTGAACCGAGAAAACAACGGCGCTGCGAGCATAAGGTGGGACAGCAGAGCTCCCGCAGGCATGGAGGAGCCAAACCTTCAAAGCACCGCTGGACCAAGGCAGAGATTCGGTAAGTGATGCGCTGTGGGTGGGAGAGCCAGTGGAGGCCATCCCTCATACATTCAGATACTCTGACAAACTTTGGGATGCGGCCTACAAGGCGGGCAGCAGTACGCAGGATTCTATTCAGGGACTCAATCCGGCAGACCGGTAGTCCGTCCAATCGAAAGCATGGACAAGCGTGGAAGCTGCACCGGGAGAAGTAAATATGATTAACTGTAGAACTAACTCACTGAAAAGTGCGAAATTTTTTCAGTTTTCAACGAAGGGGTCATGGCTAGTAGAGCTATGTTCAGATTTCAAGAAAGGACATCCCTATGGCTAATTTTTACATGGGGCCGAAACCAGGTTGGCCCTCTTGATCCGTAAATCGTTGCGCAACAGTGTCAATGCGCAATTTGGAATTGCAGATTCAGTAGCCAAACATGTGGTAGTTCAATTACAGTTGTACATCAGAGATACGATTTTTAAAATACGCCACGCATGAAAAATGGCATAGAATTCATTAATACTCTTAGGTGTAAGACTATTTACTTTGCTGCGTATTCGCCTTCTTCTCCTTCGTTAGAGTTTGCAGCTTCACGAAGCAGAATTAGAAAAAACACAATCATTTTTCAGGAGTAATACAACAGTAGAACTGAATTAAGGTAACAACTTTTCTAATTATCCGAACATTATTTTACTTCCAAATTAAATTGTTTGTTTAAAATTAACATTACTTTGGCTAAGAAGTGCAACACTTTTGTGAATTATAATCTTAAACGGCGCCATGTTAATTTCTAGATGCATGCTTACATACACACATATAACGCATACATAGGCCTACATGTGACAGTCAGGCCACAAGACTTGACTCAAGGTATATAATAAACTTATTTTATTAGTCGATGAGTGGCGCTTTGTAACTGTTCGATTATCGTTATACTTTCAATCACTGAATTTTTTTACCAAATCAACGCTTTAATTCATTGCTTAAAAAATAAAAGAACTCAACTTCCTGTCCAATGATTAATGCCTAAACATAGGGCACCGCTCAATATAACTCGTAGGTCTTTCTGTCTTAGAAACCTTTAATTGGGAAGATGGTATGTGGAGGGTCTGTAGAGCAGAGTTTTTCAAACTGTCGTCCGCGGACCAAGAGGGGTCCGCGAAGGACATGGCGGGGGTCCGCGAGAGCATTCTGAAAATATTCTTTAATGGTTAACACTGCATGGTTTTAGCATTAACAGCCTGCAGTGTTTTCAAACTCATACGCTACTTATAGTATGCCTGCACGTAATTGTATGATCCATACTGATCCGATTGGGTAGAAATTCGTAGAATTCGCCTGATTTTAGCCTTTAAATGAACGATAAAACAGAATTTTACAAAGCATAGATCTATTGTTCTTTCACGTTCGCCGTTTTATCCTAACTATATAAGTAGCCTTTTGCTGTTTCCAGTAGGGTATAGATAATTTATTGAAGCGTAAGACAACAGTGCTTATCCAAAATAGCAGAAAGAGAATTAACAGTTTGTGCAAAGCAAAGCAAGCACATCCCTCCCACTGACATCAGGGGCGGATCAAAGGGGACCAATCCGGCCATGGCCTGTATCTGATATTTACACAGGACGTACAATCGTAGGCCTACATTACTATATATAGGCTTCATCTTACAGCAGACTAGCACCAACACTGCAGGATCCGTACTGTGAGTGGAACGACGAGGTTAGGCCTAACGACTTAACCAAAACTGTTGTAAGGGCATGTACCTAATATTAAATTACACAAGTTAGCACATGACTCTCTTACTAAACGTAAATGTTTTGGCCCCCTCATAAACCTTCTGAATGGGTCGCTGACTGACACTAGGCCTACTCGTTTTTGGCGTTCCATGCTAAAGGCGATAGTGCAAGAGTCACGAGGTGTAGAATGAAACGTCAAAGTTCAGATCAGGTGGAGAGGAAGAGAAAGAACGTAGCTAAGAAGGCACAAAGAGTGAAAGACTGCTGCTTGTGAAAGAACTAACCCTGTTCTGAGAAATTTCCATCCTCAGTATATTGCCCACCCGGCGACTGGGGGAGAGGCAAGGTCTGATTCTGAGACCGAGCTTTAAAGTGTTACCTCTCTCATGGAAACGGAAAACCCTGAACCTCCCCTGAGAGTAACGGTCACTATAAGCCATAGGTAGAGAACAGCCATTTGACGTCGAAAGTAGACAACGCAGTGACTTGGGTTGCTCCACACGTAGAAGTGGGCTGGAGTCAACCCGCTCCACGAAGAGTTAATGTCCGGGCGCAGTTCGCCACATACGTGTATATACATAAATAGAAGTATACTTATATGCGCAGTACGGTAGGTAGCAATGATAGTACTTATTAAAGTTACCTGGCATGTCTCGTCTGAGCAATTGCGCATTGGGCTTCCGGAAGAGGGCGAAAGAATAGCCATGCAAGTCAAGACGATCCAGAACATCTGACCAGTTGCCATTGTAGTGATGCAGACGCTGAAGATGCGCAGTGAAGCAGGTATGGCGTCTTTTAAACTATTCAGAAGGCTTCCATCTGCTCTAAAATTCAGCAAATTAAAATAATCTAAATGAGAAAATTATGTGCAATCTAGAAAGTTGAAGTGTTCTGCGGAGAACTGTTAAGTTCGTCTGCAATGCTAAACAGTTAAACGATGAGGATCGCTCAATATTCGAACGACGGTGGACGCTCACTATTCGTACCAGCGTATAATTGATCCATAACAATCGATTTCATCTTTCTAAAAGAAACAAACGATGCTATTCTATTCAAACAGGCCACCAAATAGTTCTTTGCATGCAAACATAATTTATGCGATAGAGAAGTCTGTACTCCCTTAACTCAATCCCACACGAGTCGGAGTTATAATGGCGACTATTTCTAGTCTCATTAAGACGAATCTAACTAATGAGGAAGAAAGCTAGCTCATTTATGGTTGACTAGATAGAAATGAATGTGACAGCTAATATTCTAGTTATGACGAGACTAAGTCGGCATATTACATATACATCTACGAGATTCACCAGAAGACTCATTCACTTAATTACTTAACCTTGGAACTAGTCACAAGAAGGAGAGAACTTCGTTATCAATATATAAAAGCAATTTACTGAAAGAAATGAATTTAAGTTACAAATAATTAAAAATATAATTATACAATTTAAATGCGAAACCCATAATGAACAAACCCCAATGTAATAAACTTCTCATACCGAAATCAGAAGAGGGCGGAAACCGTCTAACATATATAGCAATGTTATTGATAGTGCCTGTCGATTGATGGCGCTTTCTTCTCGACTGTTCGAGGCCGCAAGAGTTTCAACACCCGACAATACAACAGACCCATGCGTTCGATCACCAACTTCATTGGCCGGGTCACATACTCTCAACATCTTCAGCTGGGGAGAATCCATTCTCAGGGTTCTGTTGATGTAGCCACTACCTGGAACAATGTAGGAGTCACCGAGTCACTGGGGCTGACGTTAGTCGCTGTAGTATCATGCTGTTGAGCGCACTCATGCCCATGCCGGCGGCTTCTTGTACCAAATGGTTACTATTTCGACTCTCGCAGCAGTCGCACTCTAAGCTAAAAGTATCGTTTGGTACAGAACTTGTGGTCACGCTTCAGTGGACTCTTAGTCACCACAAGTCACGAAATTTATGGATAAAGATAATCAATTTTAGGTAACGTCGTTAGTTCCACAAACAGACGACCAATGTGCATCAGGTCGACACAAGCGCAACTTTAGCTAACTGTGAAATGCTTAAAAGAAAACACACAAAACATGAGTTTTTAAACATTGCACTTATGGCAGCCTGTCAGGAGCCCATCCTTCCTAAGAATTACCAAGAATATCTTCTGTTCGACCAATTGCTAATCGTATTTTGGTGTACGTACATCAATGACTCTCAAATCTGCGCAGACGCGTTTGATAGGAATATAAAGAACTATGATATAGGCCTACTAATAGGCAAATTAGGCGGATTTGGTTAAGAGAGAAGTTTAAGTGAAGCAGAGTTGACACTGTATTACACAGTCATTGTCTAAGTGGATTTTCCTCCTTAAAGAAAGAGTAGGCCTACCGGTGAAGCAGTTCGCAAAACTTTTGGGTGTTTGGACAATACCAAAGACGATACCAAAGAGTGATGACGAGATGATAGGTTTATGTTGGGAAAATAATGGTGCATCAAAGACGCTAAAACGGAGGGAAAATAAGGAACCAGATAAATCATACAAGTTACCAAGCTATTGGCGTTTTTATATAAGTTTAATTAATTTCTCATGTTTTATTACACTGCTTTTTGAGATTTTGACTGGGAGATCTTCATAAAGTTGGCCAACAGAATATAGAGACTAACATTTCGGCTTTCATCTCACAACCTCTTCGTTTCGAATGTGATACATGATGCAGGTCTATTTGAACTTGCAACACTCACAGGAATGATGAGAGGTAACAGGATTTGAAGAAGTGTTCTAGCATGGCAAATCGCATTAATGTCTTGAGTTAGGCATTTGTGTGGGAGGCAATTCATCTGCTTGGTGGCTGAAGTACGCAGGCTTCCGAAACAGAACGACTTAGAAACGCGGAGGAAAACGCCGGTAGAAACGCACACACCGACAACAAACTGTTCTATGAGATTTACCTATTCACTTGCACCGGTACTAATTTACTTGCTCTGTAAGGATGGAGGGATGAGCTGGCCCACAGGGCCAGACACTAACTAGCACATCCAGAATACCACCAAAAATGAAGTTTGTAGAAATATTCCATTGATTTCAATATCTGCTAATAAGTCAAACCTTGAAATGATTTCAACCATGCAATTGAAAGAAATGTGAACAGCTGTTTCCGGCTTTTAGAGAATCAGCCGTGCTTTATACACTCTAGACTGTGGATATAGGCAATATTTATTAGTACAAAATTTCATCTTGAGACATTGGAGAAACTGGTTTAAAATCGTCTCCTAGGGTCGATATTGTATCACGACAAGGAATTGTCAAGGATTCACTTTTAGCCTATAGAAGTGTCTAACTCCAAACTGCGGAAAATCTAATTCACGATGTCAATTGCAAACGCATTCGTACTTCAGAGGCGCCTTTCGGAAACGCCCATAAATGGTCCATACTTGCGATGATTTCTTGAGATCAGCTTCGTACACTCTTCAACTTACATTTTCATTTCTGATGGATAATTTTTAACTTCATTAAAGTAGTTGAAGTACTTGTCATAGCATTGACATTAGCAGCAGTAGCAGTTGTAGCAATAGAGGTAGTGGTGGTGGTGGTGGTGGTGGTGGTGGTGGTGGTGGTGGTAGTGTTGATAATAGCAGAATCTATTCTGTAATAGATTCTGTAGCGCCGACCTATAATTGACAACGCAATGACCTGAGGTCGTGAATATCCGAAGACCAGACATTGTCCACCTGGTTTGTCTCGTGCCACCTTGCAGCAGAGATCCGAAGCATGACATCCAGGCACAGCTGGGCGATACTTGGAGGATATTCGTCATAGTTCAGATTGCGCTTCAATTCCAAGTATGTATTTTACGCTCAGTGTGCACATTCTTGTTTTCTTTAAGTTTTAATCTGCTTGGCGCAATCTATTGATGTTGTGTCATTGTCTTTAGCGGCGCTATGCAAATATCACGGTGAAAATTAAATAAACAGCATCGTTACCGGTACAAAGTTAAAGTCAATAATTATATGCAACACAGTGGCCTATGTCGTCTGGTAATGTGTGCGACGTGTCTGTATCTCGAAAACACAAGTCAATTATCTTGCGTTAAACGTTCGCCATGGTTTCTCGCTGCGAGT
The DNA here is from genome assembly GCA_963556255.1 of Allolobophora icterica. Classification (NCBI taxonomy): domain Eukaryota; kingdom Metazoa; phylum Annelida; class Clitellata; order Crassiclitellata; family Lumbricidae; genus Allolobophora; species Allolobophora icterica. The sequence goes on from OY744604.1 coordinate 28,316,841, forward strand.
TGATAATGCGGTCATGACTCAGACGCCATTTAGTTATATGCGCCGTAACTACTGGCATGCAACCAGACATAATTGCACTACTGTATATTGCATTTTGTTCTTCGTATGGGAAGCGAAATTTCGGAGTTCAGTCGACGAATTTCTGGCGGCGAAACCAGCCAATCAGCTTCGAATAATTAAATTACGTGACGTTGTCTTCGTATATTCTGTGTTTCACTAAATCTTCCAGTTTATCAGTTTTTCTGTTCGTCTGTCAGTCTATCTGATTCTCACTCTCGCTGTTTCGTTCTCTCTCTTTCTTAAGGCCTTTCAATCTCACTGTTCAGTGCCTGTTATTATATGTATCTCTTTTCTCTTCAATTTCCTTCCTGTCTGTCTTTAAATCTCTCATTGAGTGAGTCTTTCGCATTCTCACCATTATGTCGACCGCGCACTGTGTGGAAGACAGCAGCAAGGTACCTTGGGTATTTGAGGTTCATGCCCATCAGGCTTCTTGGGAGGACCCAATGAGTTCATTCAACTACGAATGAAAAATGTTCAAGAAGAAGTTTTCCTAATCATGATTAGGTGCACAAAATTGCAAGTTTATACCAATTCTAATAGTCGTTTTTGTTAGCGTAGCATCGTGCATTTTCCACATACAAGCAAACAATTTATATATTTGGAATGTATTTCTTGGATCTTTGGAGCCATTCATACAAGACAAGCATTCAAGCATTCTTGCGAATATTTTATATTCTTCATTTTCGTCATTCGATCTTTGTCGTCGTCTTAGATGGCGTCATTTTATGTTATAAAGTTTGTAAATTGTTAATTGTTGTAACGTTACAATTGAATGTCATAACTGCCTATGCAATTAATATCAACACATCTCAGGGTCAGACATTTGAATATGTAGCGGTGCATTTGAATGGTCCAGAACTTCTCATGGCCAACCTTGCGTTGCTCTATCAAGATTTAAGAATCCACACAAGTTGAAAGTTTTCATCAAAGAGGGCAATCTTCAAGGAACAATTGGGTTATGCTCTTTATAATAATCGTTCTGAGGACTATTATGAACGATAAAGTTTTCACTAAAAATCATTGTTTACAATGAGATCTTCACACGTTTTTTTAAAATATGAAGGTCATTATAAATTTCGCGCACATTGGGTAATGCATTTTCAAAATATTTTTTAAACCGTCTTAGGACGGGCAATAACCTAGTATTTTGCAAGAATGTTTTACACATAATTTAGTCATCAGTGAAATACCGTACATTTATTTTGTTATGATCACAATTTTATTTTGTTCTTTTGCAGGATGCACAGAGGGAAAGAGAGTCATGGAGCTTCCTATCTCAAGAATTCAGCGAGAACTCAAGCAAATTGTTACTTCTGCATGTTGGATCCTGGCAAGAACGCACCTGCGATCACGTATCTGGACTTTCCTTCATCCTTCGCCGCGGTGCCACACTGCCAAGAGGATCCCGTACCCACTCCTCCAAAGCAAAAAGCAGCCGTTCTCAGACGAGAGCAGTAAGCTGAGAACGCTTGAGCATGTAATTGAATCTGCCAACTGCATATGACGCGCAGATATCAATTAAATAATAACGTCATAAACGTGGCAAAAACTTTATTATTACGTTCGAACAACAGTTAAAAATATGTCGCAGCTAAATTGAAAAGATTCCACTTTGCTACTGATATATCTGCGTTGATATTGCTGATTATTACGCGAAAACAGTCGTTTAAACTCCTGATAGATTCACTCTAAGAGTGAAACTACACAGAATCATGGATGAAATTCTTATGCTTTTATCACATTAACATTGTTTAACTTTGAACTTTATGTCTTATGAGGTTGTAGTATTCTTAATGCGTTACTTTTAGTATGCCCCAAATTGCTGAACCCGTTCATTGCCAATAAACTCATCTACTAACATATAGTCGTCTTCGGTCCAAACTGTAGCGCTTTCAACATTCTTATCCAGATTCTTATCTTAACAGCACACCGAATATATCCAAGACATCATACACATCTTACGCAAGTGCATCAGAAAGGAGATAGCCGTACAGGCAGAGAGAAACACACATAGGCTGACAGACCTACGGTTGGTATAGGTGGAGGTAGACAGAGAGGTTGTTAAAGACAGAAAAAAGAGAGCCAAGAGATGGACATACAGTCAGACAATGTGTAACAGACATGCTCAGTATAATCATTCAGTCAATATATCGATGAATAAATGAATCAATGATTCAAATTGGGAATCAATCACTCAATCAGTCACTCAGTCAGTCGACCAATCAATCCGGAATGGTTGACAGGCACGCGAACTCGTTGTGTCTCTGTATGGCTTTATCGTAGAGTGTGGTCTCCTTGGGTATCAAGAGATAAGAGCAGTATCCAGAGAGTTGAGATGTCTCCTGAATACAAAGGGCATTCAACATTTCTTAACACTTCATTACATTTTATAACGGTACATATCACGCCCTGTGTTCCACATATGCAAATGAAAAGACCTGGGTTTACTGCACCCGGTTTCCAGTTGGCCTGCTCGAGTCTCTCTCCCCGATCATCTGCCCGTTGCCACTTGATTGTTCCTCGGATGCGCTGCTACGGCCCAGTCTCGTAGCTTTGCGGTTGTGAGCCCCTACAGTTGAAACCGCCTGCCCCAGGCCCTTAAGCTTGACCTGCGCTCTCTCTCCTGTACAGTTCTGCAAACGTCTGAAAACATTTCTCTTTGTCAGTAAAGACACTGACAAAGGTCGGGAGCGCCTCCTATTATGAGTGGCGCTATATAAATTCTCGATTACAAATACAATTATAATTATCTAGAGCCGTTCTCATGCCTATGTCTTGTTCTTTAGGATCTTGTATCACGTTTCCATCCATGCCTTTGTTTGTCTTCCTCGAGTTCGTGTTCCTCCATGTGGAAATACAATGTCCTTGCTGGTAATCTCTTGTTGTCCATTCGTGTTACATGCCAGAGACATGACAGTCTTCTTTTTCTGATCTTGTCTACCAGTGTTTTCCTCTGTCCCAACTCCTTCCGGTTTACCCTATTTCGAATTGTATCCCGTCTGGCCTTTCCCGATAATATTCTTAGCCAGCCCAGTTCCGCCACTATAATCCTCTTTTCTTCTTCCTTCCGTAAGCACCAAAACTGAGATCCATACATCAGAACTGGAGCAACAAATGTCCTATACAGTTTTATTATTGCTCTTATTGATATACTGCTCGTCTTCCACATCCTAATCAATCTGCCAAACATCGCTGCCGCCAAGCCAAACCTGCATTTAATATCCTTTGTACGGTGGTCATTCATTCAAAGATTTATATAGCGCCTATTCAAGAGAACTACTCAGAGGCGCTCCCTACTCCAGAACGACCAAAAAGAACAGTTTTCAGGCGGTCATAGAAATTGTCAGAGGAAGAACTAGGAAGTAAGCGCAGCTCAGCGTTCCATATGGTCGGACACACCACCGAGAAGGCGCGGGTTTGCATAATTGCAATACGGGAAACGAGACTGACAGCACCACCATCCCCGCCGAGTGGAGGACGCAAGCAGTCCGAGAGGCCGAGAGAGAGCGGAAGAGGTCCAGCAAGTAAGGTGATGCGAGACCCAGCTGACACCGCCTACCCAGAGAGGCGATCCTGCACTCTATGCGCTGTCGGATAGGGAGCCAACGCAGAACCTCCAGCATATAATTTGAAGCATGGCCAAAATATGGTATTTGGCCAATAAGGCACGCAGCGGAGCGCAAGATGCGGTCAAGAAGTTTAGGCGTGAAGACAAGAGGCCAGAGTAAAGGGACAGGCAAAAGTCGAGACGAGATGTGACAAAAGAATGGACGAGGGTAGTTGCAGCTCCTGCTGACAGAGCGAGCCACAGAACGGAGCTGACGGAGCTGGTAAAGGTACGGGGTAGAGACCCACGGAGACCTAGTCGAGCCATGAACCACCCTGAATGAACGCCCGGAGAGGAAATTGCTAATCCACTCGAGAAAATACTCTAGATCGAATATTACGCTTGGTTCATACGGCATAGACCTGGACAGTGCAGAGAGCGTGATGTGGCCACTGTTCGCAGCAGCTTTCTTGAAGATCGCGCCTGCGTCTCCCTGCCAGCTCAGCAGTACGTAGTATTTTACCCCGTATACGACCTTGTGGTAATCATCGCAGAAGCTGAATATATTGTATTGTGTTGTATATGGGCATTTATAAAGCGCCTCGGATGTACTCCAAAGACAATGCCGTTTGCTATCCCGATTGTCTGGCGAGAACAGAAGGATAACGTGACGAACTTCTACATCTGTCTCACTAACCTTTCTGGTTTCTCTAGTAAGAATAAGAAAGCAATTGAATACCCGAGTCTACCTTCAGCCATTTGTCTACTACCACACGATAAAACTCTGCCTAAGCCACCGGAGAAATGGAGCTTAGACGAAGATGACGACGCTGCAAGGACCAGCCGGGTCCGTCTAAAGCTACTAACAGTAATCCGGCCATCCTCCTGAAATAAGTTGAATATAATATGTGACATGGACACTGCGGCCTCTCTTTGCATCTTATCCAGCTGCGCTTGCAGATCAGTTCGTTCGATCGTGGTTTCACTTGGGTAAGAAAAGAGCGCATTAATGGGCTTCTATAATTCAGGATTAATACTACTTTGCTATTTGTATGTAGGGCCTACTGGGGCATCGAGGAGAAAGAATCAATTACGACGTCAGCATTTGAAATTTCACTAAATCCTTTTCAAAGTGAGACGTCGTCTTCGCACTCAGTTGCGTGATCATCTCGATGCATGGAGCCATCCAGGTCCCCTGTCGGAACTTGAGGGCACGGTGGATCTTACTGACTCGCAAACCCAGTGAATAGTAGAGCTTGGGGTTGCGATAATGTACCAACTGGTTCACTAATATGCGCTGGCAGTCGCTCAGTTACTCCGCTTGGACTGATAGAGCCTCTGGCGCAATATATAATCGTTTAGGGTGTTGCTTAGATATTCCAGGTATTCAAGGTCAACCTCTAGATTGTAGCACTCGGGTGCATCATCCGTTGTTGTTAGCTTTTTCGCAGTTTTGGACTTTCCCAGCCGAATCGACATCGCGATCACTGGTCTGCTGTGGAACATACATTGGATATAACCTTTTATTCCACCCTAATACGGAAACGGCTATGGTTGGTTCTGACCGCCTCGAACTTGTCATCAGTAACCTTAACCAGAAACGTTATTCCATCGAACAAGCTTGTGGAGATGGGCCTGATACTTGGTTGGTCGCTGAGGTTCCTGCTCTAATGGATACATGGGGCTTATTATGGCACACTCGAAGCATCGATTATCTTTGTTCTTTACATTTATATGACGCCATGAAGTGTGGTCAGATTACCCTTTAAGCCCTTTTTGATGTTAGCTCGGCATTCGACTGTGTCGATCATCCTATACTTCTACAGCGCCTCTCTGTTTCCTTTGGGCTGGTTGGCAAACTGTTAGACTGGCTGTCATCTTATCTTACTGGTCGCACTAACTGTGTTACTGCTGGTTCCTCCAGGTCCCGCTGGGTCCCCGCCCTCTTTGGTGTACCCCAGGGGTCCGTCCTTGGTCCGCTACTTTATGTTTTGTTTACTTCTGATATTAGCTCCTTGCTACAGTCATGTGGGCTCCTTCACCAGCTTTGTGCTGACGACATCCAAGCATACATGTATGTCCACTGCCGCGCAGCTGATGCAGTGGCTTCTGTTGGGTTGATGTGCCGCGCTATTGATGCCCTCTCAGCTTGGATGGCCTCAAACCGGTTGCTTCTGAACCCGTCCAAAACTCAATTCATTTGGCTTGGTGGTCGTAGACAGCTGGCGGGGGTTGACCTACACCTATTGACTGAAACCTTTCCCAATATCACTTTCTTCCTTCTGTTCGTGACATAGGTGTTACGCTGGATCGAGAACTTAGTCTCTCTCAGCATGTTAACTTGGTCACTCGGAACTGTTATTATCAGCTCCGGCAGTTGCGTGTCGTACTGCGGTCCCTCTCCCATGATGCTTCAGTGATCTTAGTTCATGCATTTGTCACTGGTAGAGTTGACCACTGTTGCTCGGTCCTTGTTGGTCACTCCATCTTCTGCAGTTCGCTTTAGCCATCAAAGACTGAATTAGGCTGAGCAGATACTTAGTTGGCGGGTTAAGTACGATAATTTAAAGAACCGACTACCACATATATAGGCCTACCCTTTGCTACTGAATCCATTATTCACACCTCCACCTTATTTCAGAAAGGTGGAGATGTGTATAATATTATCCTCCTGAAATAAGTTCCCTACAACGTGTGACATAGACTTTGCGATCTATCTTTGCATCTTATCCAGGTGCGCTTGTAGATCTTTTTGTGCGATCGCGGTTTTATTTAGGTAAAAAAAGAGCGCATCAATGGGTTTCTTTAGTAATGGCGCTATACAAATTTACGATGACTACTACTTTACTATTGTATGTGCTCAGGCATCAACGAGAAAGAATCAATTACGACTTCAGTAATTTGAAATTTCACCTATAATTGTTGTAACATGACAGTTGTCGAATGTTTCGTGTCTTACAAAATTTTCAGATGTTACTGTTGACATTTCTGAATGCCTATAATGAGGCAAAATTTTTAGGCATTCTGCTTGAGCGTTGTCTATGGTTTTTCGAAAAACAGTCAACAGAGTCAAGATTCCAGGCGGCTTCTTGATGCTCGTAGACGGCGACACACCATCTGCAAAATAGCTGTCGCAGCGCGGTATCCGACGCATTATCCAATGATTGTAGCAATTGAAATTAAGATATCTCGGATCTTGCTCAACAACCCTTCGAACGCCATTCGTCTAAAACCTAAAACATTAACGTCAGTGTCAGTGAATTTTTGAGAACAACGATATTTTGAGGGAATCAATTATTGATTAATTTGCTTTGCAGTAGTGTCGCACACACACGCACACACAAACTCACCTACACACACACACACACACACACACACACACACACACACACACACACACACACACACACACACACACACACACACACACACACACACACACACACACACACACACACACACACACACACACACACACACACACACACACACACACACACACACACACACACACACACACACACACACACACCTGCACACATACACACAAACACACCCACACACACATATATATATATATAATGCGTATATATTTGCGCAGGGCTGGACCTTGAGCGGGTGACCTTCCATTATATGATTAGTTCTTTGTTCAGGCGCGCATGAGGCACACGTGCGAGTGCGCGAAAGAATGTGCTGATTGAGTTTTTTTTAAGTTTTTGAAGAGTGCTGACTATACATTAGAAGAGAAATCTGCTGTAAAACATTGAGAGTGTATTGTCAGAAAAAAACAAATGAAAAGTGCTCGGACTCGTTTCTTATGAAGTGACAGCCACACTATACTATTAACCATAGTGCGACCGTACGTTAGCTCACGGAATAACGTACGCGTACTGTACGTACGTTATCGAAAAAAATAACGTACGGTCGCACCTTGTTATTAACTGAGCTACTTATACGTAGAAATAAGTAGAAATAGAGAAGTAAAGAAGACAGTTAAGTAGGCGAAGTAGAGGAAGAATATAGTGACAGTGTGAATTAGCAGAAGAGAGTGTTGACACACAACTTATTAGTTTTTGCATAGAGTAGATAGGTTAAGAAAATTTAAATAATCATTCATGCACCAAATGTTAAATGAAAGAAATCATCAGTTAAAGTTTAGGATCCCTGTAAATACTACCAGAATTTATCTTTTGCCAGAAGGAATAATTATCACCATTTAACAACTAATGAATTAGTTACCACGTCCCTATTAGTGAGGAGAAAGGGCGTTCACAAGCGTAATCATTCTCCGTTGTATTTCACAAGCACTCTAATTTCATGTCCCACCGCTTTAGACCACTTACTGCAGTTTCGATATAAGAGTTTTTACAGGGAGAAAGGTCACTCATCTATGTCATTGGGAAATGACTCAGCAATAGACATATATGAATATTTGGCTGCACTTGATAAAAGAATTAAGTGATAGCGAACGATAAGTAATGATAAACAAAGTAATTAGCAAGTCATGAGCAAATCGATAATCACATGTTTTAAATATTGAATGAAACTGTAGCAACTACGGAGCAGAATGCATTATCAGCCTGTGGGGTTAAACTCCCGACGTGTTAAATTAAAATCTCTCAATTCACCAGTGCCATCCAATGGTAATGGTTGTCCATTTGCTCTGAACAGTTTCAATTCAAAGATATATCGCCTTAAAGACATCATGTTAAAAGTCTAACGTTAATCGCGAATAGCAGTAAAACTAGGTGGTAAGAAGAAGAAGTGAAGTTGGAAAATCCTCTTTCTAATAGTTGGTGAAAGCGAAGGTGGGATACGAAGACCCAATTCTTCCCGTCTTACACGTTCTGCTTGTGTTTTTTTCTCTCTCTAAAGACGCAATTCTTCCTATCTTACACGTCATGCTTTCTCTTCTTTCTCTCTATGAAGACTCACTTCTTGTCTTATATCCATCTGAACGAGAAATGCCACTAGTATCAAAACCTCGTTGTCACGAAGTCACGAGTAAAAGCTGAATAGCACATTACATCTGTCATATTGAGGACCTTGTGACCTAGAAAGGAGCTATGTATGTGTGTATATATATATATGTATATGCCTCCAAGTGTCACATTAAAATGTATTTATACAGCCATCAGAGAGCCGTTTTGAATCAAATGATCAAGAAAATGCCACACCCTGCGGGTTAAACTTTCACACCCAGCCAAATGCTATTGTATTTTAAACAGTGAGCACAGCAGCTCTACATTTTACATTCTAATACCAGTACAAGATGTAAAGAATAATACAAATATAGGGCAGCTATTTCCAAAAATATCTAGTGCGTTATCATCCACTTACCATTCCGTTACACGAGTAGGGCAGCACAAGTGCCATAAACACACAAGAGCATGTCACAAATGTTAAGGCAAAACAGTATATAGTATTACAGTATTAATTCTCAATACAGTATTAATACAATATCCTGCATGTACAGTAACAACACAGACAGTAATGGTTATGGTATTCTCAAACTGTTCCAAGTGCTTTTTAAAGCCATAAACAGGGCACCAGCTAATTGATAAATGCTGCATCGTGTCAGAGGGCAATGAAAATTCAAGTCCGATTCCCAGAACACCAGGGAGACTAAGCACAGGAGCTACAAAGGCAGATTTCGTCAGGGAAGAGGGAGATTGGAAGGATCAGAGTAGGAATTCTTGAAGAGGTGAGACTTTATTTTGAAATGCGAAAACACTAAAAGATGATAGATAAAGGAGCTTGAGGTAGATGATGGTGTGTGAGAAACAATACTGGTGAAAGATCTGGGAATTTGTGGAATTCAGGAGGGAGATCATTCCAGATTCGAGGGTGCAGAGTGGTACATGGTTCAGTCGGAGAACATGAGATGAGAAGTGACTGGGAAAAGAGTGAGATAGGAGAAGGTAAGAGTACGGTGATTGGATGATGATGAAGAGGTCGGGAGGACACTTGGAGTGGGAGTTTTAAAGGGAGTTGTCGGTTAGTGATAGGACTTTGAAGTGGATGTGCTCCAAGATTTTCAGTCAATACGGTGATTTAAAGATGATGTTGATCATGATGATGATAATGATAATGATAATGATAATAATAATAATAATAATAATAATTATTATTATTATTTTTATTATTATTATTATTATAATAATAATAATGATAATGATAATAATAATAATAATGATAATAATAATAATAATAATAATAATAATAATAATAATAATAATAATAATAATAATAATAATAATAATAATATGCGACGATTTATATAGTGACGTTCATCAGCCAAGACTGAAGGAACTGGTGCTGTATTATGAGTTACAAGAAAGCAATGACAGTCGTATGAAAGTTAAAGATAAGTCTTGAGCTGTGACTTGAATGTCTCCAGAGATGGGAAGTGATATGGTCATGCCTGGATAACCTTGTGACACCTCGGGCAAGTGACTTTGTTTGATGATGATGATGATGATGATGATGATGATGATGATGATGATGATGATGATGATGATGATGATGATGATGATTGGCTTTATGCCACCCGGGATGACATGATTGAGGTGGTTTTCCGTTGCCTTCCTCACAGACAGTTGTGGGTGAGCAACGTGTCCAAGGTCGCTACGCAATGGCTTGAGGTAGATTCGAACCTGCGACCCTCCGGTTACAAGGCACAGAACATACCACTACACCACCACGTCCCACATGTATGCAACATCTAAATTAATATTATTATTATTATTATTATTATTATTATTATTATTATTATTATTATTATTATTATTATTATTATTATTGTTTTTGTTGTTATTATTGCTTCTACTATTACTACTACTACTTCTACGACTACTACTACTACTACTACCACTACTAGTTTTAGTTGTAAGCTTACTGTTTTTGTAGTTTTTAGTAATAGTCATTTAGCAGAAACTTTAAGCGCAGAGTAGTAATACATGGAAAAGGCAACAATGATACTAGTTTATATGTGTAGATTTATCATTTCGCTTGTTTGACCGATTGTTTGACCGATATTATATTTAACCTGTAGTTATTTTTCAACCGTAATTAAAATTGGCTGATGAGGTTCAGCTCTTACTAAGGAGATGCACTGGGGAGACACTGCAGTTGCAGTGGGAGCACTGTAAATCACTCACAGCAGGTTTGCTCATGTCTGTCATAAAATGACACTCAGCGAGGAAGACAAGTAGGATAGACAGAGGTCATAAAAGGAGATGGAGGGAGGGATGCGTGAAGGACAGACAGGGTCCACAGAATGGCGTTGGGCAGAGATTCAAAAGTGGAGGTGAGAGAAGACAGGGGCAACAGAGGTTCAAAGAGCGGTGGAAGTTGGACAGACGGGAATTCCCTAAACTGACTACTTTCCGAGCACCAAAACTTAAATAACATGTGCATCAGATGTAGTCATTGACCGAGGCCGATCGCCGACTCTTGAATATGTACAAAGCCAAAGCCTCTCATGAGCTAGGTGTTAGTCGAGAAATTTAACACAAATGCATTTGAATATCCTACCAGTACTCACACCACATCTATCTGACGACTGTCACTGACAAGGAAGGACATACCATATGAATTACTGATTACCTTGCTGTTACATCACAAAAGTGGGATAAATGTCAGAGCGGAAATTTCCAATTTTTGCTTCATAACTTGACACCCTTCAAGCTCCCCTCTCATTGGGGTCTCCGTTGTCACCACGTTCTTTGGCATGGACAATTTCCAAAATAGTTTCTTTGTAATAAGTGGTATAGAAATTTTATTGCAACATTACAGTGATGCACAGTTGCTGTAGAGCCACAACAGCAGGGTATCAGCGCAGGTATAACATAATATGCAAACAGCATAGTGGCATGTAACGGTGTATCGTCCACGTGGCTTTTGTGTGGCGCTGAGAAATTTCGGAGATTTACATTACATTACATTATAGGCTACTGTGGCTGCCGTGACCAGTAGGTTTTTATCAGAACACTGTTCACTTGCAGAGGTAGTCAAAAGACATGTCACTTCCGCCTGAAATCATTTCTAAACTGTCTTTGTACAGAAACAAGTTCCTGATATTTCCCAAATAGCCACCTAGTGAAAGGGCATGTGATCTTCATGGTGCCTGCTAACTACAGTTAACAACTTACTGCCCACTAAGTGGACGACTGTTCAAGCATCTCTGCCTTACACCTCTGAGTTGCTGAGAGTTTGTGACATAAGCAATTTGTCGTTTCTACACAGCACTGTGACTAATGAATGGTCGTTAAACAGAAATCAATACAGATGGAGAATATGAAAAAAGAGCAGTACTTAAACCTAGTCCTAACATGTAGCCATCGGTTTGAAGCGCCACCTTACTGTCTCAACTTCCTGCTGACAATGTATGGTCATTGGTCATTGTGCTGTCACCGCTAAGTTCGCTAGAAGTGCAAGTGGAGCCGAATTCTTGCAACAAATGTTTGACCTGGCGTGGATTTGAAACCCTGACTTTCGACTGGCAGTTCAGTATGATGACCATTAGACCAATGTACACGCATATACAGACTACTAACTATGATGATTCAATTCCAGTCAATTTTCTCGTGACAGTTTGCACAAATGACCATTCAGTCATTACACCAGTCAATCTTTACTGGTCTAATGACTGAATGGTCACACTGCCTACTCGTTGCTAGGAATGTACGCTGGTTTAACGTTGATGTACAAAATTTTTGATGTAAGCAAAAGATAGTCTCTATTGATTCTGACAAGAAATAATAGGCAGAGCCAATTATGGGTTAGCATAAATTTGGGATGTTTTGGTTAAGAAAGTATCAAAGCCAGTCAAAGTCTTAAAACATTTAAAACTAACTGGTATTAAGAGGTGCCTACAGTGTGAAGTGAGGTTCATAATAAGCATCCAAGACAATGATTATTACAAAAGTTTAAATTTTACAATTACCCAGTTCAAACGATATTTACATGCATATTAACATATCATGCAAAGAAGCCACACGGACTTCTCGAATGAAACATGGATTTCTTAAGGATCTATCTAACAGGCGCACATAATCCTTCTGCATTATCCATTAATAAGGACTGCCAGAAATTCCGGTGATGAGGAACTTGTCTCATACACCTGTGTTTACCATAAGCATAGTGCGAATTAACAAAGTAGTCGTGCAGGCTATATGTCATAAGATAGCCTCAAATTTAGTCATGCATGGAATCTGCTAACTGCAGAGGGGATACGAGAATAAAAATTTGTGACTAATGCGACCGTGTGCAGTCCATAGCATGCTCCATATTGGGGCGTATAGGAAGGACTATGAGCGATCGTCCCATGAGCGATCGTCCTAGAACCATAGGATGGACTTCTTACTTGCCAGTGAAATTATTAGCAGAGGCGAACAACCTCATTGCAACTGCAGCATGAAAAGCCACTGCTGGTCTGTTCAAACAGCTGCATCTTAGCTAGACACTTAACACTCCTTTCTGCAATGCATCGACTCGTCAGCAAAGGGAATGCTTCAGAATAACATATCAAAATCTCTTGAAAATCAGACATTCTGTCAAAACGAAGAAGTAGTCGATCTCCAAATACAGTAGACAAAACTGAGTCTAAAAATTTCACTAGGTTGATAGCTCTTAAATTTTGTGGAATGGTCTCATTGGTGTCTTTACATGTGAGAGTCAGCGAGATAGTAAAATATCAAAAGCCAGGGAAGAAAATTCAGGCTAGCAATGAAACATATAAGCAGATGAAAATAGATTTAAAGCAAAATGAAAATAAGAAACAAGAGAAAACAGCAGGGAAGTAACAGTTTCATTACAGGTCACAAAGTACAATTACTCAATGGTCACACAACATAGTTAATTAAAGATTACAAATCTCAATTACCGGTATTCAACACACTCATAAAACCCCACAAGAACGTTGTGTAATGGCTGTCTAAGTTAATACACATTTCATTTATCTTAATGAAATACCGACTCGAGAAACCTAATTTAAATTCCATAGAAAACAAAAGAAACATACCTCCAGGGGGTCCTTCATCAAAAAACTTCTCAATACATCTCTCTCCTATAAAAGGTGTCTTGCACCTGAAAGAGAATGCATTCACATTCACAGTGTTCTGATAATGCACTGCTTGCAACCAAACGTGTAACTGGTGCATTAGAAAAACAATGACATGGCTCTATGGGGTCGAACTTGTAACACGAAGCACACACTCACACACACGTTGCAAGAAAAGAACTTTCTGCTGATTTTAGTGTTATTATTTCTTTATGTCCATCATAAATTTAGGTAACCACAAGTGCTAAGTAAATATGAAGGATGTACTCGCCTAAGGTACCAACGCTATAATGGCGTACAATCAAGCACAAGTTGCACTCTTAACCAAAGTGTACAACTGTACACTTACTTTTCAGGAATCACGTGTAGGCCTACCTCAGTTACTAAAACTTTGTAAGAGTCACAAGTAATCCTTCATGAACATAGGCGCCGACTTTTGCTTTTGTCTCTGGGTGCCAGTCAGGGGCGGATCCAGAAGGTTTATCAAAGTTTTAAAGGACCAACGAAACTTTTTTTTAGGAATTCATCCTCCGAAAAAATGTGACGACCTTTTTTAGGAATACCCCCAAAAATTGAATTTAAGGTCCGAATTTTTCTGGGTGCCAGGCCCCCACTGAACTTTTTCTTTGGGTGCATTGGCACCCAAGGCCCCCAAGAAGTCGGCGCCTATGCTCATGAATGAAAAATTAAGTTAGGAGTGTGTGGGAAGCATATATCTGGAAAATCAGGCCTTGCACCAATTTTTATATTTATTAACTTTTTTAGTCCCGAATTTGAAGAATGCATGACGATTCTTACACGCAGTAGCGACTCTTCACAGGGTCAAGTATATAGCAGGTGCCTTCGTTGAGGCAGTATCCCTTATCTTTATCTGTACACGGACTCGAATGTGGCATTTCTACAAATAAAATTAAAAACTGCATCTATCAGAATCATATGCACACGAATCAGCCTTCAGACATATGAACATAAAATACACTGTTTAAAAATATATGGAGACGAAAGTGGTAGAAGAGTATGACATGTCCTCAGTGAACTAAAGAATTGTTTATTGTTAGATCATATTATTATTATTATTATTATTATTATTATTATTATTATTATTATTATTATTATTATTATTATTATTATTATTATTATTATTATTATTATTATTATTATTATTATTATTATTATTATTATTATTATTATCATTATCATTATCATTATCATTATCATTATCATTATCATTATCATTATCATTATCATTATCATTATCATTATCATTATCATTATCATTATCATTATCATTATTATTATTATTATTATTATTATTATTATTATTATTATTATTATTATTATTATTATTATTATTGATAGAGTAGTTTTATATAGCGCCCCTTCAAGATTGCCTACTCAGGGGCACTCCCAGCCCAACCACGTTCAAATAACGCAGTTTTGAGGACAGTGAGAAATTTTTCAGTTTTCAAGGAAGGGGTCGTGGCTAGTAGAGCTAAGTTCAGGTTTCAAGAAGGACATCCCTATGGGTAATTTTCACATGGGACCGAAACCAGGTTGTCCTCTTGATCCGCAAATCGTTGCGCAACAGTGTCAATGCGCAATTTGGAATTGCAGATTCATTAGCCAAACAAGTGGTAGTTCAATTACAGTTGTACATCAGAGATACGATTCTTAAAATACGCCTACGCATGAAACATGGCACAGAATTCATTAATACTCTTCGGTGTAAACCTATTTACCTTGCTGTGTTTTCGCCTTTTTCGCCTTCGCTAGAGTTTGCAGCTTCACGAAGCAGAATTAGCAAAAACACTGTCATTTATGAGCAGTAATACAACAGTAGGCTAGAATTGAATTAAGGTAACAACCTTTCTAATTATCCGAACATATTTTTGCTTCCAAATTAAATTGTTTTTTTTAAATTAACAATACTTTGGATAATAGTGCAACGCTTTTGTGAGTTATAATCTTAAACTGAGCCATGTTAATTTCTAGGTGCATACATACATGTACATACATGTAGCCTATATGTGGCGGTTACGCCACAAGACTTGAATGAAGGTATATAATAATAGCTATCTTATTTTATTAGTCGATGAGTAGCGCTTTGTAACTGTTCGATTATCGTTATACCCGCAATCACTGAATTTTTTTTACCATATTAACGCTTTAATTTATTACTTAAAATAAAAGAACTCAACTTCCTGTCCAATAATTAATGCCTAAACATAGGGCACCGCTCAATATAACTCGTAGGTCTTTCTGTCTTAGAAACCTTTACTAGAGAAGATGGCAATAGGCGGATGTGTAAGCAAGGAAGCCAGAATGTGTTTCACGTGCTAGGCTATAGCGGCAGACAGATGAATTTAGACTGCCTCACGGTGCATTGAATTTAACGTGGAGTAGCGAGCTGTACAGTGTACACTGCATAAAGTGTGGTAGGCGAGTGTTTCATGATTAATCGAAATTCCGGATTCCAGCGAGTTGCGAAAACATATTTACGGAGAACAGGGCGTCCGAGAAAAGACTAATCAGTGCGATCCAAAGTTACAGCCAAACCAATAACTCTTGGGTGCTGGATTGACTCCACCGAACCGACCGGGCTAGGGCCCATCCTCCTGTTAGATTGCGAGATGATCTGAATACCGATTGTGGGAGTTTACCGGGTTGAGTAGAGCTCGGGGAGAGACCCAGCGTGAGATATGAAGAAAACACAGATCTGTGTAAATTCGGGGTAGTTCGATCAAAAGACTGGTAAGACCGCTCGTGCCGTTCGATTAATACGGAAAAAGACCCACCACGCTGTTTCCGTTCGATGACATCGGGTAACAATTATACCCGTGCAAATTTAAACGCGGGATATGCAAACTATCTTCCCGCATATTTTGTTTGGCTGCCTAACTCAGATCGTAGTTACTCCCGTGGTTTTCGCGCAAAAAATCAGTTCGGGGAAACTATCCAAACAATCCAACCGTGGTCTGTCCTGGTTTGTGGAAGACAGGAAAATTCCGCCAGTGGGAAATGAATACACAGGTCTATGTGAAACAACTGGGTAAAGTTATTGATCGTTACCCCCACTGGTGCCGTTAGTAGAATCGAGTCTGAGTACTCAGAAACACAGAGTCTGTGTGCTTCCGGAAAAAGACACAACCATAACGTTCACTATCGGATTCAGACAGTCGAGCTCATGGGATACTGCGAGTCAGACATTACGAATATTGTAAAGATGAAGTTCGAATAAACCGGGAAGTGATACGCCCGCATTTTTCCAGCTGAAGCTCAGCGGGACAGAGTCCCAAGATGAAGAGCATACGTGTCCAGGTAAAATGTAGAACAAATCAGACCAGAAGATTAACGTAAAAGTTCGGGTCATGTTGTTGGATACATAGGTCGATCCATGTAAGCTTCTCGCAACACACAGCTCTAATAGTCAAGGAGCTAGTTCATTTTTCGAGTGCACTTCAATGTATCCTCAGTTTTACCTCACAGGGTTATTATGGTTAGTCAAAGTTTGTTAAAAATTAGGCTTAGGTCAGAACAAAGGTATGTGCGTGCAGATAGCGGTTATACAGATAGAATCTTACTATCATAGTGCCGTGGAGACCCATACCGGTATCTTTCGAAGCAGAATCTATCAGGCAAACGGAGCGAGAGCCATGTGATGGCTAGACGAGGCGTCGCCCAGTGAACACGTGTTTAGGATTACATGATGTAGAGACTTGTCATTTGCACTCCTTGTCCCTTGAACTCAGATCACGTTTGGAGTTCCATACTAAAGGCGATAGTTCAGGAGTCACGAGATGTAGAATGGTACGTCAAAGTTCAGATCAGGCGGAGAAGAAGAGAAAGCCCAAAGCTAAGAAGGTTAAAAAAGTGAAAGACTACTGCTGGTGAAAGAACGAACCCTGTTCTGAGAAAATTTCATCCTCAGGACGTTGTCCACTAGGGTGGAGTGAAAGTCATAAGAAAAATATTTTTTGAGGATTCTGCAATTGGCAGGGGGTGCAAAACTTGTGTATTGATACTAGTTTTGCTAACGTAAAATATTTTGCCTCTAGGATTATGTTTTGAGGTGCCCCAACTCTGAAAACCTATCCCATTAAAACTGAGAAATTGAAATCTTAAATAATAGACTAGGCTTGGAATTTTAAAATGACCTTGTTGGAAACAAATCATGTAACAATTGCTAATAGGTGTTTCTAGACTAAATTGACCCTTTTGAAAACGAAAATCGTGGTTAGCAAGCTGGATTTTGAACGGTTGCATGGAAAAACAAGATGGCGGCCAAAATGGAGGCCAATATCTTCAAATGGCTATAGGTAAAGTCATGTTTGCAATGGAAACATGATTTCAGAGTCTAAATTAACATTTTTGGGATCAAGGAATGCATTGGAACTAAAGACACATATGTAGCACTGTCAGAAAACAAAATGGCGGACAAAATGGCGGCCAATATCTTCAAATGGCTATAAGTAAAGTCATGTGTATGATGGAAACATGATTTTAGAGTCTAAATTAACATTTTTGGCGTCAAGGAATGCGATGGAATTAAGGACTTATATGTAGCACTGCCAGAAAACAAAATGGCGGACAAGATGGCGGCCAGTCTGGAGTAGTGTTTTCTTGGTTAAAGAATACCAACGAAATAAAATTCTATATGTAGCATCGACGTTATTGCAGTTTAACTGTCATTATCAACAAGAAATTTTTAACAGCCTGTGATTGCAGTTTAACCGTTTTATACATTACGTGTCCAATATTCGTGTTTCATGACTTGACTGATATAGACTAGAGCTATTTCAAGGAGAATTCTGTTAGCGGTTGTAAGCCATCTTGAATGAACTACTGGGACGGGATTTCGATTAGCAACTTCATCAGGGCATTTCCTAGCAGATATAGCTTGACATATAAGACCATTGTTCATGTACAAATACTTCTGATCGATGTTTATTAACACACAGAAAATTGACATGAGCAACTGTTGTAAAGGAAACTAGTGGTATGTTTCCACATGCTTGGTTTGCTTTACCAATTGGACCAGACAACATTCTAGGACCATGTATTACGCTATCGAGTTTCTATAGTAGATGTCTCAACAAACTAGCCACTGCAGCGGTCCCCCTATCTCAATTTCGAGCAAGGGCATAACACCTCCTATATTACCAGTATTCACATTGTGCCATTGCACCCAACAACAAGCAACAAGCAAACGGTTCGTTGTAATTCTTTTTCGGCGGAGTAGATCTGATATTCCTCTTGCTGTACTTTATGGGTTTCCAGCTGATGGGATGACAAGCATATTTCGAATTGGGTTCTGACACAACTGTAATATGCTCATCGGTTATCATTTTCGGATAATACCGTATTCATTTGTTCACTTGAAGTCTAGTTTTGTCTTTCCTTCTATCAAAATATAACCCTGTTAAGGATTCTCGTTCACTACCTTGTTAACCTTTTCTGACTCTCGGTCTCTAGAATTTTACTCCTGTCATTAGCCTGCGATCTGCCATCTTCATGCACTAGTCTAGCAGCTCAGAGATATCGTATATGTCACATTTCCTTTCCACAGTACTCAGAGTTGTTTTGCACCTGCTACTGCTGGACCAAATACTGTTTCATATCGCCTCATGTCATCAGGAACAATTAGGAAGAACTCCATTATGTCAGTACATGTCGAAAGCACTGTTTGAGACAATTCTGAAGGAACACCAACTACTGGAAAGCTACTGGTTTGTATCGTTTTTTGGCTTTTTGGCTGGTATTCTTGCAGTCTACCTTTCAGTCTTCAATATATTTACAAAAGGCTTCACCAAAATAAAATTACAAAAGTGAAAAACATGACACTGCAAGTATACAAAATTCATACCATTAATTGAAAATTTCGGAAATTCGTATTTTTGGGGTGGCCTTGGGGCACCTCAAGAATTTAACCAAATCCAGTATTATTTTACATGCAGACTACTGGGCATAGTAGACAACTTTTGCACACCCTGCCGATTCTGAAATGTAAATTTCATTTTTTCACTCCACCCTATTGTCCACCCAGCGACAACGGGAAAGGCAAAGTCGGATTCTGAGACAGAGTTTTAAAGTGTTACCTCTCTCATGGAACGGCAAACCCTGAACCTCCTCTGACAGTAACGGTCACTATGACCAGAGATAGAGAACAACCATTTGACTTTGAAAGTAGACAAGGCAGCTACTTGCGTTGCTCCACACGTAGAAGAGGGATGAAGTCAACCGCCCTGCGATATGTGCAATGTCCGGGCGCAGTTCGCCACATATAGTATACATACATATTAGTACTTATTTGCACAGTACGATAGGATAACAATGAAAGTATTAAAGTTACCTGGCATGTTTCGTCTGAACAATTGTGCAATGGGCTTCCGAGCGATGGCGATGGAATTGCCACGCAAGCCAAGACGATCCAGAAGATCTGACCAGTAGCCATTGTTGTAATTCAGACGCTGAAGATACGAAGTGAAGCAGATTTGGCACCTTTTAAACTATTCAGAAGGCTTCCATCTGGTCTAAAATTCAGCAACTTAAAATAATCTTTTGAGAAAATTATGTGCAATCTAGAAAGTCGAAGTAGCCTGCGGAGAACTTTTAAGTTCGTCTGCAATGCTAAACAGTTAAAACGATGATGGACGCTCAATATTCGTACCAGAGTATTGACCCAAAACAATCGATTTCATCCTCCTAAAAGAAACAAACGATTCTATTTTATTCAAACAGGCCACGAAATAGTTATTTGTATGCAAACGTAATTTTTGCGATAGAGAAGTATGTACTCCTTTAACCCAATCCCACACGAGTCGGAGTTATAATGGCGACTATTTCTAGTCTCACTAAGACCAATCTTACTAATGAGGAAGAAAGCTAGCTCATTTATGGTTGACACGATAGAAATGAATGTGACAACTAATATTCTAGTTAAGACGAGACTAAGTCGTCATATTACATACACATCTACGAGATTCACCAGAAGACTCATTAACTTAATTACTTAACCTTGGAACTAGTCACAAGATGAAGAGAACTTCGTTATCAAAATGTAAAAGTAATTTAATGATAGGAATGAATTTAAGTTACAAATAATTAAAAATATAATAATAAAATTTAAATGCGAAACCTATAATGAACTGTTTACGAACTATGGCACTTAAATCTCTGCTATTATTATTAACATACCGCAATGTAATAAACTTCTCATACCGAAATCAGAAGAGGGCGGAAACCGTCTAACATATATAGCAATGTTATTTGATAGTGCCTCTCGATTGATGGCGCTTTCTTCTCGACTCGTCGAGACCACAGGAATGATGAGAGGTAACAGGATTTGAAGAAGTGTTCTAGCATGGCAAATCGCATTAATGTTTGAGTTAGGTATTTGTGTGGGATGCAATTCATCTGCTTGGTGGCTGAAGTACGCAGGCTTCCGAAACAGAACGACTTAGAAACTCGGAGGAAAACGCCGGTAGAAACGCACACACCGACAACAAACTGTTCTATGAGATTTACGTATTCACTTGCACCGGTACTAATTTACTTGCTCTGTAAGGATGGAGGGATGAGCTGGCCCACAGGGCCAGACACTAACTAGCACATCCAGAACACCACAAAAAATTAAGTTTGTAGAAATATTGCATTGATTTCAATATCTGCTAATAAGTCAAACCGATTTCAACCATGCAATTGAAAGAAATGTGAACAGCTGTTTCCGGCTTTTAAAGAATCAGCCGTGCTTTATACACTCTAGACTGTGGATATAGGGAATATTTATAAGTACAAAATTTCATCTTGAGACATTGGAGAAACTGGTTTAAAATCGTCTCCTAGGATCGATATTGTATCACGACAAGGAATTGTCAAGGATTCACTTTTAGCCTATACAGTAGAATTGTCTAACTCCAAACTGCGGAAAATCTAATTCACGATGTCAATAGCAAAAGCATTCGTCCTTCAGAGGCGGCTTTAGGAAACGCCCATAAATGGTCCACACTTGCGATGATTTCTTGAGATCAGCTTCGTACACTCTTCAACTTACATTTTCATTTCTGATGGATAATTTTTAACTTCATTAAAGTAGTTGAAGTACTTGTCATAGCATTAACATTAGCAGCAGTAGCAGTGGTAGCAATAGCGGTAGTAGTGGTGGTGGTGGTGGTGGTGGTGGTGGTGGTGGTGGTGGTGGTGGTGGTGGTGGTGGTGGTGGTGGTGGTGGTGGTGGTGGTGGTGGTGGTGGTGGTGGTGGTGGTGGTGGTAGTGTTGATAATAGCAGAATCTATTCTGTAATAGATTCTGTAGCGCCGACCTATAATTGACAACGTAATGACCTGAGGTCGTGAATATCCGAAGACCAGACATTGTCCACCTGGTTTGTCTCGTGCCACCTTGCAGCAGAGATCCGAAGCATGACATCTAGGCACAGTTGGGCGATACTTGGAGGATATTCGTCATAGTTCAGATTGCGCTTCAATTCCTAGTATGTATTTTACGCGCAGTGTGCACATTCTTGTTTTCTTTAAGTTTTAATCTGCTTGGCGTAATCTATTGATGTTGTGTCATTGTCTTTAGCGGCGCTATGCAAATATCACGGTTAAAATTAAATAAACAGCATCGTTACCGGTACAAAGTTAAAGTCAATAATTATATGCAACACAGTGGCCTATGTCGACTGGTAACGTGTGCGACGTGTCTGTATCTCGAAAACACAAGTAAATTATCTTGCGTTAAACGTTCGCCGTGGTTTCTCGCAGCGAGTTAATAATGTGGTCATGACGCAGACGCCATTTGGTTATATGCGCCGTAACTACTGGCATGCAACCAGACATAATATTGCACCATATTGCATTTTGTTCTTCGTATGGGAAGCGAAATTTTGGAGTTCAGTCGACGAATTCCTGGCGGCGAAACCAGCCAATCAGCTTCGAATAATTTGCTGTCTTTGTTTTTCTGTGCTTCACTGAATAGTTTCCTGTCATCAGTTTTTATTTTCGTCTCTCAGTCTCTCTCATTCTCAGTCTCGCTGTTTCGTTCTCTCTCTTTCCAAAGGCACTTCAATCTCACTGTTCAATGGCTTTTACTATATTTCTTTTCTCTTCAATTTATATCCCTGTCTGTCAGTGACTTTGTCACTCTGTCTGTGTCTTTAAATCTCTCCTTTGGTCTTACGCATTCTCACCATTATGCCGAATGCGCACTGTATGGAAGACAGCAGCAAGGTACCTTGGGTATTTGAGGTTCATGCCCTTCAGGCTTCTTGGGAAGACCCAATGAGTTAATTCAACTACGAATGAAAAATGTTCATGGAGAAGTTTTCCTAATCATGATTACGTGCACAAAATTGCAAGTTTATACCAATACTAGTAGTCGTTTTTGTTAGTGTAGCATCGTGCATTTTCCACATACAAGCAAAATATTTACATATTTGGAATGTATTTCTTGGATCTTTGGAGCCATTCATACAAGACATGCATTCTTACGAAGATTTTATATTCTTCATTTTCGTCATTCGATCTTTGTCGTCGTCTTAGATGGCGTCATTTTATGTTATAAAGTTTGTAAAGTGTTAATTGTTGTAATTTTACAATTGAATGTCTTGCGCGACTGCCCATTTTAGCTCCGACGAACAAAGATACACTTGAAATGAACATTAACATCATTCAGAAACTTCCTGAAACATTTCATGTCTACAACAGCGCCGATTCAATCGTTTCTGAAGATCCAGCAGACGAAGCAAATATTATACGCCAGAGTTCCTTCATCAAAAAACACCTTCAGGAATGCCGCCGCATAAATTGGCGCTGAAAGTCGGAGCTACTGTGATGCTTCTTTGATATTTGAATCCAAAGAGAGACTTTGCAATGGAACCCGGTTGCTTATCAAAACGTTTCACAATAATTTTATCACAGCAGAAATTGTTTCTGAATGCAACAGAGGCGATGTTGTTTTTATTCCACAAAATGATTTGGCACCAAATGAAGTAAACCTTCCCAACATCTTGAGACGATGTCAATTTCCAATCATAACTGCTTATACAATTAATATCAACACATCTCAGGGTCAGACATTTGAATATGTAGCGGTGCATCTGAATGGTCCAGAACTTCTCATGGCCAACCTTGCGTTGCTCTATCAAGTTTCAAGAATCCACACGAGTTGAAAGTTTTCATCAAAGAGGGCAATCTTCAAGGAACAACTATAATAATCGTTCTGACGACTATTATGAACGAAAAAGTTTTCACGCAAAATCATTGTTTACAATGAGATTTTCACATATTTTTAAAATATGAAGGTCATAATAAATTTCGCGCACATTGGAAAATGCATTTTCAAAATGTTTCTTAAACCGTGTTAGGACGGGCAATAATCTAGTATTTTGCAAGAATGCTTTACACATAATTTAGTCATTAGTCAAATACCGTACATTTCTTTTGTTATGATTACAATTTTATTTTGTTCTTTTTGCAGGATGCAGAGAGGGAAAGAGAGTCATGGAGCTTCCTATCTCAAGAATTCAGCGAGAACTCAAGCAAATTGTTACTTCTGTATGTTGGATCCTGGCAAGAACGCACCTGCGATCACGTATCTGGACTTTCCTTCATCCTCCGCCGCGGTGCCACACTGCCAAGAGGATCCCGTACCCACTCCTCCAAAGCAAAAAGCAGCCTTTCTCAGACGAGAGCAGTAAGCAGAGAACGCTTGAGCATGTAATTGAATCTGCCGACTGCATATTACGCACAGATTTGAGTAAAATGATGACGTCATAAACGTGGCAAAAACTTTATTATTACGTTCGCACAGCAGTTTAAAATAAGTCGCAGCTAAATTGAAAAGTTTCTACTTTGCTACTTATATATCGGCGTTGATACTGCTGATTATTACGCGACAAAAGTCGTTTAAACTCCTGATAGATTCTGGATTCTCTAATGGTGAAAATAGGCAGAATCATGAATGAAATTCTTATGCTTTAATCGCATTAACATTGTTTAACTTTGAACTTTGTGTCTTACGACGTTGTAGTATTCTTAAAGTGCTACTCTTGGTAGGCCTATGTCCCAAAAAGAATCATGAATGAAATTCTTATGCTTTAATCGCATTAACATTGCTTAACTTTGAACTTTGTGTCTTATGACGTTGTAGTATTCTTAAGGTGCTACTCTTAGTATGTCCCAAATTGCTGAACATGCCAATAAAATAATCTACTAACATTTAATCGTCTTCGGTCCAAACTGTAGCGCTTTAAACATTCTTATCCAGATTCATTCCTTTGACAGCACACCGAATAAAATATTATATCCAAGACAACATACACATCTTACGCAAGTGCATCATAGCGACAGCCGTACAGGCAGACAGAGAGAAACACACATAGGCTGATAGACCGAAAGTTGATATAGGTGGAGGTAGACAGAGAGGTTGTTAAAGACAGAGAAAAGAGAGCAGAGAGATGGACAATGGACAGTTAGACAGTCAGACAGTGTCCAACAGACGTGCATGCTCAGTAATAATCATTCAGTCAATATATCGATGAATAAATAAATCAATTATTAAAATTGCCAATCAATCACTCAATCAGTTACTCAGTCAGTCGACCAATCAATCCGGAAACGTTGAGTGGCATTAGAAACTCGTTGTTTTTGTGTAATGGCTTTATTGACAAGTCTAAGGTCTCCTTGGGTATCACAGGATAAGAGCAGTATCCAGAGAGTTGAGATGTCTCCAGAATACAAATGGCATTCAACATTTCTTAGCACTTCATTACATTTTATAACGATACATATTACGCCCTGTGTTCCACTCTAAATGCAACATATACAAATGAAAAGGCCTGTTAAGCGCAACTTTCTTGTTGGGTCAGGGTTAACTGCACCCCGGTTTCCAGTTGGCCTGCTCGAGTCTCTCTCCGATCATCTCCCCGTGGCCACTTGATTGTTCTTCGGATGCGATCTGCTACGGCCCAGTTTCGTAGATTAGTGATTGTGGGCCCCTACAGTTGGAACCGCCTGCCTCAGGCCCTTAAGCTTGACCTCCTCGCTCTCTCTCTCTGTCTGTCTCTGTCTCTGTCTCTGTCTCTGTCTGTCTGTCTCTCTGTCTCTCTGTCTCTGTCTGTCTCTGTCTCTCTCTCTGTCTGTCTCTGTCTCTGTCTCTGTCTCTGTCTTTGTCTCTGTCTCTGTCTGTCTGTCTCTCTGTCTCTGTCTTTGTCTCTGTCTCTGTCTGTCTGTCTCTCTGTCTCTGTCTCTGTCTCTGTTTCTCTGTCTGTCTCTCTCTGTCTGTCTCTGTCCCTGTCTCTGTCTCTGTCTCTGTCTCTCTCTCTGTCTCTGTCTGTCTCTGTCTCTGTCTCCTTCTCTGTCTTTGTCTCTGTCTCTGTCTCTGTCTCTGTCTCTGTTGTCTGTCTGTCTGTCTGTGTTTCTGTCTGTGTCTCTGTCTGTCTGTCTGTCTGTCTGTCTGTCTGTCTGTCTGTCTGTCTGTCTGTCTGTCTGTCTGTCTGTCTGTCTCTCTCTCTCTCTCTCTCTCTCTCTCTCTCTCTCTCCTGTACTGTTCTGCAAACGTCTGAAAGCATTTCTCTTTGTCAGTAAAGACACTGACAAAGGTCGGGAGCGCCCCCATAATGAGTGGCGCTATGTAAATTCTCGATTACAAATACAATTATAATTATCTAGAGCCGTTCTCATGTCCATGTCTTGTTCTTTAGGATCTTGTATCACGTTTCCATCCATGCCTTTGTTTGTCTTCCTCGAGTTCGTGTTCCTCCACGTGGAAATATAATGTCCTAACCGGTAATCTCTTGTCGTCCATTCGTGTTACATGCCAGAGACATGACAATCTTCTTTTTCTGATCTTGTCAACCAGTGTTTTCTTCTGTCCCAACTCCTTCCGGTTTACCCTATTTCGAATTGTTAATCCATCTGGTCTTTCCCGATAATGTTCTTAGCCAGCCCATTTCCGCCACTATAATCCTCTTTTCTTCTTCCTCCCGTAAGCACCAACACTGAGATCCATACATCAGTACTGGACCGACAAATGTCCTATACAGTTTTGTTATTGCTCTTATTCATACGCTGCTCGTCTTCCACATCCTACTCAATCTGCCAAACATCGTTGCCGCCAAACCAATCCCGCGTTAAATATCCTTTGTACGTTGGCCATTTATTCATAGATTTAAATAGCGCCTTTTCAAGAGAACTACTCAGAGGCGCTCCCTATGTACTCCAGCACGGCCAAAATGATCAGTTTTCAGGTGGGTATAGACAGTGGCAGAGGAAGAACTAGGACGTAAGCGCAGCTCAGGCCGGAGGCCGTTCCATATGGTCCAGCAAACCACCGAGAAGACGCGGGTTTGCATAATTGCAGTAAGGCAAACGGGACTGACAGCATCAGCTTCCCCGCCGAGTGGAGGACGCGAGCAGTCCGAGTTTCTCTAAGACAGAGCTAAGTATGATACGGTTACTGTGTAGTGATCTTAAGAGAGTTTTTCACGCAAAACTGCTCAGTGTCATTGATTTATGTTTGATTTTCTTGAAATGGCGCAATATAAGTGTCTAACTACACTTGAAATCACGTGACGTACGACTCTTGTAACTTTGGCAGAAACTGCACCAAATTGCGAAGCGAATTTCAAGTCGGATGACTCTCTGAGGAACGAGGATCGAAGCTCGATGAGGTGTACTGTCGCCTACTGTACAGAGGAAACATAGCCCCAGTTATGCAGCTTCCTTGAAGATCGCGTCTGCGTTTCCCTGCCAGCTCAGCAGTACGTAGTGCTGAACCCCGTATAAGACCTTGTGGTAATCATCGCAGGTGCTGAATATATTGTATTGTATTGTATATGCGCATTTATAAAGCGCCTCTCGCGGTATAGACCATTCAGAGGCGCTCGAATTGAATATATGTCTTAGAGAGATACTAAATGAAAATGGACCGATAGAAACAAACCTAGCTACCACCACCTGTCGCCGGGCCTCAAAGCCGAGATTCCCGGCCTCGTTCGCCGTGGTTGTTTCTTTCTGTCAACACATGTTTAAACCTTCGGCCTTGGAGAAGTTTCGTCTTCTACCAGTATGCCCTCTCTGAACGGTTCTCTTTACTAGAGGCGCTTTATAAATGTTTAAATACAATACAATCTTCGGAACGAGAAGACACCACTACAAAAGGGAGGTCAATATAGGTCATAATAAATATTGAAATCAGTTAATAAGTGCTGGTCTAAGTAGGTTGGATAGGCTTCTTGATCAATCAATTTACTATTAGACATTATTGATTTGTCTGGACTGTTACATATACATATTGACTTGATTACAATATTCAAAATGCTTTCATTGTTGCCTTCGGTTGATTTGCCTATACAGTTTACTTACAATACAATACAACTAAAAATTTATAGCGCGCTTCAACAAGACAAGTCTTGCACAGAAGCGCGTTGCGCTACATTTCTAGTCATAGT
Organism: Allolobophora icterica; assembly: GCA_963556255.1. NCBI lineage: Eukaryota > Metazoa > Annelida > Clitellata > Crassiclitellata > Lumbricidae > Allolobophora > Allolobophora icterica. The sequence continues at coordinate 28,344,963 of OY744604.1, forward strand.
ACAATGTGAATAGGTGAGTTTTTAGTTTAGATTTGAATTGTGCTACAGATGCGCATTGACGGACTGTAGTTGGAAGACTGTTCCATTCTATAGGTCCTGTTACTTGAACTCAGTAACTAATGATGGAGGCGTGGACTGATTACAAGTAACTGGACGTTAAGATCAGTATGAATTCCAAAGGTTAGAATTGGAAATAAGACAGGCTTAGAGACCAAATAAGGAGTAAAGGTCAAACTCTCTTCTCGCCCGTTGTGTTGTTGGCCAGGATGATCACGCTTGATCACGATGTGCTGGTCCGGTACTTGTATGGGCTGTCCGAGCTCGAGGGTGGTAGCAGACGCGCCACCTAACCTAACTGGTCGCTTACCATCCACGCTATTTCGAATATTGTCCATCAGGCTGAGCAGCCAGCGTTGTACCATTTGGTGGACAAACCTGGCGGCTGTGAGCAGCCACCCGATACAATACTCAGCTGTCGTTGAGCTCGTCCAGATACTCCGCTGTTTCCGCGGTTATTTGGAATTGGGTCCTAGCGCCGTATGCCATCGCTCTAATCCCATCAGTCTCTATCCACTTTTTGTGTTAACCGGGAGAGGCTGGCCAAAACCATCTGGCGGTCGTGGCTTGGAAGTACAACTTATATGTTTCGCACCTCTCTCTTCTCGAACAGGCATTGCATATACGGCGAGTGGTGAAGATGATTCACAACCGCCCTTTGATCGCCCTTTCCTGTTATGATCTCTTCTCCGCCCGCTTTCGTGATGGAGCACATCTTAAGACGCAGACCCATGAACTTGGCCAATGGGACGCCACTACACTCGTCCTTGAACTTGTCCACGACCTTCTTGTTCTCCATGCTGTGGTAGGGGCTATCCTTGGAATACTATTTGAAGTCGTGATCGAGAGCAAGATACTCAAGATGTCTTCACCAGCTTCACTTAAATGCTTAAAGACTTTTCTATTTGCAGGAGCCTTTACGTTAAGAGCGCCTCTGAATAATTCTGCTGCGAGGAGCGCTTTACAAGATTTTATATTACATTACATTACATTGTGTCGTTCTGCTCGCCCTCTGGCGACAGCGCGCCCTGTTGTAAGGCATTGGGTGACTGGACAAAGCGTGCGGGATTTGAACCCGGATCAGTGTGTGACTTAATTCTTGCCTCTGCACCACCTGTGTCAGGCGCTATATGTTTCACTGGTACCAAGGATGGATCTTGACATATGTCTGCGTGTATGATAGGTTCATCTGTCCTTACAACAGTATTTTCGGCGGGAAGTTCCCGCCTAAACGACCAACTTCCCGCGCTAGCGGAGACATGCTAGTTCCTAGTTGCGACATGCAATTTTCTAATTTCTCTTGGCGCAACATAAACCCTCTCATCATTTCACACAATTCAACAACTTCACCTGTAGAAATGGCAGCTGAACTCGCTGTCATCATTTTATTTATATTTCAAAGGGATTAATGCTTATTAGAATTTAAGTTGAATTAAAATCAGTTATTACGGTTAATTGTCAATGTTCTCTAATCTGCGAATAAAGAATTAAAAACTACACGCTCGTGTAATGACTGTCACACAGATACATTTGCGAATACATGAAGTCAGTTTCTGTTTCTCTTTATCAGAAGAATCCTTATTTAACTTATCTTAACTTTACACTTTATCCAGAATTCGATAATAGCGCTGAACAATTTCTTACATAGGCCTATAGCAACTTAAATTACCGATCCATAATCGATGCCAAACTACCATCAAAACGACTGGAATCGATACTCAACCTTCGATACCGAAAAGTTCGATGATTCACGATTATGTTCCGATCAATCACACAACTTCGATTCGTCAAATGATCTTTGCAGACCCAGATAAAAACATCAAACGATTAAAATTTCACCAACACCTCCAACGGTGGCGTAAACAACACAGAAAACTGCGCAACTGGCCTGCACTACACACAAGCGCACACTCGACACACACTCTCGCTCAAAGTACACTGGCGCGTAGAAGTCAAGCCTCACTGTTTTATAGACCTTTCACTTTGCGCCAAAAATTCCCGGGCATTTCTGACCAATGGGAAGCCTCCATTCTGTCAGGCGCACACAGCGATCTACCGCGCTAGTTCAATATTGGTGGTCTATTATTAGAATTAATGAGATGCGACAATATGCTAATTACTCTGTTGGCTTGGCAGGCATCTATGTTGCGCTACCCATTCATTTACACACATATTATATAAATTGACGTTCGTCACAACATTACCACACGGAGAAAGGTTTCACCAGGACATGGCCACAATGAAAAACGGTTTCAGGGCAACTGGAATAAATCAATGTTGGCTGACTACTGTTGGACACAGCAACGGGATGCAATGGATACTGATTAGAAACAAAATTGAACATCAAAACATTTTAGGCCTGTGAAACTTATGCTGCATCTCATATACATTTTGCTACTTCAGTATATAATTGCATAGTCAACAAACTCTAATTTCACGTTTCTCAAAACCCTTGCGTGATACAGTCAATCTAAAATTACATTTCTGTTCATTGTGGAGGGCCCAATCATTCCTCAGCACCCAAACCTTTTTAGGAAGCGAATTTTTTAAAATTCATTGCTCAGTGTTCTGGCATACGGTACCTCTCAGTTTTTCATCTAGAACGTCTTCCAGGTTGATACGAAGCGGTAGGGTTGGGGCTGGGATGGGTGCCTTCCGTGGGCCTAAAGTTGGGAGAAAGAGTCGTGGGGATGGTTGTGGAGTTGGCATGTTCCGTGAGGCTGGTAGTAGTCGTGGCTGCCTTTGAGCAGGTACCGGTTACAGGCGCCGTGGGTCTGATACCGGCCTTGGATATCAACGATGAGCGCCGTGGGGCTTTCACTGGGTGATGAAAAGCCGCTAGGCCATCGGCATATGTTTGTGGGGTATAACCCTCCGTTGTAATGGATTTGTAGCTTACTGAATCGTCCATAGCTCATTGCTAGTGTCTTTAACCAGGTAGTTCCTTTAATTAAGAATGGGGGACGGGTTAAGCTACTCGAGTATGACAGATGATAGCCTTCTCCACACGTCTCTAAACTCGCGTTGTCGTTTTCGCCACATCTTTCGGTACAATATCCACACTTCATAGAGAAAACTAGCTTGTCTTTATGGTCTTCCCGCATTTGTAACTTTCTCTCGTTGCGCCACCATTCGGCTGCTGAAATATGTGAATATAACAGTGCTGTCCAATGCATCTACGAGAACAACGGACTGCGTTGCCTGTAAGAAGCCAGCCGTAGGAGTTTTTCCAGTCATAACGTATTTATATATGCACAACCTATTCTTTACTTTAAATTGTGTATCTGATGCATGATAAGATTTTGTTTGATGGTATAGTGGCCGACAAATGAGCGCAACGATAACAACTCCGACAAACTCGCGCAAGACAAAAGCGCGGAAATTTAGAATATTATACCCATTGTTTATTATTAATGGTCAGTAGAGAATTGCCTAACTTGATAGCAACTTGGGCTATACCTAGATGTAGGTATGTTACAACCATAGACACCTGCTAGTGAAACCGAATTAGGGCTGCATTATCGAGAAGACTTTAAATAACTTATTTGCGTAAGATCCATTAATTTTCTTTCATGTTTTTTCTCATTTTAAAACTTTGATGTTTTCTCGCCTGTTAGTGCATCAAGGAATCTCGCAGTCTATTCCTTAATGTATTGTGTCTTAAATTATTTTTTTCATGTCTTCTCGATTTGATCCATGATTGCAATCCTGCTGGCTTAGTTCTTGTATGCATATATAGGACACAATTTCATTAACTTCGCAAAATGTTTACATATAAAAGTGGTTTTATTTTAATAAGAGCACTACATATGAAAAACATTACTGGATGAATTTACACGGCTATTTCTAGTATATTTTACACGGTTATTTATAGTATTGTGGCGAACGCGCGGGGTTTCTACGGTGGTGGTAATACTCCTCTCCTACTCTCTTCCTTGCATCCAACTTACCAGGGCCGAGTGACAAGGAAGGTAGGTTTCGCCAGGTGGAGTGATGATGATGATGTTCGTTAATGTCTGCTGGGTAAGGCCTTCGTGATATTCGGAGGACTTTCTTAAGGGCATCGATCGACACAAATAAACAAGATGGCGGCGACGAAGAAACAACTCAGTCTGTTCGAATATTCTATTGGAAAGTTCCTTCTTAACAAGGTTCACCTCCACAGTTCAAGTACATCACTGTCTGAGGCCATAAAGAACACTGGCAACGCCATTTAGGCCCTACTGCTATTCAACTAATCAGTCAGCGATTACAGAAAACTAATGGTGAAATTCACCAACCTTGCGACATAGCGTACAATCGTAAATCAGAGTAACGTCCTTTCGATCGCAACAGAAAACACTTCGTAAGTTCACCAGGCAACGCCGAAATCTAACCTTAACTTACGCCTAAACTGCTACATATGAGCTCACTAACTAGCGACGGTTCTCCCAGCAGTCGAAAAGCACACAAGAACTCCACTTACGCCTAAAATGCTACATATGAGCTCACTCGCCAGCGACACTTCCCCTAGCAGTCCAAATGCGCAACTCTCTTAAATTGCTACATATGAGCTCACACGCCAGCGACAGTTCCCCTTGCCGTCAAAAGCACAACTCTTTCTCTTCACTCCCAAGGTCCTCTTTATATAGGCCTCGGACCCCCTAGGTACCTGTGCGGTACCCTAGGACCTGTGTGGACCATGGGACCTGTGCGGTACATAGGTACCCGTGCGGTACATAGGTACCTGTGCGGACCCCTAGGACCTGTGCGGTACCTAGGTACCTCTGCGGTACCGCCTAGCCGCGCGCGCTTTCGCCGCAGGCCAATAAGCCAAATATATTTATGCACGGAAGATTGTATGTCCATTACTAAATATATACAAGCATAGTTCATGCGCTTGCGAGTTCACTCAGGCACCAACAGAAAGAGGGAATTTCCCTATTGAATTACGCTATATCCCTCAGCACTCAATAACCCGTAAAGCTTCACAATACAAACAAATGCTTAGTCTAGTCAGAACCGAAAAGAACAGCATAAATACAGGAGCGAAGCCCCAAATTCGCGACAGTATTTTAGTATATTTTTGTGCGCTTCAACTATTATGTTGTCCTGCTCGCTTTCGTCTGCGCGCATTTGTTACTGCGCGCATTTGTCGGGTCACCATGCACTTGCATATACTGCACGTGACCTATTCCTTATTTTGAGTACCTGATGCACTATAAGATTATTGGGATGGTAGTAGAATTATTTGTCGATGCCAGACTGTTTTCAAAACACTGCTAGTAGGATTGGCTTTTATGCCCGGATTGGTATAAAACAAAGGAGAATTACATAGCGCCAGGTTGAAGCGAAGCTCTATGTCACATCTTCTGGAGTACGCTTTAACCGTCCAAGACTGAATTAGGCTGAGCAGATACTTAGTTGGTGGGCTAAGTACGATAATTCAAAGAGACCGTCAGCTACATGTACCCTTTGGAACTGATTCCATTTTTCACATCTCCATCTATTCTGTGGTCGGACCAGGAGTTAAAGTGGCGGTTGGAACGGTGGGAACAGCGTTCCCACTGCTCTTGAAATTCTTTGCTTGCGTTCCCACTGCTGACGCATGCGTTCCAATGAAACTCTCCTTTGGCGTTCCCACTGCTCACCCAAACCACTTTAACCACTGGTCGGACCATCCTCATTAAATAATTTGACTACAACATGTGACATGGACTTCGAGGCATCTTATCCAGAAGGGCTTGCATATCATTTTGTGCGATTGTGGTTTCATTTGGGCAGGAAAAGAGCGCATTAAGGGGCTTCTTTAATAATGATGCTATACAAACTTAGGATTAATACTTCTTTGTTATTTATATGTACTCAGGCATCAATGAGAAACAATCAATTACGACGACAGTAACTTGCAAGTCAGATGTTATTGTTCACATTTCTGAATGCCTTTTAATGAGGCCAAGTTTTCCGGCATTCTGTTTGAGCACTGTTTAAGGGTTTTCGAAAAACAGTCCACAAAGTCAAGATTCCAGGCGGCTTCTTGATGCTCGTAGACGGCGACACACCATCCGCAAAATATCTGTCGCAGCGCGATTTTGCGACGCATTATCCAGGAATAATTGCACCAAATAACTTTATGGCATCTTGGACCGTGTCCAACAACCCCATGAACGCCATTCGTCTAAAACCTAAAACATTAACAAATAGCTGTCGCAGCGCAATATCCGACGCATTATCCAAGTATTGTAGCTAATGGTTGTGTGATCATCTCCAACCATCCCCCAAAATCTAAAACATTGACCTTTTAGAACAGCGATATTGTGAGGGAATCCATTATTGATTACTTTGCTTTGTAGCGGTGTCGTATATATATATATATACATATATATACATATATTTATACATGTATATAATGTGTATATATTTTACGCTGGGCTGGACGTTGAGCAGGTGACAGGCCGACGGTTGATCTTGTACATAAGTTATAATTAGTTCCTTGTTCAGGCGCGTACGAGGCACACATGCAGTGCGCGAAAGAATTTGCTGATAGAGTTTGTTTTAAGTTTTTGAAGAGTGCTGACATTACAATATAAGAGAAATCTGTTGTAAATCATCGAGAATGAATTGCAAGAAAAAAAAACAGTTGAAAAGTGTTCGGGCTCTTTCTTATGAAGTGACAGTCACGCTATACTATAAATTGAGCTACTTATACGTAGTAATGGAGAAGTAAAGAAGACAGTTAAGTAGGCGAAGTAGAGGAAGAATATTGTGACAGAGTGAAGTAGCAAGAAGAGAGTGTTGACACGCAGCTTATCTAGTGAGTAGATAGGTTAAGACAATTTAAATAATTGTTCAAGAACAAAATGTTAAATAAAACAAATCATCAGTTGAAGATAAGCAGCTCTGTACATACCTCAACAATTTATCTTTGGCTAGAAGGAATTATCATCATTTAGAAACTAATGAATTAGTAACCATAGCCCCTATAGTGAGAAGAAGAGGCGTTCACAGGCGGATATCATTTTCCGTTTGTATTTCGCTAGTGGTAAGTTCCTGGCCAGGGCTCTAATTTCTTGTCCCACTGCCTTAGACCACTTATTGCAGTTTCCAAATAAATTTACACGGAAGAAGACCATTCATCTATGTCCAAGGATGTCCTGAAAAAGTTGTGTGGGCACTGGGCAGCTTAGGTATCTGAATGAAGAGCTGACAGCATTAGCCTTCTTTGACCGAGGTGTCGATGTAGTCGAGAAAAGGCAATGGCTGAAGGACTCAGTCAAGAAGGAAAGGATGATCATCCGAAGCGTATTTCTCTGGACCATTCCAAGATTCCAGAATTATATAAGAATACGCGATTTCGTGACCGCTAACACGCACAATATCTTCCAGATTCTTGACCTACCAGATTCCTTCCTGAAAGATCCTGCAAGTCCGACTCATAAATCCTGATTATCATCTAGTAGAAGATGTTGTTCAGGAGCTTCGTGTTGTCAACGATACTGCAGAACGAGGGTGACACCGACGCAAGGTTTGGTTTCGCTCCAAAATATTTATGTGACTTAATTCATCGCCCTCACTCTGCTGCTTCTCTTCGTCCTCTTCGTTCATCTGACCGTTTTGACCTCCTCGTTCCCCGTGTCAGGCCTTCTCTGGCTCAATCTAGGTATTTTGCCTCCATTGGTCCTGCTCTTTGGAATGAGCTTCCTCCGTTCGTTCCTTCTTCTATTCTCTCGGGTAACGTCTCTTCCTCTCGCACTGGGAGCGCTTCTGAATGGCCCTCCCGCTAGAAGCGCTTTATAAATATCAAAATACGATACAATACAATACAAGAATACAGCAATCACTCTTATTCCTATTATTTCCAAACTATTTGAATGTATTATTTTAAGGATATGTGCAGACTGTTTTGAGTCCGATGAGTTCAGTTTTAGTTCAAACAAGGAGTGGAGTGTGCCAAAGCATTATTCCTCGAATAATATTTATGTTGATAGGGGCAACACTGTATTCACAGCAGCTCTGGATATTAGCAAGGCTTATGACACTGTTAATCATTGTAAGCTGTATTCCAGCCTTCTAAGGATTTGGTCAGTATCCTGGTAGATTGGAATAGTAAACTAGAGGTGGCAATACTTTGGATTGGTAGTAGCCTACGTCTAAGTAGTTTGCAGTTATGAGCGGTGTACGGGAGAGGAGTCCCCTGTCTCCTTCGTTGTTTAATGACTTTTAATAAGTTTACTGTGGAGTTAAGAGCAACTGGTGTAGGTTGTTGCAGTAACAAGTCCTGGTTGGGATGCGTCATGTATGCAAATGATATTATTTTTGCTATCCGCATCGATAGTTGGGCTTCAAGCCTTATTAGATAAATGCGGTGTTGTCAGTAGTCAGTTACGCTTAACATTTAAGTGTAACAAATCTTGGTGCATAGAAATCGGTCCTTGATGCAACGCTGATATGCTTCTATGTAAAAAATGTTTGGTGGACCGAGCAGGTGAAATATTTGGGAGTTTTTTTGTACTGGTAGTAAATTGGATAATATAATGCGCAATTTCAACGCTTCTAGCGATAATATTTTCAATAACTCTTCGGGTTTGTCGAAGATATAAAGCAGCTTCACCTGCAGCAGACATATAGCTTTATAAGATATGTCTTAAGATATGGCTCGGTAGCAATGAGGTTTTCTCAGTCTCTGCTCAGTAAACTAAACGCTTCCTGGAATAATGTGCATCGTATACTATTTGGTGTCCATAAATGGAAATTAGTACGAGAATTTATTGTAGATCTAGGAAGTTTGGACTTCTATGAGAGTTATTGCCACGTTTAAACTAAAAAAGACACGTCTCTTTCACTTGAAATCATTTCTAAACTGTCTTTGTACAGGAAAAAATTCCTGATATTTCCAAAATATCCACCTAGTGACAGGGAATATGACCTTCATGGTGCCTGCTAACAACAGATAACAACTTACTGCCCACTAGGTGGACGACTGTTTAAGCATTTCTGCCTTTCACCTCTGAGTTGCTGAGAGTTTGTGACATAGGCAACTTGTTGTTTCTACACAGCACAGTGACTAAGGAGCGGTCGTTAAACAGAAATCAATACAGATGGAAAATATGAAAAAAGATCAGTCCTTAAACCTAGCCATAACATGTAGCCATCGGTTTGAAGCGCCACCTTGCTGTCTCAACTTCCTGCTGACAATGTATGGTCATTGTACTGTCACCGCTTAGTTCGCTAGGAGTGCCAGTGGAGCCGAATTCTTGCAACAGATTTTTGACTAGGCGTGAATTTGAAACCCTGACTTTCGACTGACAGCAGCATGCTAACCATTAGACCATTCCTGCCAATTATCGTGTGACATAGTTTGCACAAAGAAGAATGACCGGTGTAATGACTGAATGGTCACACTGCCTAGTCGTGGCTAGGAATGTACGTTGGTTTAACGTTGATGTACACAACTTTCTGGTCTAAGTAAAAGATAATCTCTAGTGATACTGACAAGAAAGTAATAGGCACACCCAATTATGGGTTAGCATTTGGGGTGTTTGGTTAAGAAAGGATCAAAGTCAGTCAAAAGTCTTAAAAATTTAAAACTAACTGGTATTAAGAGGTGCCTACAGCGTGAAGTGAAGTTTATAAGAAGCATGAAAGACAATGATTATTTAAAAAAAGTTCCAACATTACAATTATCCAGTTCAAAAAATGTTTATATTGGCATCTCATGATAAGAAGCCACACGGACTTCTCTAATAAAAACATGGATTTCTTAAGTTACCGGTACCATCAAACATGCTCACATATTCTTTGAACATTATCCATGATTGAGTACTGCTGGAAATTCCGGTGATGAGGAACTTGTCTCATGCACCTGTGTTTACCATAAGCAAAGTGCAAATTAACAAAGTAGTCGTGCAGGTTATATGTCATAAGATAGCCTCAAATTTAGTCATGCATGGAATCTGCTTACTGTACAGCGGAAACGACATGTCAACAAGTACAATTATTCAAAGGTCACACAAAATAATTGATTAAAGATTACAAAGCTCAATTACCGATATTCAATACACTCATAAAACCCCACAAGAACTTTGGGTAAGGGTTTCCTACAGAGGTGCAAAATAAGTAAACACACAATGATGCTCATTTCCTTTAACTTAGTGAAATACCGACTTGGGAGACCTAATTTACATTCCATAAAAAACAAAAAAAACATACCTACAGTTACACCCAACTTTTTCGAAGATGAACATCTCCGTGCGTCAGAAGGTTCTTTGCAACTGAAACAAAATGCACTCACATTCACAGCTGTTCAGACAATGCACTGTTCGCAGCCACAGGTGTAACTGGTGCATTATAAAAACAATAATTACAAAACTTTATGTGGTCGAATTGCAACACGTAACACAAACATTGCAAGAAAAGAAGTTTCTGCTCACTGATTTTACTGTTACTATTTCTTTACATCATAAATTTAGATTGCACCATTAGCCAGTAACAAGAAACACTTAGAAGTGCTAAGTTAATATGAAGGATGTACTCGCCTAAGGTACCAACACCATAATGTAGTATCTCAGAGCAGGTTTAAAATCAGGCACAAGGTGTACAACTGTACACTTAACCAAAGTGTACACTTACTTTTCAGGGATCACGTGTACCTCAGTTACAAAAACTTTGTTACAGTTACAAGTGATCCCACATGAATGAAAAATTAGGTTAGGAGTATGTTGGAAGCACATTATCTGGAAAATAAGGCATTGTCCCAATTTTTTATAAATTTTTAACTTTGTTAGTCCCTAATTTGAAAAATGCTCAATGGCGTCATGGTTCTTACTCGCAGAAGCGCCAGCCGGGGTGAGCTTTACTTCTTTTGCAAGTGCTCCCGTTGAGGCAGAAACCCTGATCTTCATCTGTACACGGAACGAAAGGGGGCTTCCTCAGATCTACAAATCAAATTAAAACTGCATCCATCAGTATCATATGCACATGAATCAACCTTCAGATATATGAATACACTGTCTAAAAATAAATGGAGATGAAAGTGGTACAAAAGAATGACATGTCCTCAGTGAATATTATTATTATTATTATTATTATTATTATTATTATTATTATTATTATTATTATTATTATTATTATTATTATTATTATTATTATTATTATTATTATTATTATTATTATTATTATTATTATTATTATTATTATTATTATTATTATTATTATTTTAAATAAAATTGCCCGAGGTAGGGAGAATCCCTCACGCTCTTAGAAGCAATGCCGAAGAATTACTGTTGCTACTGGGGCTCGTGGTCCTCGTTCCCGGTGTTGTGCATGAATGTGGCTCTGAATGAAATTGCATTGTAACGTTGTGTGCAGATTGAAAGGCGCTGCAATAAACGTGCGGTCTCCCGTGGGTCGCCGGTAGCGGTAGTCTTCCTACGCCCCAGTTCTGTTAGGCATTCACAGCCAGTGGTGGACTGGAGTGTCAAAGCGGCCCGGGAAAAAAATCAAAGCGGCCCTATCCGACATTTATTTTTCTTGGGGATTTGTTTTCAGCCAAGGTAACAGGTAACTTTACAACGGGATAGTCATAACACAACGATGAATCGAAAACCTAATTTACATCAGACATAAAAAATTAAGAATGCATTTAATGTTATAAATCGATTTATCATGACCCACCAAAATGATGGTTTTTGTATAAGCAACTTCTTAAGCTGGGTGCCATGTCAGACACATGATCTATAATTGTGTCATTATATAGTTCACTTAAGACATCGGTTTCTACCGACATGAGCAAAAATGCTTCAAAAGATTTGTAGAAGACAACGAACTTAGCAAGCGATTTTTAATGTACTTCAGTTTTGAGAAAGATCTCTCACACGCTACTTGGGTAGAGGACAGAGTCAGTAAGAGGCCATTCATATAGTACGTAAGCAAAAATCTGGAAAAATTGGACCCTTCTCTTCCCTGTACGCACACGTACTTTTTCCCACCCCACCTGCTTACGTAAGCTTGACGCACCTCGCCCTCTAAGACCAGCTGCAGAATGTGTCGGTACGACAGGTCCAGGCAGCGGCTGTCTGTACTTTAGGCCAGATTGAAGGACGAGTGATCCATGAACTCACTGCTGAGCTGTGTGATAGTTTAATAATAGCGTTCAGAGGTAAGGACCGTAAGGTGGCATGCAAGTAACACCTCTATACTTCCCTGGTAGTACCTGATAGCTGAGAAGACTGAACTCTGGTTCACTTGAAGGCCAATCAATTTGAAGGCCAATATAGACAAATTGCAGGTCCCTCGCTCCGTTTCCTATGCGTACGTACATTATTAGTAGACCCAAGCACATGCATTTGGGTTAACCCCCTCCATCCTCCATGCGTACGTACTATATGGATGGCCCCTAAGAGTTATATGCACAAAACAGGTGCCTGCAAGTGTGACCAAAGAAATTGTATTTATGTAACACAGAAAAGCAGTAAACAGCGCTTTTGCAAGATTTACATTTCGTAAGTTCGTCAGTTCGTCACTCTTATGCCCAACTTGGTCGTCCCAGAGTTCATGTGGAGAATCTTCATTGGCGCTGTCCTCGTCGAACATTTAGTGACAGTCTCTTTGCCTTGAGTAACTTTAAACAAATCGACTAGGTTTTGGCATTTGGATCCATCTTTAGCAAGAATTTTTAGTTTCTCACCTCTTACCTTTTCCGCACCATCTTTACATTTAGGCCTACGTTTCAAATTTAAATCACTCATGACCGTAAATTTTTTCATTAATTTATTAACCATTAATAATAAAAGAATCTTCGTCAAAGAGAAACTTAGCGGAAGTAGAACCTCGTTTTAAGATTCAACTGTTAATTATATAAGTCTACCTTCTCAGGCCCGCTGAGAGGGGCAGGGGACAAATGCCCAGGGGTTCCGAGAGTTGTAGGGCCCGGCCGTCCGGGCCCACAATCAACTTCTAAAAAATGTTATAATCAGCTATACAAAGTTTATGATTTATGCCTTTTAAATATAATATTACTGAATAAAATCGTAGATGCATACATACAAACATAGTATCGTACGGTCGTACCCGCACTTTTTATTTCAATTTTTTTTCCTCAATTTCCTCATAAGGCCTAAAGATAGTTTAGGCTCTGCCTATGGGCCCGGAATTTCTGTCTTCAGCCTTAGGCCTTCTAGCGAATAAAAAACCCCGTCATAAATACCATAAAAATTATAATAAATAACATAGCCGATTTTTAGACATTGTGGCATAAATATCACCGACCCTGGCGGCCCACCGGGATTTTTCCCGGTGTCCCGGTGGGCCAGTCCACCCCTGTTCACAGCCTTCTCTATTTATCGGACCCAGTGATTCTAATGCTATGGGGACGAAGTTGTGCGTTGCCGAAAGGTCTGCGTATTTAGTGATTTTCCGCGAGGTGGCAAGTTCCGCAGCGCTGCAGGGGTCGTCGACGACAATGTGTATGTACGATGCCGCACAAGTATGAATGCTGGTTCTTTGGAGCTGGGAATATCGGCTCTGAGGAGGGCTCTCCAGATGGTGTCATTCAATGCAAAGTGGCGGTTTGCCCTACCGTCGTGGCCTCCTGGGTCCACCGTCTCGCCACACTGGCATTGGTGTGTGGCACACAGGTTTAGGCCCAGGCGGAGACCAATCGCCACTCGTACCGTCTCGTTGCTCAGGCCTAGTCCGCATGGCGCAAATGGAACGGTCAGTAGCCAGTCACCGGCGTGTGTCCCTGCTACCGCTCCCAGTCTCGCTCGGTTGAGTGAGTCGCTTTCCGCGGACCTGACCTGCGTCTCGTCAAGATTAATCAGAGGTCTATCTCAGGTCCTCTTTTTAGTGAGAGCTACCCCGTTGCCTCCTACAAATGTCGGTCTGTGAGCTTCTAGGATTTATCATTATTATTATTTTTTCCCCGAGGTACATATAATCCCTCAGGAGTCAGATACTAAACATGTGAGTATTAATCTCTGGAGTGACCATCTTTGTCGAGATCCGGAAGTGCAAAAGTGTGGCGAAAAGCAGCAGCGTTGAACCGCTGGACTGTCATGGCCAACCGTTGGAAGAGAAAACTAGTTTCTCTTGGGTCTCCTGAGGCCTGGCTCAGAAGACGTCCAAGGTCCTTATTATTATTATTATTATTATTATTATTATTATTATTATTATTATTATTATTATTATTATTATTATTATTATTATTATTACTATTATTATTATTTTTTTTTTAAATGCCCCAAGGTACATATGATCCCTTGGGGACTTAAATATTAATTAAAATAAATAAATCATCTGGAACGGCCTCTATTCCTCAGGATTCGAGAGAGGGAAAGTGCCGCGGAAAGCTACAGCGTTGAAGCGTTGGACTGTCAACGTCAGGCGTTGGAAGAGGTATGATGTTTCACGAGCATAACCGGAGATGGTGCTCAGGCTCTTTCCAAGCGCCGTGATAAAGGCCAGGCCGTCGTTATTTATGGGACCCATGGTTTCGAAGGCCAAGGGGACAAAGTGGTAAGTAGCCATGAGCTGATTGTATTTCACGTTTTTGCGAGTAGCTGCCATCTCAGCCGCAGCACCTGCGGTCGCTGAAGTTATTATTATTATTATTATTATTATTATTTTTTTAACCCGAGGTATATATGATCCCTCAGGTGCAATTATTATTATTATTATTATTATTATTATTATTATTATTATTAATTTAATAATATTTATTACATGATGATTTAAAAAACGCAAGTGAATATGCGTTGTGTACATGTAATTCGTCATTGTCAATTGCAGAGCCCGAGGTTCTTGCTACTGCGACACGGTTTCAACATTCCGCAGGTTTTACTTGGCAACATATACTGTAATCTGTTTACCTGTGCTTCAAGAAGAGTGAAATGTGTGGCTCGTGGTATAAGTTTCAGAAAGAGATATGCAGCTCAATTACGATTAATGCCGGAAAGAAGATCCGGGAGATTGTGTCAGTCATTGCTCACAATATCCACATGTTAAAGATTCATAATACAAGATACGACACTCTGTATGGAAGTTACACACAGGCACATACAAGTACAAACATACATGTATAATCTATTTTAAATTCATTAAATAACATTAAATTGTTCTGCTTCAGCCTGTTACAGCAACCCTTCAAGTGTCCAATGCTGACATGTGGTTCTATGGAGACTAAGAAATAATTATATCCTGGAATAAAATACAAGGAAAATCATATCTCAAGAGTTGGGTTGATCACTATTTACATGTATGCCCAGGTTAAAAAACTAAAATAATTAAACTAATAATACTTATCAGTTTCTAAATCTTGCCCACTAATTATATAATCAATGTGACTACATCGCTGTCTAGTTGGAAGTTCTTCATTCCTCAGTTGGGACCGATACGAGATAGTCGTGGCTTCACCGAATAGTTGATTACTTGCTCGCTGAAGACTTGTTTCAATAACATTCCGACCAGTTGATTGCTTAGAATATCAGGAAACGATTACAGTTGTGATTAACGGTAGTAGGCCTACTAACTAAAAAAAGCTTGAACTTTTTTTCAGTTTTCAATAAAGGGGTCATGACTAGTGCAGCCAAGTTCAGATTTAAGAGAGGGCATCCCTATGGCTAATTCTTAGATTGAGCCGAAACGGCGAACCAGGTTCGCCCTGTTGATCCGGAAATTGGTGGGCTACGCTGTCAATGCGTAATTGGGAATTGCAGATTTATTAGCCAAACCGGTGGTAGTTCAATTACTACATTAGAAAAAGATTTTCAAAATACACCAACGCATGAAACATGGCATAGAACTCTTAGGTGTACTTACCAGGAGGTTCTTGCATTCTGATGTTACGCTCCAGCCTTTCCGCTTTCGTTAGAGCTTGCGGCTTCGCGACGCAAAATTAGGAAGAAAACATAATTTCCGAGCGGTAAAACAACAGTAGAATTGAATTAAGGTAACAACTTTTCTAATTATCCGAAAATAATTTTCTTTCAAATGAAATTCTTTTAAAATTAACTTTGGCTTAGGAGTGCATCCAGTGTAACACTTTCGTGTGAATTATAAAATTATACTTAAACGGCGCCATCTTAATTTCTAGATCCACGCATGCATACATAGGCCTACAAGTCATACATGCATACATATATGTGGCGGTTAGGCCAAGAGACGACTGAAGGTATATAATAATAGCTATCTTATTTTATTAGTCGGTGAGCGGCGCTTTGTAACTGTTCGATTATAATAATAATTGCAACTACTGAATTTTATTTTGGCCATGTAAACGCTTTAATTCATTTCTTAAAATAAAAGAACACAACTTCCTGTCCAATAAATAATGCCTAAACACAGGGCGCTTCTTAATATAATTTGTAGATCTTTCTATCTTAGAAACCTTCATTTGAGAAGATGGTAATGGGAGGAAGCATGGATGCCAGAATGTGTTTACGTGCTACGTTTTATAGTGTGCAGAAATATGAATATTGACTGCCTCACGGTGCATTGCCATTAACGTGGAGTAGCGAGCTGTGCTCTGCAGATAGTGTGGTAGGCAAGTGTTTCGTGATAAACCGAAAGTTCGGGTTCGGGCGAGTTGCCAAAAACATCTTTACGTACAAGAGGGCGTCCGAGAAAATACAAATCAGTACGATCCCGAGTTACAGCCAAACCAATCACTCCTGGGTGCTGGATTGACTCCGCCGATCCGACAGGGCTTGGGCTCACCCTGATCTTAGATCACGAGAAGGTCTGAATCCCGATTGTGGGAGTTTAAGGGGCTGAGTAAACCTCGGGAAGAGATCCATCGTGAGATACAAACAAAACACAGGTTTGTGTAAATACGGGAAAAGTTCGATAAAAAAAGTTCGATCCAAAAATGGGAAAATACCCCGCTCGTTCCTCTCGGTCAAAAGACGGAAAAAGACCTCGCTCGTGCCGTTTGATAAAAGCGGGCAGCGACCCACCCTGGTGATTCCGTTCAATAACATCGATCCCGTGCAATTTTCAACTTGCGGGACTATCCGCAAACTATCAACTCCTGCATATCCTTCATACCGTTGCCGCATATCTTTGTTTGGCTACATAACTCTGGTCATAGTTACTTCCGCGGTGTTCTCGCATATCCTTGTTTGGCTATCTATCTCAGATCATAGTTACTCCTGCGGTCTGCCACAGATTTTCGTTTGGCTACATAACACCGGTCATAGTTACTCCCGTAGTCTTCCAGCAAATATCAATCCGGGAACCACCCGAATAATCCAACCGTGGTCTGCCCTGGTGTGTGGAAGTCAGGAAAGTTCCCGCAGTAGGAAGTGAGTAAAGTTATTGATATTTATCCCCATTGATGCCTTTTGTAGAGTCGAGTTTGAGTACTCAGAAACAAAGCGTATACGAGTCAGTGCGGTTTCTAAAACAAGATACAGCCATAGCGTTCACTATCAGAATCAGAGAATCTGGCTCATGGGATACTGCTTGTGGGGTAAGGGTCTACTCTGCTGATCACGTCGCAAATCAGACTGATTCCGAATAGCGTAGAGATAAAAGGTCGTGTATACGCGCGCGCTTTCCCAGATGAAGTTCAGCGGGATAAAGTCCCAAGGTGAAGAGTACGAGAGTACCAGGTGAAAGGTAGAATAAATCAGACCAAGAGATTAACGTCAAAGTTCGGATCTGATAGTTGGGTATCCAGGTGGATCCATATATGCTTGTCGCTACACACAGCTCTGAGAACCGATTGAAATGCAGGGTTGGCCCCGTGTGCGTAGGTCAGAAGAAAGGTCTGTTTGCCTATAGCGATGGTTATAGAGAAAGGACCTTGACTATCAGAGTGCCGTCGAGACCCCTCTTGGTATGTTTTGAAGCAGAATTTATCACTCTGAGGTCGGTGTGCCAAGACTAGTGATGGCAAGATGACTCGTTGCCCAATGGACACGTGTTTAGGACTACATGATGTAGAGCAGCGGTTCCCAAACTTCTCAGTGTGACGGACCGGCAGGAATTCACTTTCAATGCGACGGACCGGCAGGAATTTTCCCATTGCAGCAGGACCGATACCCAATTTATTAGTTTTATTTCTTTCTCAATCACAAAAGATGTATTAATTATAAGATTTAAAAACGAGAATTAGGCTAAAACAAATCTTGGAATTTGATACAAATTATAAAGTTACAATGAAAGGAGCGGATATTGTTGGGAAAATGTCACAAATTTAACCACAGTTCTAATTATAAAATAAGTTGTAAGCAAGTTAATGTGATACGAAGTAATATCATATTCACTGGTGCAATATGAATCAAAACTTTGCATTTTGTTAAAAAAAATATAAATAATTCATGCTAATGCTTTTCATTAATATATTTATTATATTTTATTCTTGCAATTTTCAAATTTATAATATATTGTACTTACAATATCAAACCTAAAAGTAGACGCGTCTATTGACGAAAGCAGTGACCAAATTATTAAAGACGAAAGAGATACGTCACATCCGGTTTCTAATTGCCGGTCAAAAAACCCAAATGTTACGATAAAAATTTCTAGTAAAAGGTGAACAACATCTATTTGACCTGTCAGCAATTCGTCGAGAAACTATTTATTCGGCAGTTTTAGTTTACAATAGCTGAAATACATTTACTTCCAGAACAAATCTTAATTTATGAGGCAATCGTGTTTTTGAAGATAGTTCGAAGCGACTCCCAATCGAGAAAACGTAGTTTTCCTGACTCACTTCGCGGACCGGCAACTGAGGGCTCGCGGACCGGCACCGGTCCGCGGACCATAGTTTGGGAATCACTGATGTAGAGACTTGTCATATGTACTCCTTGTCCCTAGCAAACCCTGGTCCTCCTCTGACAGGAACAGTCACTTTGGGCAGAGATAGAGAATAGCCATTTGACGTTGAAAGTAGACAAAGCAATGACTAGGGTTGCTCCAGACGTAGAAGTGGGCTGGAGTCAACCCCGCACTGCGAGAAGTTAATGTCCGGGCGCAATTCGCCATATATATGCATAAATAGAAGTATATTTACTTTCACAGTACAATAAGATAACAATGACAGTTTTAAAGCTACCTGGCATGTTCCGTCTGCACAATTTTGCAGTGGGCTTCCGAAAGAGGTCGACAAAATAGCCATGCAAGCCAAGACGATCGAGAAGATCTGACCAGTTGCCATTGTAGTGATGCAGACGCTGAAGATGCGCAGTGAAGCAGATTTGGCGTATTTTAAACTATTCAGAAGGCTTCCATCCGCTACAAAATTCAGCAATTTAAAATTATCTAAATGAGAAAATTATGTGCAATCTTGATAGTTGAAGTATTCTGCGGAGAACTTTTAAGTTCGCCTGAAATGCTAAGCAGTTAAACAAAGGTGGACTCAGCGTATAATTGATCCTTTACATTCAACTGCATCTTTCTTTATTCAAACAGGCCATTAAATAGTATTTGTATATAAGCGTTTGCGATAGAGAAGTCGTCTGTACTCCTTTAACCCAAGCCTACACTAGTTGGTGAAAAGGGTAACAAACTTAAACACAATCAGTTGCAACGCGAGACTCTTCGCAAGGACTGAATGCTTTATGAGCCAACTGATGTCAACATTCAAATGAGATTGGCGCATACTGACGTCAACCATCAAGTTAGGGCGTAAATAAGTGAGTAAGCCGGTGAATAAGCTGGTCTCTCTGACGTGGCTTTTGTGTGGCGCTGGGAAATTTCGGAGATCTACATTACATTACATTTGCACTCAATTGCGTGATCATCTCGACGTATGAAGCCATCCAGGTCCCCTGTCGGAACTTGAGGGCACGGTGGATCTTGCTGACTCGCAAGCCCAGTAAATAGTAGAGCTTGAGGTTGCGATAATGTACCAACAGGTTCACTAATATGCGCTGCTAGTAGCTCAGTTACTCCGCTTGGACTGATAGGGCCTCTGGCGCTAATACATAATCGTTTAGGGTGTTGTTTAGATGTTCCAGGTATTCAAGGTCAACCTCTAGATGGTAGCACTCGGGTACATCATCCGTTGTTGTTAGCTTTTCGCCTAGTTTTGGACTCCCCAGCCGAATCGACATTGCGATCACGGGTCTCTTGCGAGACATAAATTAGATATAACTCTTTATTCTACCAGATTACGGAAACGGTTATGGTTGGTTCCGACCGACTGGAACGTGTCACCAGTAACCTTAACCAGAAACGTTATTCCATCGAAGTCAAGCTTGTGGAGATGGGCCTGAAACTTGGTTGGGCCATGAGGGTTCTGCTCTAATGGATATTTGGGGCTTGGTATGGTCACTCTAACCATCGATAATCTTTGTTCTTTACATTAACGACTGTGCGAGGGGGATACATTTGGGTGTAGGAAATTCGCTCTAACATCGAAATGCCCGATATCATGCGGTACCATGGTTTCGTGATTCAACTTACTTCACTCTCCATCTAGACCCCTCGTTGGTTAACGGCTCTGGATTTCTTAGTACTTCAGCCTTGGCCGATTCTGTCTGGGTATCCTGATATCTGGGATTCTCTGTAGCCAATAACCAAAAGGGACCATCGCACGAAAGTCTCTTATGGAGTTACGGATCTATTGTATACCTCGAAGTTGAGGAGTGATTCTGGCATCGATGTCAGTATTTCATCTAGAACATTGTCCAGGTTCATGGGAATTTCTAGGGTCGGGCTTGGGGCTAATATGGATGCCTTCCGTGGGGCTAGAGTTGGGAGAAAGAGTATTGAGGATGGTTGTGGAGTTGGCATATTCCGTGAAGAGGGGCTTTACTAGTCTGGCCGCCTTGAAGCAGGTACCGGTTGCAGGCGCCTTGGGACTGATACCGGCCGTGGAATCAACGTAGGGCTCCTTGGGGCTGTCGCTAGGTGTTTGAGAGCCGCTAGGCCATCGGCATATGTTTGTGGGGTATAAGCCCCAGTTGTAATAGATTTGTAGCTTACTGAATCGTCCAGAGCTCATTGCCAGTGTCTCGTTTCTTCAATTAAGAATTTTGTTGGGGTTCAGCAACTCCAGTATGAAAGATGATAGCCTTCTCCACTCGTCTCTAAACTCGTGTTGTCGTTTTCGCCAACGCTTTTGATCTTTCGGTACAATGTCCACACTTCATACAGAAAACTAGCTTGTCTTTATGCCCTTCACGCATTTGGAACTTTCTCTCGTTTCGCCACCATTTCGCTGCTTTAAAGTGTGAATATAACAGTAGTGCCCAATGCATCTACGAGAGCAAAAAAATTGCCTAGCCTCTAAGAAGCCACCCGCATGTGTTTTCCCAGTCATTACGCATTTGTACATACATACCCAATTCGTTACTTTAAATTGTGTATCTGGTGAATGATAAGATTATTGGTTGTAATGTGGTGGCTTACCTAGCCTCGAGGAAGGCGGCTCGGCCACTGGCAAGCGGGTAGCGCGACACGGGCTGCTAGTAGAATTATTTTTGATGCCCGGACTGTTTTCAAGACGGTGCTAGTAGGCAGTGATGGGTATGAGTTAACTCATATGAGTTTAAACTCACGAGTTAACTCACTTGCTGTGATTTATGAGTTTCAGTTAACTCACCTTAAAGAGTGTGAGTTATGAGTTTGAGTTAACTCATATTTTCTGTGAGTTTGAGTTGTAACTGTCAATTATTTTAAACTCAACTCACTCTTCGGCACTCTGCACATATTATGTTGAAACAAGCCTTTTTTATATCGTCGGCTTTCCATACTGGTGAGTGGTGACGGCAGGGAGGGTCGTAAACACTGCTAGCGGACAGTATTTAAGCACTGCATATTTTGTATATTGTGAACAGTTAAGAACAACATGGCTGAAGTACCGTGTATTCTTGATGGAAAATATTTTTCTGTTACAAGTAGGCGTGATGGAAAAATTGTTGCTCGATTAGAACGTGCTAGTATGAAACGTGTGAGTTTATGAGTTAACTCATTTAACAAGTGAGTTTGAGTTAACTCATTTCACTTAGGATGAGTTGAGTTTGAGTTTAAACTCATTTTGAGGTGCGTGAGTTGAGTTTTGATTTAACTCATTTCTTGTGTAAGTTTACCCAACACTGCTAGTAGGGTTGGTTTTGATTCCCGGACTGGCATAATATAAGAGAGAATCACATAGCGCCTAGTTGAATTGAACCTCCATTTCACATCTTCTGCAGTTCGCTTTAGCCATCAAAGACTGAATTAGGCTGAGCAGATACTTAGTTGGTGGGCTAAATACGATAATTCAAAGAGACCGTCAGCTACATGTACCCTTAGGTCCTGAATCCATCATTCACATCTCCACTGTTTCTGTGGTCAGCCATCCTCCTGAAATAAGTTGATTACAACATGTGACATGTACTTCGCGGCCTCTCTTTGCAAGTTATCCAGAAGGGCTTGCATATCATTTTTTTCAGACGTGGCTTTATTTGGCAAGGAAAAGAACGCCTCAAAGGGTTTCTTTAGTGATGGCGCTATATAAGTTTACGAGTACTACCACTTTACTACTTGTAGTCACTCATACATCAAAGAGAAAGAATCAATTACGACGTCAGTAATTTTAAATTTCACTAAGCTTTGTAATAATTATGACAGTTGTCGAATGTTTCGTGTCTTAAACAAATTTTTCAGATGTTACTGTTCACATTTCTGAATGCCTTTAATTTTTCCGGCATTCTGTTTGAGCGTTGTTTATGGTTTTTCTAGAAATAGTCAACAGAGTCAAGATTCCAGCCGGCTTCTTGATGCTCGTAGACGGCGACACACCATCCGCAAAATATCAGTCGCAGCGCGATTTTGCGACGCATTATCCAGGAATAATTGCACCAAATAAATTTATGGCATCTTGGACCGTGCTCAACAACCCCATGAACGCCATTCGTCTAAAACCTAAAACATTAACGTCAATGTCAGCGCATTTTTGAGAACGATATTCTGACGAAATCCATTATTGATTAATTTTCTTTGCAGTAGTGTCGTGTACAAACACACACACACACACACACACACACACACACACACACACACACACACACACACACACACACACACACACACACACACACACACACACACACACACACACACACACACACACACACACACACACACACACACACACACACACACACACACACACACACACACACACACACACACACACACACACACACACACACACAAACACACACACACACACACAAACATACACACACTCACAGTCTCACACACACACACACACACACACACACACACCTACACACACACACACACACACACGCATATATATATATATATACATATATAATGCGTATAAATTTCCGCCGGGCTGGACGTTGAGCGGGTGATAGGCCGATGGCCAACCTTCCACATATAATTAGTTCCTTGTTCAGGCACAGGTGCGAGTGCGCGAAAGAATTGGCTGATAGAGTTCTTTAAAGTTTTTGAAGAGTGCTGACTGTACAATATAAGAGAAATCTGTTGTAAATCATCGAGAGTGCATTGCAAGAAAAAAACAATTGAACTGTTTTCTTGTGAAGTGACAGCCACGCTATACTATAAATTGAGCTACTTCTACGTAAACATAGAGAAGTAAAGAAGACAGTTAAGTAGGCGAAGTAGAGGAAGAATATATAGACAGTATGAATTAGCAAGAAGAGAGTGTTGAC
Organism: Allolobophora icterica; assembly: GCA_963556255.1. NCBI lineage: Eukaryota > Metazoa > Annelida > Clitellata > Crassiclitellata > Lumbricidae > Allolobophora > Allolobophora icterica. The sequence goes on from OY744604.1 coordinate 28,368,632, forward strand.
ACACAGCATATTAGTTTTTGCATAGAGTAGTCAGGTTAAGAAAATCTAAATAATCATTCATGCACAAACTGTTAAATGAAACAAATCATCAGTCAAAGATAAGCAGCTCTGTTCTGTTCTGTTCTGTTCCTAGCCATCCTCGATTCGAGAGTCGGCCGCATCATGCACGATGTTCCTCCAACGCTTCCTGTCCTCCGTCAACCTTAGCATTTCCTCCAGTGTCAACCCAGTCCATTCCTTTATGTTATCCAGCCAGTTCGTTCTCGGTCTTCCCCTTTTTCGATCCCCTGGAAATTTGCCCTGTATGATCTCCTTCTCTATACATGTTCCCTCCCTTCTCATGATATGTCCAAAATAGATCATTTTCCTTTCTTTTACTGTTCTCAGCAAATTCCTCTCCACGGCCGCAGCTTCCAGCACCCATTCATTTGTCCGTTTTTCCATCCACGAAATTTGCATGATCATCCTTAGACATTTCATCTCAAACGCTTCTATTCTCCTCTCCTCCTCCTTCCTCAGTGTCCAGCTCTCACAGCCGTATAAGGCCACCGGCCATACCAGTGTTCTCAAGAGCTTTATCTTTGTTGCATTTGTTATGTCATGACTTTTCCATATCTTTTTGAGGTCTGTAGCTACAGCATATCCCTTTGCCAATCGTACCCTGATCTCTCTCCCGCAGTCGCTGTCTCTATCGATTTTCGAACCCAAGTACATGTAACTGTCCACTTGTTCCAGATTTTCTTGGTTGATCTTAATTTGGCATATGGTCTCTGTCGTTGTCATGACCTTTGTCTTATCCGTATTAATCTGCATTCCATATTTTCTCCCCGTCCTGTCCAATCTCTCCACCAGTATTTGTAGTTCCTTCTCCGAGCTTGTTATTAGTATTATGTCATCCGCGTACCTCAAATTCGTCAACCGCCTTCCCCCTATCTTCACTCCTCCGTCGTATCCCTCTAAGGTTTCTCTCATCACCTTCTCCGCCAGAATGTTAAACAAACTTGGAGACAGGACACATCCTTGTCTCACCCCTCTTCTGACTCTAAACTCTGTAGATAATGTTCCTGTTACCTTGACTTTTGCTTTGTAAAATTTGCAGCTCTGTAAATACTAAAAATATTTATCTTTGGCTAGAAGGAATTATCATCATTTAAAAACTTAAGAATTAGTAACCATAGCTCCATTAGTGAGGAGAAGGGCGTAGATCATTCTCTGTATTTGTGGTATGCTCCTGACCAGCGCTCTAATTTCTTGTCCCACTGACTTAGGCCACTTACTGCAGTTTCGAAATAACAGTTTGACAGGGAAAAGGTCAGTCGTCTATGTCATTGGGAAATGACTCAGCGATAGACATATATTGCTGTAACCCTTAGTCCACGGGGTCCTATTGCATCTCATAGTACAGAAAGAACCAAGCTCCCAGAGTTGAAGATATTGACCTAATTCCAGCTTGGTTTTGGTGTGCCATGGTTGACGCATTGTGCACTATCCACCGGCGCTATAGAAGTCAGTAATTACGACTACGTATGTGGGACATTTCCAACTCTATGGGACATGAGGTAATACTTCTACAGCTTGGTGATAAACTACACAAATGAACAAAAATGACAGGAGTGTTTGTATACTGTGGCTGCCGTGACCAGTAGGTTTTATCAGGCCACTGTTCACTTGCAGAGGTAGTCAAAAGACATGTCACATCCACCTGAAATCATTTCAAAACTGTCTTTGTACAGGAACAGATTGCTATGCAAATACCTCACATTTGCCAAATAACCGCTTAGTGGCAGGGCATGTGACCTTCATTGTGGCTGTTAAGTGCTAACAACAGATGGCAACGTACTGCTCACTAGATGGACGACTGTTCAAGCGCCACGTTGCTGCCTCATCTTCCTGCTGACAATGTATGGTCATTGTACTCATCACCGCTAAGTTCGCTATAAGTGCAAGTGGGGCCGAATTCTTGCAACAAATGTTTGGCCTGGCGTGGATTTGAAACCCTGACTTTCGACTGGCAGTTCAGTATGATAACCATTAGACCACTCTACACGCATATACAGACAGTGCTAACTATGATGATACAATTCCAGTCAATTTTCTCTTGACAGTTTCCACAAATGACCATTCAGTCATTACACCAGTCATTCTTGACTGGTGTAATGACTTAATGGTCACACTGCTTAGTCATTGCTAGGAATGCACGCTGGTTTAACGTTCATAATATGAATAGAGATTATCAATGATAATAATCAATAGAGATTATCTTTTGCTTACCCCAGATATGGTTTATATTATAAACCATATCTGGGGTAAGCAAAAGATAATCTCTATTGATTTTGACAAGAAAGTAATAGGCAGATCCAATTATGGGTTAGCATTTGGGATGTTTTGGTTAAGAAAGGATCAGAGTCAGCAAAATGTCTGAAAAATGTAAAACTAGCTGGTATTAAGAGGTGCCTACAGTGTGAAGTGAGGTTTATAACAAGCATGCAATACAATGATTATTAAAAAAGTTTAAATTTTGCAATGATCCAGTTCAAACAATATTTATATTAGCATCTCATGCAAAGAAGCCACACGGACTTCTCGAATGAAACATGGATTTCTTAAGATTCTATCTAGCAGGCGCACATAATCATTCTACATTATCCATGAAAAAGGACTGCCAGAAATTCCGGTGATGAGGAACTTGTCCCATGCACCAGTGTTTACCTTACGCAAAGTGCAAATTAACAAATTAGTCGTGCAGGCTATATGTCATAAGATTACATCAAATTTAGTCATGCATGGAATATGCTTACTGCAGAGAGGAAACGAAAATAAAAATTTGTGACTAATGCGACCGTGTTCAGTCAATAGCATGCTCTATATTCGGGCGTATAGGAAGGACTTCTTACTTGCCAGTGAAATTATTAGCAGAGGCGAAGAACCTCATTGCAACTGCAGCATAAGAATCCGCTGCTGGTCTGTTCAAAACTGGCACATAAGCAAAGTATTCAAACAGCTGCATCTTGCTCAACTACAGCTAGACACTGAAAACATGCCTTCTGCAATGCATCGACTCATCAGCAAAGTATACAAACAAAGGCAATTTTGATGAGAAAAAAATTATGACAAAATGTGACAAATCATGACAGATTATGCAATGTAAAAAATGAGAAACAAGAAATGAAAAGAAAAAATATAATATGGAAGAAACACAAGAGGAAGTTACTGTAACTAAGGCAAATAAGTATCCTAATAAAAACAAAACATTCATTCATTCAGTATGGGAAGACCTGCAATTTCCAACAGGGCTACATTTCATTATATTTTAATAAGTAGCCTATTTTCAGTTCTCTTTCAAACGCAGAAAGAAATTTCTCTTCTAAAGTTTAACCGATAAAGAATTCCACAAACGAGGACCCAGAACTTGGAGGTTGCCCGCTCTGCTTACTGTGCGTGCTTAAGGAACAGCAAAGTTGGTTGAGCACCGCGTGTTGTGAGTGTGGGTTTGGTCAACTGTGGTAAAGTAATTGGAAAAATTTTTTGGTAACATATTATGTACAAACTTGAACATGAGTATAAGTTTAGATAAATGAGACAAGTCAGAAATTTTTATTATGCCTAAGGTGCAGAATAGGGGGTTGGAGTGAGATAAATAAGGAGAGTGGGTAATAATTCTAACAGCAGCCTTGTGGTTCTTCAATATACGGTCTAGATTGCCGTTTCTATGTGGCAACGACCAGATAGAGCAGCAGTATGTCATGTATGGTTCAAAAAGAGTGTGGTATAGTAGCTTAAGTGTATCTACGTCAAGAATATGGCTAACCCTACGGAGTATATCCACTATTTTAGATAATTTATTCACTACCATATCAACATGCTTCCTCCATTTAAGGTCATCAGTAAGTACCACACCGAGAAATTTAATTTCATGTACCCGTGACAATGAAACTCCATTTATACTAATATTAATATCAACATCCAAAAACTTCTTTTTAGCGAATAACATAAAACCTGTTTTTTTAAGTTCAGAGAAACTAGGTTTGCTGAGAACCAGTGGCTTATGCTTTCCAGTTTATCATTTAGTGATGCCGCTAACCGAATAGGACAGTACCCAGTAGTAAAAATGTTCGTGTCATCCGCAAACATAATCAAACTCAAGTCAGTCACTGATTGAATATCGTTTACATACATTTACAAGGAATAAAAGGGGACCAAGGACTGACCCCTGTGGGACACCACATGTTATTGGTAAAAAAGATGAACAAGTATTGTTGAGGGCAACATATTGAAATCGATTTGAAAGGTAGTTCATAAACCAATTATGAGGGATACCCCGTATTCCATAATGTTCAAGTTTATCCAATAGTATTACATGATTCACAGTATCAAAGGCCTTTGATAAGTCCAGGAATATTCCAATTGTAGTTTCCTGGTCATCTAAGGACTTACTGATTTGGTTAGTAAGATCAAGTATAGCCAACTCAGTAGATAAATTCTTCCTAAACCCATATTGGGTATCAGCCAGCAGATTATTATGCTCCACAAAAGTACTAAGCCTATTATAGACAATTTTTTCCAATAATTTGGCGAAAGGGGAGAGGATTGATTTAGGACGATAAGTAGACATCTTTGATTTATCCCCTGATTTAAAAATTGGAATGAGCTTTGCTATTTTGAGCTGGTCAGGAAACACCCCTTGGGTTAAGGACTGGTTAAATACATTTGCTAAAACAGAAGAGACTTCAAAGAAGCACTGTTTTAAAATCACAGTGGAGACTTCATCATAGCCTCTACTATGAGAGTTATTCATTAGGGCAATGCAGTCAATAATTTCAGGAGGTGTGACTGGGGCAAAGAAAATAGATTGCAGAGTTCTAGTTTTAAGGTAATCTTTTGGCTTATTCTTAACTGGCGCAATAGACTGGGCCAACCCAGGGCCTATGCCACTGAAATAATTGTTAAAGTTCTCCGCTATAAGTTTGGTATCAGTGACCCTACACCCACCGTGGTCAATTTCAGTTATCATTGGAGTAAACCCACTTTTACCAATGATTGTGTTAATGGTTTGCCAAACTTTGTGTAAATAATTTCTATGAATTTGAAGTTTGTTCGCATAATATCCTTTCTCTGCTGCCCTCAACAGTGACGTAAGCTTATTCCTGTAGGATTTATATTTATTAAAGAGGATCTTATTATTACCATTTTTCTCTTTTAAACATTCTTTATACATTATAAGCAGATGAAAATAGATTTAGAGCTAAATGAAAATAAGAAACAAGTGAAAACAGCAGGAGAGTAACAGTTTCATTACATGTCACAAAGCACAATTACTCAATGGTCACACGACATAATTAATTAAAGATCACAAAACTCAATTACCAGTGTTCAACACACTCATAAAACCCCACAAGAACTTTGGGTAAGGGCTTGCTACAGAGGTGTAAACTGTCTAAGTAAACACACAATGCCGCCCGTTTCATTTAACTTTGTGAAATACCGACTTGTGAAACCTAATTTACATTCCATTGAAAAACAAAAGAAACATACCTGGAGGACCATCATCAAAAAAGTTCACAATACATCTCTCTCCTCGAACAGGTGTCTTGCACCTGAAAGAGAATGCATTCACATTCACAGTGTTCTGATAATGCACTGCTTGCAATCACAAGTGTAACTGGTGCATTAGAAAAACAATTACATGGCTCATTGGGGTCGATCTTATAACACGAAACACACACTCATACACACATTGCAAGAAAAGAACTTTCAGCTGATTTTACTGTTATTATTTCTTTACATCATAAATTTATGTAACCACAAGTGCTAAGTAAATATGAAGGGTGTACTCGCCTAAGGTACCAACGCTATAATGGCGTACAATCAAGCACAAGTTGCACACTTAACCAAGGTGTACACTGTACAACTGTACACTTACTTTTCAGGAATCACGTGTACCTCAGTTACTAAAACTTTGTAAGAGTCACAAGTGATCCATCATGAATGAAAAATTAGGTTAGGAGTATGTGGGAAGCATGTATATGGAAAATCAAGCCTTCTCAGAGTTTTATTAACTTTTTAGTCCCGAATTTGAAGAATGCGCAATGGCATGACGGTTCTTACAAGCAGTAGCGACTTTTCAGAGGGTCAAATATATAGCAGGTGGCATCGTTGAGGCAGAAACCCTTATCTTTATCTGTACACGGACTCGAATGTGGCAGAGCTACAAATCAAATTAAAAACTGCATCCATCAGTATCACATGCACATGAATCAGCCTTCAGATATATTAACATGGAATACACTGTTTAGAAATAAATGGAGGCGAAAGTGGTAGAAGAGTATTGTAACGAATTGTTACAAGCGCTAAGTAAATTACTTTCACTGAGATCACGGAGTCAATGTTAATCGCTAGAGGCCACTGCGATAGTGCTGTGCAGTGCATGCCAGCCATAGATCTGCGGTAGGCGAGTCAACCAATGGGAAGACTTCGCGCTTTCTATACTCGTTCGTGATTGGCTAGAGGTTAGCGCGGGCGAACGTTTGCGCCTTTTCTTGGCCTGTAAGCAGTTTCAGCCTAGACGTGGATGAGATTGGAAGGAAATTGTGTCCTTAGAGATAATTTTGGCGCGAATGGATCCTAACTGCGTAAAAAGGGATTTTAAGATTAAAACGTCGAAAATTGTCAAAAGTCGGGAATAAAATTTGATCGTAACTACATCTTTGAAGATCGGGCGTCGAATTTATCGATGGGCGTTCGATATTTCTTCGAATTCGGGAACTTTGGCAAAATTACATGGAGGCTGTGATCTCAATGGAATTGGTGCAATGGAGCTCCAGTGATGTTTGATATCTTTGACGTGGAATGATATTTACTGGATTTGGCTGAAATTACAAATATTGGCAATTGGGAGGAATATTTCTCGGAAGTTCAGGGAGTAGAATCCTTTTTCGTTTGAGTCGCATATTGAAATCTCCAGCGATAGTTAGATATGATCGTTTGATTAGATGCGTATAAGTTTCATGAAACGATAAGTCGATAGGTTAGGGCACTTGCGCTATATAAATGTTAATGAATACACGGCGATAGTACAAGGTTACCTATATCATTGTACAAGTATAAGTCGATAATTTCCTTTCTGTTTCATTAAATAATTATAATGGAAGAAGAGATTTTATCTGAACACGAAACTAGTCGAATAGGCGACATATTGGAAAGGCTGGTAGAAACCCAGAGAACAATTGTAGAGCGCCAGACAAATCAAGAGTCGATATTAAGTGCATTTGTAGAGCGCCAGACAAATCAGGAAACGTTCGTAAGTGCATTGTTTTAATCTCAACAGACCTTCATGGAAACTCAACGAGTATTTATGGAGCGCCTGTTATCAGATAGGGTCCCTGAGAGAAGAGAACAGAAAGAAATTGAGTCTGTTGTGAGAGCGCCGAACCCTAGTGAGGGCTTGTCACTAGGCCCTGCTGCGCCAACAACGGAAGCCGCGGACATGCCACCCGTCATCCTTGGTAGAAGAATGCCTCAGGGATCTAGTATAGTACAACCGGAAGTGAAGCCTCGCTCTCGTCCTAGTAAGAAAAGGCGGCAGCGATTGCTACAGACAGAAAGAAAGGAGCAGGCCCACAGCTCTAGCAAGCTGGGTTCAAATCCAGGGCTTGTATACTCAGAACTGTGGTTCTCTCACAACAGCTCGGGCAGTCGCAAGAGGGCGACACGCACGCTACAGTATGACATGTCCTCAGTGAACTAAAGAATTGTTTGTTGTTAGATCATATTATTATTATTATTATTATTATTATTATTATTATTATTATTATTATTATTATTATTATTATTATTATTATTAATATTATTATTATTATTATTATTATTATTATTATTATTATTATTATTATTTTTCGCCCGAGAAAAGGACCCCTCAGGCTCTAAGAAACTATATCAAGCTAGAGTTTCTCGTCCCTCATGTGCTGATCAAAAGAGCCCCTAAATGCCACGGCGTTGAATCGTTGAGTGCAAACAGACAGGCGCTCAAAAAGATGGGTCGTCTCGCGGTGGTCGCGTGGTCGAGTGATGCCGCGGCTCACCTCCTGCTAAAACTCTAATCCTGTGCGGTTTATGGGGCCGAGTGATTCCATGGCCACGAGGCTAAACTCGTGCGTGGCGGCATGTTCCGCCTCTCCTCCCGTTGCTACCGAGGTAAGATGGACATACGACGCTGCGCAAGTGTGTGTGGCTGTTATTATTATTATTATTATTATTATTATTATTATTATTATTATTATTATTATTATTATTATTATTATTATTATTATTATTATCATTATCATCATCATCATCATCATCATCATCATCATCATCATCATCATCATCATCATCATCATCATCATCATCATCATCATCATCATCATCATCATCATCATTATTATTATTATTATAATTATTATTATTATTATTATTATTATTATTTATGTAGATTTATAAAACGCAAGTTAATATAGCTAACTGCTCTGCATAAATTATGTGCTATATGTACATGCAAATCATCTTTGTCAGTTGCAGAGCAGCGCTCTACTGCAACACGGTTTCACCATTCCACAGGTTTTACTTGGTAACAGATACTTTAATCTGTTTACCTCTGTTACAAGACGAGTGAGATTTAAGATCCGTGGTATAAGTTTCAGAGAGACATATGCTGCTCAATTAGGATAAATGCCGGAAAGAAGATCCGGAAGATTTTCTAAGTCATTGCTTACAATATCCACATGTTAAAGATTCATGATACAAGATACGACAACCTACAAAGTTATACACAGGCACATACATCAAATAGCATCAAAATGTTCTGCTTCAGTCTGTAACAGCAATGCTTTAAATGCCTCTTGATGATACGGGGTTCTATGGAGACTAAGAAATATATCCGGGAATTGAATACAAGGAAAATCATGTCACAAGATTTGGACTGATCACTATATACATATAATTATACCCAGTAAAAAACAACAAAAATAAATAAAAACCAATAATAATTATTATTACTTTCTAAATCTTGTCCCATTAATTATATAATCAATGTGACTACATCACTATTTAGCCTAGTTGGCAGTTCTTTATTTTCAGATGCGACCGATACCAGATAGTCGTGATGATGATGATGATGGTGATGGTGATGGTGATGGTGTTGGTGATGTGATGGTGATGGTGATGGTGATGATGATGATGATGATGATGATGATGACGACGATGACGAGGAGTTGGTTCAATGGCATTTGGACCGGTAGTTAGTTAAGATTGTCAGGAAACGGTTATAAATTATTATTATTATTATTGATAAAGTAGTTTTATATAGCGCCCCTTCAAGATTGCCTACTCAGGAGCACTCCCAGCCCAACCACGGTCAAATAATACAGTTATGAGGACAGTAAGAAACAGGGTGAAATGACCAATCGGTATTTGACGAAGTTTGGTAGGGAGCCCATTGCAGGTCATGGGGGTAGCCACAGAGAAGGCACGGCGCTGCCGTATGGTTGTCCGCGCGGGGAACAATAAGTTCAGCTTGCACAGCTGAACCGAGAAAACAACGGCGCTGCGAGCATAAGGTGGGACAGCAGAGCTCCCGCAGGCATGGAGGAGCCAAACCTTCAAAGCACCGCTGGACCAAGGCAGAGATTCGGTAAGTGATGCGCTGTGGGTGGGAGAGCCAGTGGAGGCCATCCCTCATACATTCAGATACTCTGACAAACTTTGGGATGCGGCCTACAAGGCGGGCAGCAGTACGCAGGATTCTATTCAGGGACTCAATCCGGCAGACCGGTAGTCCGTCCAATCGAAAGCATGGACAAGCGTGGAAGCTGCACCGGGAGAAGTAAATATGATTAACTGTAGAACTAACTCACTGAAAAGTGCGAAATTTTCCAGTTTTCAACGAAGGGGTCATGGCTAGTAGAGCTAAGTTCAGATATCAAGAAAGGACATCCCTAAGGCTAATTTTTACATGAAGCCGAAACCCGGTTGGCCCTCTTGATCCGTAAATCGTTGCGCAACAGTGTCAGTGCGCAAGTTAGAATTGCAGATTCATTAGCCAAACAAGTGGTAGTTCAATTACAGTTGTACATCAGAGATACGATTTTTAAAATACGCCTACACATGAAACATGGCACAGAATTCATTAATACTCTTAGGTGTAAGCCTATTTACCTTGCTGTGTATTCGCCTTCTTCGCCTTCGTTAGAACTTGCAGCTTCACGAAGCAGAATTAGAAAACACACACAATCATTTATGAGCAGCAATACAACAGTAAAATTGAATTAAGGTAACAACTTTTCTAATTCTCCGAACATTATTTTGCTTGTAAATGAAATTGTTTTTTAGAATTAACATTACTTTGGCTAAGGAGTGCAAAACACTTTTGTGAGTTATAATCTTAAGCGACGTCATGTTAATTTCTAGATCAGTCAATCAGTCGATCAATATTTTTTTATTGCAACCAATCAGTAAAATTACATAAGTATAACAATTTAGAAACATTTATTACTGCTTCATTAAATAAGGTGAGACAGAACAGTCGGTGATGGAAGCAATGGGTGGCCCCAAAGGGATAATTATCCCGCTAGGCGGGGACACCCGACAGGTCATGCAACATAGTTCAGTATTATGTGGCATATAAGTAATCCTTCCCGACGTGACTAGAAAAAAGGTAAAAATTGTCTGGGCATTAAACGGGATGGGGGACTCTGAGAGGTAGAAAGAAATGGAACAAAACTTAACTAATCTTATCTAAACCTTAACTAAGGAACTCAAGGGCCCAAGCTATAACAGAACCTATAAGAGGAGTCCAGTTAAGGCGATTTCTAGGAATGCATAATAAATGAGCGTAAACGTTTTTTTAAACTGTTATCTGGTAGAGGAGGAGCGGATTTCTACATACATGCATACATACATGTAGGCCTATATGTGGCGTTTATGCCACAAGACTTGAATGAAGGAATATAATAATAGCTATCTTATTTTATTAGTCGATGAGTGACGCTTTGTATCTGTTCGATGATACTTGTACTTGCAATCACTGATTTTTTTTGCCATATTAACGCTTTAATTCATTACTTAAAATAAAGGAACTCAACTTCCTGTCCAGTAATTAATGCCTAAACATAGGGCACGGCTCAATATAACTCGTAGGTCTTTCTGTCTTAGAAACCTTTACTTGAGAAGATGGTAATAGGCGGATATGTAAGCAAGAAGGCCAGAATGTGTTTCACGTGCTAGGCTATAACGGCAGACAGATGAATATAGACTGCCTCACGGTGCATTGGATGTAACGTGGAGTAGCGAGCTGTACTCTGCATATATTGTAGTGTTGTAGGCGAGTGTTTCGTGATAAATCGAAATTCTGGATTCCAACAAGTTGCCGAAAACATATTTATGGAGAAGAGGACGTCCGAGAAAAGACTAATCAGTGCGATCCAAAGTTGCAGCCAAACCAATCAATCTTGGGTGCTGGATTGACTCCGCCGATCCGACAGGGCTAGGCCCCATCCTCCTGTTAGATCGCGAGACGGTCTGAATACCGATTGTGGGAGTTTACCGGGTTGTGTACAGCTCATGAGATATAAAGAAAACACAGATCTGTGTAAATACGCTAGACGAGGCGTTGCCCAGTAAACATGTGTTTAGGATTACATGAAGTAGAGACTTGTCATATGCACTCCTTGTCCCTGGAACTCAGATCACGTTTGGTGTTCCATACTAAAGGCGATAGTTCAAGAGTTATGAGATGTAGAATCGTACGTCAAAGTTCAAATCAGGTGGAGAGGAAGGGAAAGTCCGTAGCTAAGAAGGCACAAAAAGTGAAAGACTGCTGCTGGTGAAAGAACAATTCCTGTTCTGAGAAAGTGCTATCCTCAGCGCGTTGCCCACCCAGAGACTGCGGGAGAGGCAGAGTCGGACCCAGAGACCGAGCTTTACAGTTTTATCTCTATTATGGAAGCGGCATATCCAGACCATCATCTAGCAGTAACGGTCACTACTGTCAGAGATAGAGAACAACCAATTAACGTTGAAAGTAGGCGAGGCAGTGACCAGGATTGCTCCAGACGTAGAAGTGGGCTGGAGTCAACCCAACCCCGCGAGAGTTAGTTTCCAGGCGCAGTTCGCCACATAATATTATGTACATACATAGAACTTAGAAGTATACTTACTTGCACACTACGGTAGGATAACAATGACAGTACTAAAGTTACCTGGCATGTCTCGTCTGAACAATTTTGCACTGGGCTTCCGAAAGAGGTCGATAGAATAGCCATGCAAGCCAAGACGATCGAGAAGATCTGACCAGTTGCCATAGTAGTGATGCACACGCTGAAGATGCGCAGTGAAGCAGGTACAGTATGGTGCCTTTTAAACTAACCAGAAGGCTTCTATCTGCTCTAAAATTCAGCAATTTAAAATAATCTTTTTGAGAAAATTATGTGCAATATAGAAAGTCGAAGTTGTCTGCGGAGAACTTTTAAGTTCGTCTGCAATTCTAAACAGTCAAACGATGGTGGTTGCTCAATATTCGTACCAGAGTATTGACCCAAAACAATCGATTTCATCTTTCCAAAAGAAACAAACGATTCTATTTTATTCAAACAGGCCACGAAATAGTTCTTTGTATGCAAACATAATTTTTGCGATAGAGAAGTCTGTACTCCTTTAACCCAATCCCACACGAGTCGGAGTTATAATGGCGACAATTTCTAGTCTCACTAAGACGAATCTAACTAATGAGGAAGAAAGCTAGATCATCTATGGTTGACTCGATAGAAATGAATGTGACAAGCAATATTCTAGTTATGACGAGGCTAAGTCGTCATATTACATATATATGACATCTACGAGATTCACCAGAAGAGTCATTAACTTAATAACTTAACCTTGGAACCAGTCACAAGAAGAAGAGAACTTCGTTGTCAAAATGTAAAAGTAATCTAATGAAAGAAATGAATTCAAGTTACAAATAATTAAAAATATAATTATACAATTTAAATGTGAAACCCATAATGAACAAACCCCAATGTAATAAACTTCTCATACCGAAATCAGAAGAGGGCGGAAACCGTCTAACATATATAGCAATGTTATTGATAGTACGTCTCGATTGATGTCGCTTTCCTCTCTCGACTGGTCGAGGCCGCAAGAGTTTCAACACCCGACAATACAACGGACCCAGGCGTTCGATCACCGACTTCATAGGCCTGGTCACATACTCTCAACATCTTCAGCTGGGGAGAACCCATTCGCAGGGTTCTGTTGATGTAGCTACTACCTGGAACAATGTAGGAGTCAATGGGGCTGTAGTATCATGCTGTTGAGCGCACTCATGCCCATGCCGGCGGCTTCTTGTACCAAATGGTTACTATTTCGTCTCTCGCAGCTGTTGCATTCCAAGCTAAAGGTATCGTTTTGGTACAGAACTTGTGGTCACGCTTCATTGAACCGTGGCGGTCACCCTTAATCAACGTTCAGTCACCATAAATCACGAAATTAATGCATAAAGATCATCAATTTTAGGTAACGTCGTTAGTTCCACAAACAGACGAGCAATATCCAGCAGGTCGACACAAGAGCAACTTTAGCTAACTGCGAAATGCTTTAGAAAACACGCAAAACATGAGTTTGTAGACATTGCACTTATGGCAGCCTGTCAGGAGCCCATCCCTCCTGAGAATAACGAAGAATATCTTCTATTCGACCAATTGCTAATCGTATTTTGGTGTACGTACATCAAAGACTCTCAAATCTGCGCAGACGCGTTTGATAGGAATTTAGAGAACTATAATATACCAATGGGCAAATTAGGCGGATTTGGTTAAGAGAGAAGATCAAGACAAGCAGAATTCAGAGTGTATCGCACAGTCATTGTCTCAGTGGATTTGTCCTGCTTTAAGGGAGAGTCCCGGAGAAGTAGTTGCCACAACATTTGGGCGTTTGGACAATGCCAAAGAGTGATGGTGACATGATAGGTTTATGTTGTGAAAATAATGGTGCACCAAAGACGCTATTTAAAGGAAGGAAAGTAAGGAACCAAGCAAATACTACAAGTTACCAAGCTGTTGGTGTATTTATATAAGTTTAATTAATTTCTCATGTTTTGGTACACTGCTTTTTGAGAGTTTGACTGGGAGATCTTCATAAAGTTGGCGAAAAGAACATAGAGACTAACATTTCGGCTTTTATCTCACAACCTCTGCGTTTCGAATGCAGGCCCGGCTCAAGACATTTGGCGACCCTAGGCAAACCGGCAAATTGGCGGCCCTAGGCAAACCGACAAACCGGCGGCCTATCAATCTCACCATCAGGTTACTTGGGAGGACCCAAAGTTCATTCAAATACGAATGAAATATATTCATGGAGAAGTTTTCCTATTCATGATTACGTGCACGAAATTGCAAGTTTATACCAATACTAGGTTCAAACTGGGTTCACACCAATACTAGATGCAAAATAGACTCATAATTATCAATACTTGTTTTCAAATGGACTTTAACCAGTACTGGAAATAAAATGGGTTCATGCCAATACTTGATTTAATTTGAGCTCACACCAATACTTCAGGTAAAATGGACTCTTACCAATAAGCCTACTGGTTATAAAATTTAATGGGCTCATGCCAAAGCTATTATGTACATGTAAAATGGGCTCATATCAATACTTGATATAAAATTGTCTCGTGCCAATTGCATCGTCTATCCACCTGGCGTTGGTAATTACATCCGCTACTCGTAATCAATTGCTCCCATTATAAAATTAATGTAGCAGATAGACTATTAAAGTCAAGCATATAATGTCAAACCGTTCCTTTAGTTTGAATTAGTTAATCTCTAATATAGTTAGAATTAGAGAATCTCCATCATACGCTTTGGACTTTATGGAAAGTAGCTGATGCTGCCATATGGCCAACCCGATGCAGACACACGGGCGCTGCGGAATGTATGGAATGTAACTGAAGCTGCCTATGGCCTGCATCGGGCAAAGCCCGCTGCTGGCACATGGGCGCTCCTAACAATTAAGAATTTTTGTGGGGTTCAGCAACTCAAGTATGACAGATGATAGCCTTCTCACTCGTCTCTAAACTCGCTTTGTCGTCTTAGCCACCGCCCAAATCTTTTGGCAAAATGTCCACATTTCATACAGAAAACTAGTTCTGTCTTTATGCCCTTCTTGCATTTGCAACTTTCTCTCGTTGCGCCACCATTTCGCTGCTGAAATAAGTGCATTTAAGAGTAGTGCCCAGTGCATCTACGAGAACTGAGGACCGTCCTGCCTCTAAGAAGCCACCCTTAGGTGTTTACCCAGTCATTACGCATTTGTATATACACAACCTATTCCTTACTTGAAATTGTGTATCTATTGCTTGTTGTCTAGCCTCATGAAAGGCGGAGCGGCCAGGAGCAAGCGGGTGGCGCACAACGGGTTGCTAGTAGAATTATTTTTCGATGCCCAGACTGTTTTCAAGACGCTGCTAGTAGGATTGGCTTTTATGCCCGGACTGGTATAATACAAAGGAGAATTACATAGCGCCAGGCTGAAGCGAAGCCCTATGTCACATCTTCTGGAGTACGCTTTAACCGTTCAAGACTGAATTAGTCTGAGCAGAAACTTAGTTGGTGGGTTAAGTACAATAATATAAAGAAAGCGCCTACTACATGTACCCTTTGCTACTGAATCCATTGTTCACATCTCCACCTTTTCTGTAGTCGGCCCATCCTCCTAGAATAGGCCCCTAAGTTGCCTACAACATGACATTGTGACATTTCTCTATTGCCTGAGTAGGTTTCTTGAAGGTGCGCTGTATTACATTTTTGAATGAATGAATGAATGAATTGACTTCGCGACCTCTCTTTGCATGTTTTCTAGAAGAGCTTGTGGATCATTTTGTTCGGTAGCGGTTTCATTTGGCTAGGAAAGGAGCGCCACAGTGGGTTTCTTATGTGATGTCGCTATACAAATTTACGATTACTACTACTTTTCTCTTTTGTATGCACTCAGGCATCAACGGGAAATAATCAGTTATGACGTCAGTAATTTGAAATTTCACCTATTGTTGTAACATGACAGTTGTCGAATGTTTCGTGTCTTAAAAATTTTGAGATGTTCCTCTTGACATTTCTGTATGCCTTTCATGAAGCCAAATTTTTTCCGCTTTCTGTTTGAACGTTGTTAATGGTTTTTAGAAAATAGTCAACAGAGTCAAGATTCCAGGCGGCTTCTTTATGCTCGTAGACGGCGACACACCACCCGCAAAATAGCTGTCGCAACGTGATATCCGATGCATTATTAAAGGCTTTTACCAAAGATTTCTAAGACTTTGCTCCACAACCCTTGGAACGACAGTATTCTGAAACCTAAAACATTAACATTAATGTCAGTGTCAGCGCATTTTTGAGAACAGCGATATTGTGAGGGAATCCGTTATTTATTAATTTGCTTTGCAGTAGTGTCGTGCACACACACACACACACACACACACACACACACACACACACACACACACACACACACACACACACACACACACACACACACACTTATATATATGCATAACAGCAAGGGCTGTTACATTACAAAAGTGAGATAAATGTCAGAGTTGAAATTTCTTTATTTTGCTTCATAAATTGATAGGCCTACCATTCAAGCTCCGCTCTCATTACAGGTGGAGAATAAGGAAAAAGAGCAGTCCCTAAACCTAGCTTTAGCAGGTAGCCATCGGTTTTAAGCGCCACGTTGCTGTCTTAGCTTCCTGCTGACAATGTATGGTCATTGTGCTCATCACCGCTACGTTCGCTATGCGTGCAAGTGGAGCCGAATTCTTGCAACAATTGTTTGACCTGGCGAGGATGTGAAACCCTGACTTTCGACTGACAGTTCAGTATGATAACCATTTTAGACCACTGTACCCGCATACACAGACAGTGCTAACTATGATGCTAGAATTCCAGTAAATTTTCTCGTTACAGTTTGCACAAATGACCATTCAGTCATTACTGAATGGTCACACTGCCTAGTCATTTGCAAGGAATGTACGCTGGTTTAAAGTTCATATAAAAATTTATGTGGTAAGCAAAGATAATCTCTATTGATTCTGACAAGAAAGTAGTAGTCAGAGCCAATAACATTTGAGATGTTATTGTTAGGAAAGGATCAAAGCCAGTCAAGTCTTAAAACATTTAAAACTAACTGTTATTAAGACCTCACTACAGTGTGAAGTGAGGTTTATAACAAGCATGCAAGACAATGATTATTAAAATAGTTTAAATTTTACAATTATCCCGTTCAAACAATGTTTATATTAGAACCACGTACTAAGAAGCCACACGAACTTCTCGAATGAAAACATGAATTTCTTAAGGTACCATCTAACATCTTCACATAATTTTTGGACATTATCATGAATGAGTACTGCCGGAAATTCCGGTGATGAGGAATTTGTCTCATACACCAGTGTTTACTTTAAGCAATGTGCAAATTAACAGAGTAGTCGTGCATGTCATATGTCATAAGATAGCCTTGAATGTAGTCATGCATAAATGTACTTTGTACTACAGAGAAAGTGACAAAAAATATATGACTAATGCGACTGTGTGCTGTCGATAGAATGCTCTATATTCGGGCGTATAGGAAGGGTATACGGACGATCGCTCATAGGACTATCGCTCATGGGGACGATCGCTCATGGGGCCTTTCCTCATAGGACGATTGCTCATAGGACGATTGCTCATACATCGCGATGAATTATAGCATATAGTAAATTGTTAATAAAACACAGAAGCCAAGATTTGTTTCATATATCCTTTGTTGCAAAAAAAGATGCAAAAATTCAATAGGCCTACAGCATTACCGTTTATTTTTTCCGTTCGTTGTTATTGTATTTACAGTATAATGTTACTGTATAATAATTATTGAATCTTTATTTGAAGTCACTATAATATAGGCTGACCAGACGTCCCGGTTTTCCCGGGACAGTCCCGATTTTCTGCTAGCTGTCCCGGCTGCCGGGAAAGGTATACAGGCCAAACCCTAAAAATGTCCCGATTTTTAAGAACTGACCTGACTTATCAACGTCTCCTGCGAATAAGCTTATGTGGACACTGAATATAAAGAAATTTGAATAGTGGCAACACTCGTTGGCTTTCCTTGATGCCTGCTGTTGAAAGAATTTTACAAATGTTTGATGGTTTGAAAGAATTTTATTCAGCTGAGGAAAAGTGTCCCATAGTTTTGAGACAATTTTTTGACAATCCATGTTCAGAATTGTGGTTGTGGTTCACACATAATCAACTTGCATTGTTTAATGCTACAATTTTGAAGATGGAAAGGAGCGTTTCTACTGCAGTTGAAGTCTGCAGATATTTTGAACAAAAATAGTGAACGCTCCTCAAAATTCAAACGTATATAGTATAGATTTTCGCTGCGTGACTGAATTTGGTGTGCAAAGGCTCTACTGAAGCAGAACTTAAAGAAAAACTAGAGAGTAGGAAACAAATAAGTGTTTAAGCATCAAAGTAAAGCAACTCCTTAATATTGCTGTGGATTCTGGTGCCATAATTGAGGATGACTTTTTGAAAACAGTTCAATCTTTTTATGCAACTTCGTTGTAATATTTTGACATGTGGGAAGTTAGTTACGCACCATTGAAGCTGTTCAGTTGGTTGAACTTGAGAGGAACAATTACTTGGGATACGTTTGAAAAAAGCCTTGAGGATCTTATCAAAATTTGTAAGCCTGTTGGGTATGACATTGATGACAATGCACTGTTTGATGAAATGACATGCGTTTGTAATTTTGTTAGTCGAGAAAAAGTGGAACAATGTAATGAAACAATGTTGCGGTGGATAGCAGATGGGTGCATATTTTCAATGATCTGCAAGAAAGAGAGATAATTCTTCCAAATTTAAAAATGTTTCTACAATTCTTGTTAGCAATTCCGGGAACTAATGCTCCAGTTGAGCGAGTTTTCTCACTGATGAACTCTTATTGTTCAGATAAAAGAAGTCGATTATCAGAAGAAACTCTTGAAGCTGTTATGATAGTGAAAGTAATATGGAAGAAACATGTGTTGAATTTTATGACAGAATATTAGCAGACAAAAAGCTATTAAGAAGCATACATTCAAGCGCCAAATATGAGTGACTGATTCGATAAATTTATAATTAAATTTTAAATTTAAAAGCATGATTTGCAATAAAACCTTTCAGTTATACCAATATAATGTATATTGTATATTACTGTATAAGCATAAAATAGATATTTGTGCAAGTTATATTATAATTATTGACAAAACACAAATTGATTTTGTGATTGAAGTGTCCCGGTTTTTAGTTTCCAATATCTGGTCAGCCTACTATAATATATCTGGACAATTTAATAATCAATGTATTTGTCCAAAACGGATGAATGTTCCTACTTGTTTGTGCATGAGTTTAATAAATATTTGTGAAGTTATATGAAGTCAATTGGAGCAGTTGATTAGTTAATCACTTTTAAAATTGCTACCTAATTAAGTAAGTAAGTAAGTAAGTAAGTAAGTAAGTATATCCTTTATTAATCCAACTGCTAACCGCACTTTGGTTTACACATGTTAATCATGTCCAGTGTTAAAGTTATAATTATGGCCAGTGTTAAAGTTATAATTATGGCCTAAATTCCGATGTAAATCATCCTGGTAATGAAAGATTCGCGAGCTAAACTGTCTGCAAACGGGAGAACACGGTCATGAACGCGGGGTCGTAGAGCATAACCAGTGTGCTTGAGAGGAGGTAAAAGAGCATGGAGTACATGTGCAGGACACCCAAGGACGGCCGTGAAAAGCTTATGGTCAGCAAATTGGATCAACTGTTCAAAGCTAGTGTAGGACACAGGAAGATAACCAGATCTAATCAATTTCCTAAATATTGCTTGCAGTTTTTCGTGCCCCTCCTGCCCCACAAAGCCCCACCAAGCGGACGCAGCATATGTCATCCTCGACACTATGGTCGCTCTCACGACATCGTACGTTGAGGGGCCCCGCAGGCCGTGAGCATTACCGTGTATTAGGAGTATTGGAAGTTAATTGCTCGCGTCCCTGCGCCTATATTTAATAGCATAGCGTATGAGCGATCGTTCTAAGAGCGATCGTCCCATGAGCGATCGTCTCAGAACCATCGGAAGGACTTCTTACTTGCTAGTGAAACTATTAGCAGAGGCGAACAACCTCATTGCAAATGAAGCATGAGAATCCGCTGCTGGTCTGTTCAAAACTGGCAAACAAGCAAAGTATTCAAACAGCTGCATCTTGCTCAACTACAGCTAGACACTTAACACACCTTTCTGCAATGCATCGACTCGTCAGCAAAGGAATGCTTCAGAATTACATCTCAAAATCTCTTGAAAATCAGACATTCTGGCAAAACCAAAAATTAATCAATCTCCAAATACAGTAGACTAAACTTGAGTAAAAAAACTTCACTAGGTTAATGGTTCTTATATTTGGTGGAATCAAGTCTCACAATCTTTTTATGTGCGAAAGTCAGCAAAAAATATCAAAAGCCAGGGAAGAAAAATTCAATATAGGAATGAAACATAGGCCCTATAAGCGGATAAAATTAGATTTAAAGCAAAATGAAAATAAGAAACAAGTGAAAAGAACTGGAAAGGAACAGTTTCATTACACGTCACAAAGTACAATTACTCAATGGTCACACAACATAAATAATTAAACATTACAAAGCTATATAACATGTACATGTACAGCGCAGTGCGTTTGCAGGCGCTTAATTAAAGAATAAATATTATTATTATTAATTACCAGCAGTCAACACACTCATAAAACCCCACACGAACTTTGCGTAAGATCTTCCTGCAGAGGTTAAACTGTCTACGTAAATACACAATGCTGCCCATTTAATTTAACTTTGTGAAATACCGACTTGTGAAACCTAATATAAGCTTACATTCCATTGAAAAACAAAAGAAACATACCTGGAGGACCATCATCATCATGTATGAAAATGTATTCACATCTGTCTCCTTCAAACTTTGCACTGCACCTGAAACAAAGTGCATTCACACTGCTGGTAATGCACAAGTATAAACCACAAGTGTAACTGGTGCAATACAAAAACAATTACATAACTTTATGGGCTTGAACTTGTGACACGTAACATACACAATGTCATTGTAAGAAAGGAACTTTCTCCTCACAAATTTTACTGTTATTGTTTCTTTACAGGAGATATTTAGATAGCACCATTAGCCAATAACACGCAAAGATGAGAAGCGATAGGTAAATATGAAGGATGTACTCGCCTAAGGTACCAACACCATAATGTAGTTTCTCAGAGGAGTCTTACAATCAGGCACAAGGTGAACATTCAACCAAAGAGTACGCTTACTTTTCAGGAACCAAATGTACCTCAGTAACAAAAACTTTGTTAGGGTTAAAAGTGATCCTTCATGAATGAAAAATTAGGTTAGGAGTATGTGGGAAGCATATATCTGGAAAATCAGGCCTTGTCACAATTTTTGATCTTCATTAACTTTGTTAGTCCCGAATTTGAAGAATGCTCAATGGCATGACGGTCCTTACTCGCAGTAGCGATGGTTGATACCCTCAAGTATGCGGCAATTGCCTGCGTTGAGGCAGTGATTCCGATCTGGACAACCAATCGAATGTCCCTTACGCTTATCTACAAGTCAAATTAAACACTTTATCCATCGTTATCATATGCGCATGAAACATATGAACATGAAAAACACTGTTTAAAAATAAATGGAGCTAAAAGTTATTATTATTATTATTATTATTATTATTATTAAAGTAGTTTTATATAGCGCCCCTTCAAGATTGCCTACTCAGGAGCACTCCCAGCCCAACCACGGTCAAATAACGCAGTTTTGAGGACAGTAAGAAACAGGGTGAAATGACCAATCGGTAATTGACGGAGCTTGGTAGGAAGCCCATTCCAGGTCATGGGGGCAGCCACAGAGAAGGCACGGCGCTGCCGTATGGTTGTGGTACAAAAGTGGTACAAGAGTATGACAAATCCTCAGTGAACAAAAGAATTGCTTATTGTTAGATCATATTATTATTATTATTATTATTATTATTATTATTATTATTATTATTATTATTATTATTATTATTATTATTATTATTATTATTATTTTTCATTTTATTATTATTTTTACCCGAGGTAGCATTAATTCCTCAGGCTGTCAAAACTAATATTATCTTTACTATTATTATTATTATATTTTTTATATTATTAATATTATTATCATTAATAGTATTATTATTATTATTACTACTATTATTTTTATTATTACTATTATTACTACTACTACTACTACTACTACTACTACTACTACTACTACTACTACTACTACTACTACTACTACTACTATTATTATTATTATTATTACTATTATTATTATTACTATTATTATTATTATTATTATTATTATTATTATTATTATTATTATTCTAAATGACTTTGAACATTGTATCAATTAGGGAAATCACTAATAGGAATTTTAGTAGTCCAAATAAAATATTAGTAAGGAACTAGAAGCAGTAAAGATAGACATTTGCAGTGCAGTTAAAACAGTATTTATTGACTGATAACATCTTTACACACACAGCGTTACATTCCACGTGTGTGAATAAATGTGCCTCAATTATGCTGTCACACAGAAGTTGCTAGCAGGAATGGTCTGGTCCCAGATAGGACTAATTAGAATGTGCAGTTTGCATAATTAATTGCAGGCTAAAACAAACCACCAACATTCAGATGTGGCATGCATTATGCAGATGAACATTATATTATTCAAGAATATAATGAAAGTAATGCTTAACTGAATGCTGTGCTTCAAATAAGAATCTCCTCCATTTGCAAACTGAATATCGGCCTCACTCAAAACAAGGCCCTAGCATGATAATCTCTAAGTCGTCCGTCCCATCTTCAGTGCTCACTATTATACATTGCAGTTACTGTTAAAACCGCCAGTTGTGTGCATGTGCGTGTTTGTGCATGTGTGTGTAGGTGTATGTGTGCGTGTTTGTGTGTGTGTGTGTGTGTGTAGGTGTGTATTTGTGTGTGTGTGTGTTTGTGTGTGTGTGTGTGTGTGTGTGTGTGTGCGTACGCATGCGCGCGTGCGTGCGTCCGTGTGTGTGTGTGTGTATGCGTGTGTGTTTGTATTTATTTTAGTGAAAACAAGTAAAGTAACTCTGCAACATTACAACTTTACTGAAGGAAGTGCTAAAAGCGACGGAATCCAATGCAGCTCCTCATTATGGTGTTAACAATTAAGTAATTACAATGCAGCCAGAGAGTTTAAGTCTTCAATGCTGCCAATGAATTAAGTTTTATTTAATCAGCAAAGAAATTACTGAGAGCTTGATTTCAGAACTTATATGTGAGTTTGTAGTGCACTGAACATAAGAAAACTTACCAGTACTTTCTTTCTAGCTTAGGCCTACTTGCTAGCTTTAACTTGCTTGCTTATTAGCAGTTGCATAGGCCTATTATTATTTTTTTTATTATAATTATTATTATAATTATTATTATTATTATAATAATTATTATTATAATTATAATAATAATAATAATAATAATAATAATAATAATAATAATAATAATTATTATTATTATTATTATTATTATTATTATTATTTGAAGATTTGTGAAACGCGTTCATATAGCTAAATGCTCTGAGTATGCGCTCGATGTATTATTATGTACATGTAAATCATCCATGTAAATTGTAGAGCGCCTTACTGCAACATGATTTCAGCATTCCGCAGGTTTATTTGATGGCGGATACTGTAATTTGTTTACCTCCTATTCAAGAAGGATGAAATTCATGGCCCACGGTATAAGTTTCAGAAAGAGATATGGTGCTGAATTACGATTAATGCCGGAAAGAAGAATATCCACATGTTAAAGATTCATGATACAAGATACGACACTCTGTAGGAAACCCAAACACATACACATACAAATACACGTGTATAATCAATTTTAAATTTTTATATTGAATTGATAGCATTGAATTCTTCTGCTTCAGCCTGTTACAGCAATACTTTATAATGTCTTTTGCTGATATGGGATTCCATGGAGACTAAGAAATATATCCGAGAATAGAATACAAAAAATCATGTCTCAAGAGTTGGATTGATCACTATTTACATGTAAACCCAGATGAAAAAAACCAAAGAAAACTAGTAAAAACTAGTAATCATTATCAGTTTCTACATCTTGCCCCACTAATTATATAATTAATGTTACTACATCACTGTCTAGTTGGCAGTTCTTCATTATCAGATGGGACCGATACCGGAAAGTCGTGGCAATACTGGCTCGTTGAAGATTTTTCTTCAATAGCATTCCGACCAGTGGATAGATTAGATTATCAGGAAACGATTACAATTATGATTAACTGTAGTACTAAATCACTGACGTCTTTCAGTTTTCAACGAATGGGTCATGTCTAGTACAGCTAAGTTCAGATTTTAAGAGAGAACATCCCTATATCTAATTCTTAGATGGAGCCGAAACGGTGAAACCAGATTGGCCCTCTTGATCCGTAAATTGTTGGGCTACACTGTCAATGCGTAATTGGGAATTGCAGATTCATTAGCCAACCAGGTGGTAGTTAAATTACAGTTGTACAACAGAAAGACGATTTTCAAAATACACCTACGCATGAAACGTGGCATAGAATTCAGGAATACTCTCAGGCAGTGCTTTTTTCTGAAAAAAAGGTTCCGGAATGGAGCAATAGGTTCCGAAACGGAATAATTATGGACGGGGTAAAATCCTGAGAAAACGGGATTACGGGGTGGGGGTCTCGATAAACACTGAAAACAGTTCAAAACACTGAAATTAAATTAAAATAACTAAATTATTGTTTTTATTATTAAAATAAATATATTATTTGTAGTACCTGAATAAGGTGCCGGAGCGCCGTTGCGGCGCGTTCCGGCTGAAAAAAGCACTGCTCTTAGGTGTAGCCTACTTACCACTGTGTTGCAGTCTGATGTTACGCTCCAGTCTTTCCACCTCCGTCAGAGCTTGCGGCTTTACGAAGCAAAATTAGAAAGAAAACATCATTTCTGAGCAGTATACAACAGTAGAATTGAAATAAGGAAAACAACTTTTCTAATTATCCGAAAATGATTTTCTTTCAAATGAAATTGTTTTTGATAATTAATTTTGTCTTAGGAGTGCAACACTTTTATGAGTTATAAAACAATAGGCCTACTTAAACGGCGCCATCTTAATTTCTAGATGCACGATTACTGACATACATATAATTATGCATACACTGTACATACATGTGGCTGTCAGGCCACAAGACTTGTCAGGCCACAAGACTTGTCTGAAGGTATTATAATAATCTTATTTTATTAGTCGATGAGCGGCGCATTGTGACTGTTCGATTATAATTAGCCTATAATTGCAATTACTGAATTTTATTTTGGCCATGTAAGCGCTTGAATTCCCGGTTCGGGCGAGTTGCCAAAGATATACTTACGGACAAGAGGGCGTCCGAGAAATGACAAATCAGTGCGATCCCGATTTACAGCAAAACCAATCACTCTTCGGTGCTGGATTGACTCCGCCGATCCGACAGGACTGAGGCCCCCTCTGATCTTAGAAATCACGAGAAGATCTGAATCCCGATTGTGGGAGTTTAAGGGGCTGAGTAATACTCGGGAAGAGACCCATCGTGATATATTAAGAAAACACAGGTTTGTGTAAACACGGATAAAATTCGATGAAAAAGTTCGATAGAAAGGTGGGGAAATACCCCGCTCGTGCCGTTCGGTCAAAAGACGGGAAAAGACCTCGCTCGTTTGATTAATACGGAAAAAGACCCACCCTGCTGATTCCGTTCGATAACATCGGGTAATTTCCGGTGCAATTTTCAACTTGCGGGACTATCCGCAAACTATTAACTCCTGCGGTCGTCCCGCATCTCTTTGTTTGGCTACCTAATTCTGGTCACAGTTACTCCCGCGGTTTTCTCGAAATTTTCTGTTTGGCTACTTATCTCCGATCAAGTTGCTCCCGCGGTGTTCCGCAGATCTTTGTTTGGCTACCTAACCCGGTCACAGTTACTCCCGTGCTACTCCCGCAAATAACAGTCCGGGGAAAATGCCCCCGCAATTCAACCGTGGTCTGTCCTGGTGTATGGATGACAGGAAAGTTCCCGCAGTGGGAAGTGAATACACAGGTCTCTGTGAAACAACAGGGTAAATTTGTTGATATTTACCCCACTGAGGCCGCTATTAGAAACGAGTCTGTGTTCTCAGAAACGAAGCCCACGAGTCTGTACTTTTCCGGTAAAAAGACACAATCATGACGTTCACTATCGGATTCAGATAATCTGGCCCATGGGATACTGCTTGTGGAGTTAGGGCCCACTCTGCTGGTCACGTCTCGAGACAGAATGATTCCGAAGAGCGTTGAGATAAAAGGTCGGATAAACCGGGGAGTGATACGCTCGCATTTTCCCAGCTGAAGTTCAGCGAGACAGAGTCCCAAGGTGAAGAGTACGAGAGTACCAGGTAAAAAGTAGAATAAATCAGACCAAGAGATTAATGTCACAGTTCAAGTCGGATAATTGGGTACCCAGGTAGATCCATACAGTATATGCTTGTCGGAACACACAGCTCTGAGAACTGATTCAAATGCGGGGTTGGGCTCCTCGTGCGTAGGTCGGAACAAATTAAGGTCCCTGCGTGCCTATAGAGAAAGGACCTTAACTATCAGAGTGCCATAAAGACCCCTACCGGTATCTTTTGAGCAGAATTTATTACGGTGAGGCTGGTATGCCGCACACGGAAATGGAGCGAGAGCCATGTGATGGTAATACGACGCGTTGCCCAGTGAGCACGTGTTTAGGGCTACATGATGTAGAGACTTGTCATATGTACCCCGTCCCTGAAAATCAAATCACGTTTGGTGTTCCATACTAAAGGCGATAGTGCAAGAGTCACAAGATGTAGAATGATGCGTCAATGTTCAGATCATGTGGAGTGGAAGAGAAAACCCTCAGCTGAGAAGGCACAAAAAGAGAAAGACTGCAGCTGTGAAAAGAACAAATGCTGTTCTGAGCAAATGCCATGCTCAGGACGTTGCCCACCCGGCGACTGCAGGGGAGGCGAGTCGGACCCTGAGACCGAACTTTACAGTCTTATCTCTACTAAAGAATCGGAAAAGCCTAATTCTCCTCTGACAGGAACAGTCACTATGCGCAGATATAGAGAACAGCTATTTTACGGTGAAAGTAGACGAGGCAGAGACTAGGGTTGCTCCAGACGTAGCAGTGGGCTATAGAGTCTACCCTACCCTGCGAAGGGTTAGTGTCCGGGCGAAGTGCGCCACATATTTACAATTGTAGGCTACATACTTAGAATTATGCTTATTTGCACATTACGCAAGGAAAACAATTAAAGCTACCTGGCATGTCTCGTCTGAACAATTGCGCAATGGGCTTCCAGAAGAGGGCGAAAGAATAGCCACACAAGTCAAGGCGATCCAGAAGAACTGACCAGTTGCCATTGTAGTGTGCAGACGCTGAAGATGCGCAGTGAAGCAGGTACGGCGCCTTTTAAACTATTCAGAAGGCTTCCATCGGCTCTTTAAAATTCAGCAACTTAAAATAATCTTATTGAGAAAATTATGTGCGTCTAGAACTTGTAAGTTCGTCTGCAATGCTAAACAGTCAGACGACGGTGGTCGTTCAATATTCGTACCAGCGTATTGATCCATAACATTAAACTGTATCTTTCTAAGGAAACAAACGATTCGATTTTATTCAAACAGCCACCAAAGAGTTCTTTGTATGCAAGCGTTTGCGATACAGAAGTCTGTACTCTTTTAACCCAATCCCAATCCAACACGAGTTGAAGTTATAATGGCGACTATTTCTAATCTAATTAAGATGTATC